>CABPRJ010000986.1:536163-599685 GCA_902439185.1 Cinara cedri | reverse complement strand
CGATAGATAGCGTTGCGCCGTATCGCCGCCGTCACGGCAAGCCGTAACCACGTCCACTACAGCTGGAAACGCACTGTTTGCAACAATTTTTACTTTAGAGCAAGTTTTCTGGTAGAATAGTTGTTCACAGGTAGACAAATATTACACACATAATTAAACCAATAGATCCTTCGTTACTATAGACGGTATTTAGTTCCAAGTCTTTGGATGGCAAAAATTATTCATAATTTACACATTTAAAATCAAAGTAAATATCAAATAAGTATATCAATTTATCAATTAAAAAAAAAGAAATAAAAATTAATTATTTATTTTTAATTCTTTAAATTTAATTTTAGATTTTCAACTCAAAAAATAGTTTTAAATAAATAATTTTTATATGTTTTTAATGGACAATTATTTGAAAAAAGAATAAATTTAATAATGTTTATTTAACACATCTTTGAACATTACGAACATTTAAAGTCTAGCCACAAATGCTTGCTGTTTCGAACAAATTGGCGAAACAAAATAATCAACATAATTTTCTCGAACTTGATATGCATATCGAGAGGCTCTTGCTTTTAGTGGTCCCCTTCCTACGTCACATAGTTCAACATTTATTATTTCACTGTGTAGATCAGAAATTATTCCTTTCTGCTTTCTAATCATATTATGTAAAACACACCCAGTCAAAGTTATTGTTCTTGCAAAATCAGTGTGGACTAACAAACCGTTGGAGTACATGGAATTTTTTGACATATGATTAACCTCATGAAAAATGTACAACTAATTTCAACAATTTTCTTATTATCTAATATACTTATTAGTAACGTTAAAGTCTTGTGTTCTGTGTATTTATACTAGCATTCATAAAGAATTCTGGACTTTTGTACGACTATGTCCAGATTGTAAATGATTCGAGCTTTTGTGGTTTTTGTATTTTTTGTATATTCGATACAATACCAAATCAATCTTCGTCCAAATTAAGGCCAGGAGAGCTTTTTAGATTGCATATTTCAATCCATTTGAGTTCCAAATTTTGCAGTACGTACGTTAGTGGGGCCATGAAAAACTTTTTATTGTTAGACAAAACTGTAGGTTTATTGAAGCTCGCGCGCGTTATGTTTTCTACCAGAAAACTTGTTCTGAAGTATGAGTTGTAGCCTCTTTTTTGAAAGGTAATTTCCTTTCGTTGATGCATTTAAGAGGTGTTTCTGATATTCTAAGGAGTTTTCGAAATGATTGAGAAAAACCGAAAGAAAATTTTAGGTAAAACAGCAAATATTAACGGTGCGTCACAGCGTTACCGTTTTCATTATTTTCATTATGTTTGCATGATGTTTTCTACCATAAATAATACTCAATAGATCCAATGGACAAATTGTAAATTTATTTTAGTAAAAAAAATTTTACCTAAATAATTTTTCTATTATTATTAATTCATACATTCCTCAATATAACTTCTAGAACAACATTTTCAAATGCTTCTTACTTTTAAAAAATAAGTTTCTCGAAAAGAACATCCGTAATGTTCCTGAAAATATTATCTACCTTAATTTTAAAAATAGGTATGTTTTTCCTTAAATCACTTCAGACCGACTTATTTGTAATCAAAATTAGCATGTTTTAATATACTCAAAAATGGGTGTGTGGCGTCCTCTTAACGAACGTGATTACATAACCTAAAGCCTGAACGACGCGTGTCTTAGGATCAAAATACTGGATGGATGGAGGAGTCTATTCTTAGGAGCGTCGCGTATTAATCGAAAAATAAATATTGAACGAAATGAGAATTTTTAATCTGCACGGTACAACCGGGTACCTTATATTAACTAAGGGTAGCTATTCAAGAGACCCGGAGGGATCACTGCGAGCCCTCGATGCATTGGAGCACGGGCCCACCAACCACTATCCAATTCACATACCGCCTTCTTACGGGTTTAGTTGCTATTGGGTGGATAGCTCCTGGCTATTTAACCACTACCCAAAGAAAATCATAAGCTCGTTCGAATCCAACCGCAAAGCATCAACCACGGCACGAAACCGCGGCCGACAACCGGGTCTCCGTTCGGCACCGAGAATGATTCGACGCCAGAGCCCCGGAGACCACCCGAACTACTTTTCATAAATGTCAAAAGTTGGACATATCCTGACACCCAGCCACCGACGAAACGGATGATCAGTCCACATCGGAGGCAGTCAAGAGTCTACCGACACGCCCGCGATAACACACGCTGTGACCCGACGGTCGGAACGCGAGAAGACCCACGAATGACCACGCGGAGAGGCGAGCCCGTAGTCTCGATCTCTCGACGGATATAACCTCGGTGGGGAAATTCCTACATTCGCCCGCCTAACGAGAATTTGTACATGTTGGCTTCGCATTGGGATAAATCCACGGCACTACTAATATCTAGCACCACGAAGAGGCCTTTACCATCTAAACATTTCAGGGAGGAGGGGGAAGCAGTTTTTCTTGGGCGATTTAGGAAACCACCGAGAACCGACCCAGAACTTAATTCTAACCGGTACCCTTAGCTGTGGTTTGGTTTCAAGGTTTGTTTATATATCCGGTTCGAAGGACCGAAAAACGTATAGATAAAAAAATCAGTTAAAAATTAAACGCGGAATCTCAAAATGAGGAAAGGCCAGATCGGGTCAGAAACGTCCTTCAGTTCGATTGACTTTGCGCCGTAGTTGATGTGTGTAGATTAACTAATTTGGCTCCGGGTTTTTTCGCCGGGTTATGGTAGAGTAGGCAACTCAGTTTACAGTTCACCTAGTACAAGACACCATGACTCACGACAACGACGACAATTACCAATAGACACCGGGAGCGGACACAGATTTCGTAATCTAAAAATTAAAAATACAATGAAGATAGTTCCGAAGGAAGGGAGATCGATAAATGAGAATGGACTGATCAGCAGGGAATCACATGATCTGACACGAACCTTTTAATTTGAACTTATACCTAAATTATATCTAAACTATTCTAAAAAATGGCACGACCCGGTTTGTTAGTGAGGCATTGTTGGCTAGAATCCGATCTCGTGAGGTGACACAATTGGATGATTTGGGCAGCCAACATCCCGACACGTAGTGGCCGGCGATAGACTTACGCGATGCATCAATTTCGGCACGATCACGCTATTTTCTAGTCCAGTCCGCTAGCCGAAATAACGAAGCAGTATTGATTTGTGTCGAAAAGACGCTAGGCGAACCAAAAAAACGAACGCATTCGGGTTAATGGCAAAAATTGAATTTATTTTAATTTTAAAAACAAATTATGGATTATTTGCGTTGACATATATAATATATAATAACGGACAACGGATTACTCAAACGATTTTTGTCAATATTTTATATTAAAATTCCTCTGTAAAAAAATACTACATAAAGCTCAATTTCTTTTTTTTTTTAGACCACAAAGTATGATATTTAAGGAACCTCCTGTTAAATTTTCAAACATTTCAATTTAGTCTAACAATTTTATCTACAAAGTATCTACCAAATTAAAATTACATAGAAAATTTCGCAAAATTTAAATGTCTATAATTAGCTCAAAAAATGGATCAAATATTTTGAAAATTTGACTACGTCTAGAAAAACCAATTATAAGTTTTCTATCAAAATTTCAAGTCTTTAAGAATATATTAAACTAAAGCACATAAAAAAAACAAAATTGAAAATAATAAAAGACTTATTACTTCTATACATTTCCCCGTTCTTTCTGCATTTTGTTTTAGTTTTGTTCTAATTGAACAAAAAACTACAAAGAAAATCAAAAAACGAATTTCTTATTCATCAACAAGATCACAAATTCAATAACTATTTTATTTAATCTAGAAAATATATCATTTAATGCTTTTTAATTGAGGCGATATTTATAACAAAAAACATAAGCCGTAAAAATTGAAATCGTAACACCGCGCCGTAAAACTGAATTGGTTGTTTAATTATTTAATTTGATTATTTAATTTAACTGTACGTGTTTTTTCGGTTTTTTTTTAAAATTATTAATAAAACTACAGAGAAAATCAAAAAACGAATAACTTACTCATGAAATAGATTATGGTAATATTTATGATAGAAAATATAAGTCGTACAAAATTAAAATAATGAAATCGTGTTGTTATTTGAAAAAATCGTATATTTCGTCTTTTTTGGTTTTTCCTAATTATTATGAAAAATTCTGTGGATATAAAAAACGTTAATTTAAATTTAGTAGAGTGACAATTTAATAAAACTAGTGCAACTATCTTAAAAACGACAACGAATACAAGTTGTTTTAACATGAGCTATAGTTGAACGGAGTTATGAGTAGATGTACTTTAAGCAACGCATGACATAAGTAAGAAAATGTCGGCAAAATGGGAGTCGTCGACGTGGAAATATACCGTGTCACACTATAACCATAACACCGCGTGGTTAGGCACAATAGGTATTCTATAAATCTACAATGAGTGCAATATTTGATACTGAAAAGTTTATCACTAAAATAGAATCTTGCTAATGCATATTTAATGATTTGCCTATGTATTCAAAGAGGGATGAAAAGGAAAATTCTTGGAATACGGTAGTGTCATCAATGAATGATAATTGGCAAATGCATAATGAAGACGTAAACAAAGGAAATAGTAAGTATCATGGACCAAGATATTATTTAATCGATAGTACGAGTATAATCTAATTTGTGTCATTAATACCATTTGGGTGGCGGTACGGCGCGTATATAATGCACCTAACCTAACCGTTGCTCTCCTCCAACCCAAACATAAAACTGTAATATATCGTAAACGGCTTGACAGAAATCAAAAATGTCGCTTAAATTTATTTTGACTAATGTCCCATCAATTTATAGACTTTTTAATATAGGTTGCCATTTGAAAATCAAAATTAGGTAGTGGTTTTACCCCAAAAAATAAGGGTCACAAACTGACAAAAAATAACATAAATATAAAATTGCAGAGCAGCTCGTTTCTTAAATATTCTAGAAAACAATTTCAGGAAAAAATTAATACTTTCCGAGATAATGAGTGTACCCAATTAAACGAATCATTTGATATACTAAACGTTGTCACACAAATACAATTTATCCATGTATACTATTTACGTCCTACGTAGTATTCAATGTTTATAGTTTATGAATAATTTTTGACAGTGGCGGCGCGAACTATTTAATTTTATGAGGCAAACATAAATGTTAGAGATTGAACACCACCGCCTAAGTGTTATTAGACAGAATCACGGGGACGAGCCCCCACACACCGCTCCCTCCTATATTCACCAATTTACCATTTCACAAATACATGCTTTAAGTCATGGCGATTTGAGTCATTGAATTCGCGATTGTTTGCGTTTATGCTGTCATATGAGTACATAGTTGGAACACAAAATATCGTAATCTACTGAAAACAATTTATTGATTGCTTCTTATCAGTATTGAATTCAGAGAATTTCTCTGGGGAGGGCTCACTTTTTTTTCATTGGTCATTTCGATATAAATTGGAATGAGTAACTAGTAGGTTACTGTAAATTTAATAAATACATTTTGTTCATAGTTATTGTATTTGTCAGGGGGGAGGGGGCAAATGAAATTCTGGATTCAACATTGATTATGGTCATATGGGCAATGGCTGCTAAAACCCTAAAATAAATTCACACTTCATACTATTTTAATTGTCATAAACTGGTTATTTAATACTTGATGACGACAACAACTCTAAAACCAATTGTAATTTACGAACATTTTCCATATTGTTCACAATTCATAATCTATACTATACAGCATACAATATTCACTCCAAATATTAAAGCAATAATGTATACTACCGAGTATTATTAATAGTATCTTATCAATAGAAATCTAAAAACCGTCTCACATAGCTAGTGCGCCAGTTCCGCACTCAGTGCAAAAACTGTGTGCCATGTTCTGAGATGGAACACACAATACTGGGCCAGTACGATAATATTTTTGGAGGTGGAACATGTTTTAAACATTCAATGCGCACTAAGTGCAATATTTCAGATATGTGGAAAACGCTAATAGATTTTAGCACGGGGCAAATTTAAACTACTGTACATGGATATTATTTATGTACATATAACGTCATGATTGTGGTACTTTATCTCTAGCCATATTTGGACAATAAAGTGTTTTGATGAATGTTTTCATGTGAAAACTCATTAACTATAAATGCTACAATAATAATCAAATAATTTTTATACACAAAAGCGAAATACTATTTTTGCGTTTTACCTCTGTTATAATTGAAGTACGGGGGCTATGTTGATAACTCTTCCCTACTCTTCCAATTAATACTTAAAATCGTTATACGCTTATACTATACTCATAAGTCGTAAATCTGATATTAGTGTTGTATGTATCAAATTTTCTACAAAAATAAACTATTCGAATCTGAGTTCAAAAAGGGAGATTCCTATATTAGGTTCCTAAATAAAAGTATATAATTATTTAAGGTATATGGAGTAGAGGTAAAAAATTAAATATGGTATTAAAATAAAGTTAAAACGATTCCATTATGGAAAAAAAACATAATTCACTTACAAATCCTTCGAGATAGGTACCTAATTGCTGCAGGTTTATGACAAAAAAAAAAAATCATTCGATATTATCTATTATATTATTATAAGTAGGTAGGCAGGAAGGTATTAGGGATTTTTGTTTATCCTTTCAGTCATCGCTCATGTCACTTAATATCAAGAATACTCTACAAAATTGGAGACGACAAAACATATTATTCTTTACCTACATTTGTGGATTAATAGGTATTAATTTATAAATAATTTTATTTAGTTACTAAGAATCTAGAAAATCACAATTCATTAGTTTTAACACAATAATTGTAACTTAATTTAGAAAAAATATATTTATATTGGTCAGATTATCGGTGATACCTGTAATAATGATGATTATAATATTAGGAAACCATAAAATCCCCATTACATAAAAAAATAATTAAATTATATAACTAAAAAATGATTTTAATATATTTTATTAAATACAATACTTATAAGAAATAAAAACATTGGTGTATTACACAATAAAATATAGTTATAATAGTATCTATACTACCTAAATAGAAAGTTAATGATATTTTATTTTTTCTAATGGGTTTTATAATTTAATAATTAATTTGAACAAAACTTAAAACAGTTAAATGTAGGTAAAATATACCTTCCTCTTATTATGATTAAAATAACTTAATGTTTTTTAATTAACTTTTAAACACTTTTTTCAAATCATAAATAGTTATTAAATCATATTACCTTTCAAATTACATCAAAAATTTTTTTTTTGTCAAAAACTGAATTAATAATATATTAATTTAATAAGATACCTATTAAAAAAAAGACTGGCTACCTTTATATGAAAAATAACCTGTAGTCATTTAAGTAGGTATTTACCTATTTGAAATCAATAAGAAAAGTACATTTTTAACAACTATTCAACTAAAGACATGTTCAAATAGTATACAGATGAATAAGTACATTAATTATTGTACAACTGGTAACTCACTGGTTGAATTAAAAAAAAAAAAAAATATTTTATT
This sequence comes from Cinara cedri, assembly GCA_902439185.1. Taxonomy (NCBI): domain Eukaryota; kingdom Metazoa; phylum Arthropoda; class Insecta; order Hemiptera; family Aphididae; genus Cinara; species Cinara cedri. The sequence continues at coordinate 592,126 of CABPRJ010000986.1, read as the reverse complement.
GGAAAATTTAGATTACACATAGCCATAATAAAATAGTTTTTTAATCAATACCATGTAGGTACCTAATTTAAGTAATTTTACAAAACACTAAAAAAATACTATATTGAAAGAACACCCTCTAAAATTTCATTAGCTATTCTTTGATATATTATGTACTTATAATTAATTACAAGTATGATAAAATTATAGACTTTGGGGTTGGAACACCGAAAAAAAAAAAGAATTATGAGTACATTTGCATAGTTTAGTAAAATATAATAATTAACATGTGCAACGCCAATTAAAAAAAAAAAAAATCAAAAACAAAAGAACTCATAGGATTTCTAAAAAATATATATATTTTGATTGTAATTATAAAACACAATATTCACTATTAATTACATTATTTGATTACACAAATTGGTTCAACAAAATTCTAATAATATACTAAAGGCCTAAATTTTAATAGGTACCAATGAATAATTCATGAAAACATAGATATTTACTGATATAGGTATAGAATACAATACAGAATTTGAAAATAGTTCGTGAATAAATAAATAATATAAAAATACATGTTGGTGAATGAAAATATAGTCTGTTAAAAATACATACAATAATAACTCATGCTTATAAACATTAGTCATTACTAATAAATTTCAGTATTATACCAATTTTAAAATATTATTTGGTACTTGTATAATCAATATATCTCATTAAATATTTTGTATTGACAATTACTTGTTTAATAATATTAGCATTACTAAGACAATTTTTTTTGTGTAATATTTATTTGAAATAGGTATATTTTTATATTATGTATAATTATAAATTGAAAACTGGTAACAATGTTTATTTATTCTATAACAGATTTTACATATTTGATCCAGAAAACACTAATAAAAATAGTAGTTCATCCAAAAATTAAATTGAAAAAAAATCTATATATTCATTTTTATATAAAAATAAAATGCTTATATTTCAAATGTTATTTTGTAAATTAGATGTAAATTTTCTAAATCTTTATAAAACAAACCAATTTCAATATATTAACTATCACACATTGGTATAATACTTAAATAATTGCATACAAATTAAAATATAAAATATAGGTAGATGTACTAATAATTATTGATATGCAATTATTATAAAGTTATAAAGAAGACACGAAAAATAAAAAAAAAATAAAAGTATAATAGTATAAAACAGATTTAAAAGAAGATTAATAAATAGACATTCAATAAAACTAATTACAATGTTTTGATAACTAAAAATTAATTCAAATAATTCACAATTAATTAATTAAAAAAAAAAAAAAAAACAAGAAAATTGTAAATGCACAAGTAATCATGAAATTAGTAAACATTTAACTAAAAATTATAAATAAATACACTAATAAATTTTATTTTTCAATGGCAACTTGGCTAAAATTCTTATTCTAATAGAACCTAATTTATATTATTAATAGTTTCTATTTATCAGTCTTTGAGTTTATATTAATTTTGTTCTATACAATACTAATTATTGAAGTTCTAATTTACATTGAAATACTTAACATACATCTATACATCAAAGTGTTTTTTTTATTCACAACCGAAATTAATTAAAAAAATAATATATTTAGAATTTAATTACATATATAAACAAAAACCATTCAAATATATTGAAATAAATAAATAAATAGTCTACAGGCATTATTTGATTACATAACAAACTTTAGTAACAATAAGACACTAGTTTTTATTAAGCTCTATTAATATATAACATGCCATTTGAACATAAATGAAATGTACATATTATTTAAATACAAAATTGGTAACTAATAGCATTCCAATATTGTATTTTTATTGGTTTTATTGAGGTCACAGATTAATTTGATTATCTAACTACAACAATTTACAAGTTTATACATTTGTTTGAGCTTGAGGGGGATTGATTTTGTATACACTGGACACATTTTACTAGGTAAATTTACAATTGAATAAAATCACGATGTTTACAATATTTTTACAAGTTGGTAAAGTACTATTTAAGATAAAATAATGTAAACAAATTTATACATTTATTACTTCTACACCAGTATACAATGTACTGCATTTAACTAGCAATCGCAACACTGGATTGAGATTGTATGGTGTTAAATCGTTTTTAATGAGTTGGTCAAGACTGGTCTGTAAGTTACTCAGAGTGGTCATAGTGCTTTGTAACTTTGTATCGCAACAAAGACAAAACTCTGACCATCTGTTACCTATAAACTTTAATATTCGCATTATATACAACAAAAAACTAGTGTCACTACCTAATAATAAATCTAATATCAATTCATTAACATTATCATTATTATAAGATAATGTTTGTAAAAATTCAACTAAACTAGCAGTGGGATTAAGCACATGTCGCAACATTGGTATTGAATTACGTCGATAGCACAATACCAGTGAAATATCAATAGTACATATCATACTTTCAATGAGTATGTCATTACGATCAGAAAATAACTGAACAATCCACTGGGCAATTGGAGTTTCTGGAAGGTAGGACATACACTTCTTAACACACGAGTCCAACTTCCGTAAAACATCATTAACACTACTTTCAATTATTGCCATTTCCGCATCTACCTCTTCAGAATCTTCGGATTCGTCTGCTGAAGAATCGCTGGATGAAGATTCATTTCTCGTTTCTTTAATGATGGTTGCCACTGCTTTCAAAATTAGTAAAACAGTGTCTTGTAATAATTTTTTATCACCATCATCTTCTTCTCCGCCGCCATATTCTCCAGAACCTTTTCGGAATGGCATGTTATTCAACATATTTTTGGTTTTTACAACTTTAACCAATTCTCTAGCCAACATACAAGGTTCCTCTTGCATTGTGCCTTGTACAGCTAAAGTAGTCGTGTAACACAAACTTTCGTTAAAAAGGTTTATTATATTCTTCCAAACAACAGGCTGAACTTTTGGACGCCTCAAAAGAATAAGCATTTGTCCTAAGTCTGCATAAAAGTATTTTATGTTCATAACATTTAGATTAGTTTTTATAGAAACCATTGAAGTCCACAATTTGATAAATTCTACTATGGCAAGATGACCCATTTTATGATTGAATGGTTCATCACTATTATTCAAATCTGTACAATGATCAAAAGATGACATGTATCTAATAAATTTTAATACGATCATTTGCCACTGAGTTTGTAAGACTTCAATAACTTTGGTTTTAACTAAACTAATTCCAAATTCGTCATCCATCTCGATTTCTTCATCTTCAAAAATTACCTTCCTACTAACACAATTTTCAGGCATCTTGATATTTTTTTCTGAATCAATCATTTGTGCATCTCTCCAACATAAAACGCGTTTAAAGACTGCTATAACAGGACATAAAGTCTCTGGTGACCGGCGGAGAAATAAATCAGTTAGCTCTACCACCCAAACATTGTCTAGTTTATTTTGTGAACACACAAAAATTTCTGCCAAAGCATTACTAGCTGCGTATGATATGTAAGGATCTGTTCGTGTAAGTAAAGAAACAATTTCGTTTACAATACCAGTTTTATTAGCAATCAAGTAATTACTTAAGCGCTCAACACTAGTACATATAGTGCCTTCAGATAATTGTTTGAGAGCAATGTCACAGGTTAAGCGAGCAGAACTCAAAAAATTTAGTAGCCGTTCTCGAGTCCAACTACTAACGTTTTTGACCCTGAAGACTTCTTTCAACATACATGTTTCAGGTAATTGGCATAGACAATGTTTCGTTAAGTTAAGACTTATAGTATCTACGTTTAAGTCTACTAAACGATATTCATTTTCATTAATTTTCTGCTTTTTAGCTAGAGGCAATGTTTTGTTCATAGTTTCCTGTTCTTCCATCTTCCCGGTTCCAATTCAAAATTCTAGAACAGAAAAGACAAATAATTAAATTAATATGAATATAGATTATAATATGGCACTTATAAGCAAAAATATATAGGTACTAATATTGTAAAATATGGTGTATGCCTAGATACACATTTATTAGTAGAAAATTATTTCTACCTATAAATCAAATACAAAAAATAGTTAACAAAAATACTTCATGTATCATATCAACTAGTGTAATACTAACATAGTAGTGCAGAAATGTTTACAGGTGAAGATTTGAAATAAATAATGAGCTAAGTACCAAAAAATGAAAAATCGAGTTAAACCTAAAATAACAGTCTATGTGCCAAGCCCAATGGGTCTCGATTAATACTAATTGGTAAACAAATATCCAATAGATGGCTTTGTTATATCCTGCCGTGTGATAAACAAATTTAAGAAATATTTAATAATTCAAAATCACCTTTTTAACACGTTATTGGTTTCAAGTTTTTAGGTTATAAAAAAATGTATAAATACTAGGTATGAGGTATTCGAGGTCAATTTCATAGCAAAAAATATTGAACATTTTTTACATAATATAATGTAAAATATATAATAATATGCAATGCTATCTTTACTATTGTATTATAGTAATGGGAAGTCAAACTAGGTCTAGAAATGAGAACTTGTATCAAAATTATTCTTGATATTATCAAAATTGTTGACAATTGTTTTATAAGGTATAATTTGCATTATTTTTTTTTTTTTACAAGTGTCTATAATACCTTTATTATAAACATAATATTATGAAACAAATATTTTTCCAATTTTTTTTATAAACAGGGATATATACTTATGAAAAGAGGTTAAAATTGAAATATTTAGAAAGATAATTGATGAAATTTAATTTTTTAAGATTCTATAAAATAATTTATGACTTCAAAAATAAATAAATATATTGAGTAAGCATAAAAAAAATTAAAATTTCAACAAAATATATGTGCATATGTCATAGGCATATATTAAAATCGGGCATTTTACTAAATGCCTAGGCAAATAGTTAAAAAATTTAATTTTTACACAATTTTAATTGAGACAGGACATTTAGTTAAATGCCCATATCAAGTCAGGCAAATAATAAAAATAAAACTTGTTTATATTGTTTTAAAAATTAAACTATATTTTCTTATTAATTATTTATTCCAACAATATAAAAATATCATTTTCACATAAATATTATAATAACATTAACATTTAACGGTGACACCACTCATAAAAATGTATTGCTATACTGCTGAATAAAAAAGATGAATAGCAATGGGTAGTAGATATCAAGTAAATTTAAAACCGTTTTAGTTACTTAAGTAATTTTTTATTCTTATATTTTTAATTGTAAATATTATATTGTTTTTATATTAGATTCATAAATGTCGGTAGTTTTCCTACCTAATTATCTATTTGTGTCACTCAAAATATAATATTATGTACCTACCGTATAAAATCTATAAGGTTACACATTAATGCAAAAACAGTCGGGGAGAGGTGGTCACGATAAAACATGGGGCATAATATAGGAGAGTATAATAATATTGTATAAATCGAATAGTTATTACTTTGAACACTAGATAGCGGTATCAAAATATTTGAACATGTTATACGATTAAATTTCTTATTTTTCGCTTTCAAAACGACGAAAATGTAAATTACTACCTATTAATTTTTCTGTCGCGTTCGATTTTGTTCAAAAGTAAGAATAATTATTGATACTGTGATATAATATTATTTAATCAAACTGTGAACATAATAATTATAAATTATCAATAATAACCATTGTTTTGATTTTTTTTTTTTTGTTTCATAAAAAATCGTATTTAAAAATAATTACGCAACCGACACAAACATAAATGTACGATTAATTATATTTTTAAGCGGGTAGCATCGGGCCGAAAAAAAAAAAAAAAACGAATGTGCCGGCTTATAATATTATACCAACGAGTGAAAGTTGAAATGTGCGTATAGGTACTGCATTATATTTGTACGTTGTGTATTACCGTTCATTTAGATCAGAAAACATTTCACTAAAAAAATAATAAGTACAGTATTTAATACGTGTTGAATAATATACACTACAACCACGGGTACACTGTGCCTATTATAATTACCAACGGGCAGGGATGGGCAAGATACTTGAACAAAAGTCTCAAGATACTAGATACTAAATACTGTGTCTAAGATATAAGGTACATTAATAATAATAAAAAAAAAAAAACTTATAGTATGTTCGCCCATGATGTCAGGTTTTAACCTTGCTTTTAATGATATAAAAAATTAAAAACATATTACACATATTGTGAAAAAAAAATCCTCTATTGTTATTATTATTATTATTAATTAAACAAAATATCAAAAATTATATTATTATTATTTAACAAAATATTAATACCTGAAAATATAATATCAAAAATGTAACAGTTGTAATGTAATGTGATTATTATGTAAATAACATTAGAATGAACAAATAAACGAATCATGGTTTGTACCTAGAATCATTACAAAAAAAAAAGAAAAAAAAGAAAGATACAAGATACACCACAAAAAGGTATGAAGATACTGCATACAATATATTAACTTCAAAAGATACAAATGTATTTAAGACAGTATACTAATACGTATCGTAGATACTGTCCGGTCCTTGCTGACGGACACTATCAAAATAGTTTATACTATCGATAGTTTTGGCGAACTATCGAATATTTCATTCGAATATATTTTCCTGTGACCGAACACATATATTCGGGAAAAATATCGTATAGTTCGATAGTAACTATTCGATAGTGTACATCAATAATATTAAAATGTTCGTGAAATAATATTATCATCACTGTACGGCGAACGAAGTATTCGAATAACGGACATTGTCGTTTTCCGTTTTACCATCGTCTATCGACATTATCAACGGATCTTTATCTCAGGACGCGTTTATCGACGAGAATATCGCACGAAATACCGTTAACGGTATGGATGGGGGGGGGGAGCGAGATTCGTTTTGAAAAGCGAAACGTAGACGAATAATAATATTATTAAGTAGGTACCTGCGGTAACCTAGGTAACCTACGACGTGGGTACGTCGCGGAACACGGATACGGGCAGGTGTACTCGGATAGGGGCAAACACGCACTTCCGGCGGGAAACACAAAAGCGCGACGATCGAAATGGCGGCGTCGTCGATTCCCGACAATCGCGGAACCGCGCGGGGGGCGATCACCCCCACCGCCCCCCCCCATGTATTTTTTAAAATTATCACTAACGAAAAGTACTTATAAAAATATGTTTTACGCAAAAATAGACAAATTTACTTTGTCCCGTGATTTCTAAATAAATAATAATTGGTCATTTTTAAATTTCAGACTCGTTTTTAATTTTTATACGATTCTTATTGTTCTGATTGCGTATCGCCGGAAATCGTTCAACCGAAAAAAAAAATGAAAATTCGTTCCCTTTCCTCCTCTCGGATGACTTCTGGATCCGCTACTGATTCCCGACCGTTATCGTTACACGAGACTAAAATAGGTGGCAGAGTTTTAGAAGGTCTTTAATACCCGGGAGGGGGGGCGAAAACAAATTCTCGAATTCGGTAGTTTTATATAGTATGGACCGGGGCGGTTTCCGACCTTTTTCGGGCTCTTTTCGACGGCTCTTCCGATTTCGAAATCAGAATTATCGGCTCCGTACAAATAATAAATTTGCCGTATTTATAACTCTACTGTAATGTTTACTATATAGACGCGGCTTCCTTGATACTAAACCGCGACGCACAGGTTAAAAAAACCACTAGTACAGAGATTAAATAATTATTTCACAATTATGTTGATAAAACAAAATACGAATTGCCAATAATATACAGACAATGCGCGCGTGTACAAAAAATTAAGTTAAAAATGGACATACTTCGCGCGTGAGTGTGCAGCCACTTTGTGTAGGTGGGAAGTTGGGAAGATAGGGTACAGACGGGAGTTTAACGAATACCATCTGTAAGCAACGATAAACCATCAGTGCCAGCGAAAAAAACGATTCTGAGCGGAGTTCAGTTAATAGTGTTGCTTTGTCAACAATATATAATGTGTCATATTATGGTAAAATGAATACAACAATGTGCGTTTCCGTGACAACAATGATAACAACAAAAATTGTTTAAAAAAGATTTTTTAAAAACTCAATAATAACAAAAAAATAAATAAAAACGGTTGCCAATTACACAACCTTATTTTTGATCTTGCAATGTTTTTCAATCTTAAGACCCATCCTTCATTATCCTAACCCAACCTTCATTATCTCGAATATTAATGAGAATTCCAAAAAATGACTTCATTAAAGAGTACCACCCAGAGAACATTTCCTTTCAGAAAATGCGCTGTACTTGATAATCGGAGTGTGCTTTCTAGTAGAAAAAGTGTTCACATAAAAAAAAAAAAAAATAAATAAACACTGTAATACATTCTTCGTTTCACTTCAAAATCTAAAAGTTACACAGGTACCTTATACATTTTTGTATATAAATCGTAAATAAAACACGTAGTCGCTTATTAAAAGTATCGTGTAAAGGGGATTGTGAGGGAAGGGGTCTGTCTAAAATTTTAGCCTCCCCGAGTGGTTGGCGGCGGTGGATTACACCAGTGGTGCACAACCTTTTTGATCCACGACCCCCACCCAAAATGATTTATTTTGATGATACGGCTCCCTCTTCCTACCGAAGTTATGTAAGTGCATAATGTATACTTACTTAATGTATAGAAAAATTGTATAAAAATGAATTAAATCGATAATTTTGGGCAATTTTAATGTTTCTTTAATTTAATCAATCCAAAACATTAAAAAAAAAAAAAAACACAAAATTAGAGTTTTATAATATCTAAAATAAAAACAAACTGCTAAAATTATTATTATTGTTATTAGGGGTCGCTACCCCCAGGTTACGCACCACTGGATTACACCGAAGGGAAATAACACCGCGTGCAGGCAATACGTTCGGTTAGTGCTTATAGGGTATGCCATGCACTCCATATCAGACTGTTATCAGTAACAATTTAATTGTTCGGATCCAAAACAATATTTAATTGTACAGTTTATTAAAAAAACACGCTTAATACACGTTTAAACGCTCGTGTTACATTAAAATACGAGTGTTTAACGTACTGAGACTATGATTAAACAGGAGATACACTCGAATGAGACTTTTCGGAATAAAATGTGCATAGTCTGTCTATACTTGGAAAATGTAGATTACATGACAACTGACAAGGTACTTTGGCATCGCGTCTGTGCGTACACATTTATTTGTTCGGATCCGGTCGCACTCGATAAGGATTTTGATCGCACGATATTATGACGTCTCACGCTACGACCGCGCGGTAAACGTGCGAATTTTTTTTTAAGGGATGCTCAACAATCGCGACGGCCCGCGTTTTAATCGGTTCGGCTTTTCGGGGCCTCGATACAACATTTCGCCACGGGCGTCGGAAGTTCTGGTTGCGGCGCCACTGGTTGTTATGCGACATTGTAATACGGATACGATAATAGCCGGAATCGCAACCGAATCGAATCGAAACGATAACGTGGCTCGGCGATTCCACGGTAATGTTTCCATAGATAATATAACGATACGAACAAGCCGTTCGTATCGGCCTCAAAAGTGGCACGGATACTACTGGTGTACTGTTTCAATAAAAACGTGGCGTTTCGTCGATATTATTACAGCGACGAATCGCGCAGGTTTACCGCCCGTCCGCGAACGTCGGCTCTGCAAGCGAGTCGACGGCATTGTTTGGGTTGGGGGTTGTCCGTTTCTTTACTATCCGTGAATAATTCACGGGCACGGCAACGCCGCGGGACGACGAGACGGCATTGATCGACCCCGGCGAGACGGACGGGCCACTGACGACCGGCGGTTGGAAAAAATCGGCGCCAAAAAAAAAAAAAACAATCCGAGTGCCATCAGCAACGAATCCGTGTGAACCGAACCGGTAACGGAAAGACACGGCCGGCAAGCGAACGCGCGCGCGCGCGGCGCCTCCGCCGCACGTTGACCGGACGGCGCGGAAGAAACCGGCGGCCGAACGACCGGCTCTGCTTGGACGATCTCCGTTCGGGGCGAATCGCCGTCCCGACTAGCCGTACAAACGGTCCAAACGGCAAATGGCAATCGACAATAATCGTACTGTTGCGGGAACCCCCCGGGAGGCGTTGGCGTTATCGCGCGGTTTCCAAATCTGACGGACCGTCCGTTGCGAACTGTCGTGAATTACGAATTGGATCTCGCGGAAAACACAGGAGAAAAAAAAATTCCGTCATCACGTCCGGGGGTGTGCGCTCGCTGCGGGGGCGCCGCGTATAGGGGCGCGCGCCCCGGGGGAGGGGAGAGGGAGGGGGGGGTGATCTTCGGGACTGTAGATATTCAACACCGGTTATCGTAAAAAAATCGTTCTCCAGCGTACCGCCACTGTAGCCCGAGCAAAAAAACGGCATCCCGAACTTTCAGTTCGGCTTACGCTTCGGATCCATGTCACAACTCACCGTCAACTTCGCCGGGTCGCGGACATCCATCTCGCCGGCACATCGACACCAAACAAATACCGCACCCCGGTTTTTTCGGACGTCGCGAAAGCCTTCTGGCACCGTCTGACGCGTAGGTCCCGTCTTCAAACTTAAAAATACATTTCCAGCTCTTTTACACATAATGCTTAAATGCCGTCTTGAAAATCGCTCGTTTAACGTTCGCCACAGCAGTGACACGGCTTCATTCCTGTACGCCGTGCATGCGTCGGGCCTGCCCGACCACTGAAAATACCATAGTCGGAACATACGCTGATGGTGCCGCTTAATTGCCAGCCCCTTCCGACCGCGCACCGTTGCGTCACGAATCACCTGAATACTCTTTCACGACGGTTCACCAACTGGAAAATCAAAACCAACGATTCAAAGTCCTCCGCGGTCGCCTTCTCGCTCAGACCTCATAACTGCCCGGCCGCGTCCGTCGACAACACATCATCATTCCTCCTCACCCGAACGAAATCGAATACCTCGGTCATACTTTTGACGGGCGCTCGGCCCGGTCTCTTCGTCCCGAAGCGAAGCGCCAGAAACTCAACTCCACACCCCGTATGTTTAAGCCACTCGTTCGGTCCGACCTAACCGTACAACCATCAAAGTCATCTTGTACAAAACTCTTCTTCGACCAGCATGGACGTACGGTATAGTAATCTGGGGCTCTGCCGAGAACCCAAACACGAGTACCGTACGAGCATTCCGAAACATTTGTCTGCGGCTAATCACTGGCTAATCACCTTGGTTCGTCTCAAACGAGACCCTGAATTCCCTTCCGTAAACGAAACTGCTGCTACCTACTACGAACGCTTCCGCGGCCGACTACTAGATATTCCAAACCGGCCAATCAGCGAGTCAGCTTCACTGACACTTCCTGGAAACCCTAACAGACGCCTCAAAAGAAATTGGCGCCGGGACCCGAAAACCCAAGAACTAATAGTCTAAAAATATCACGATCTGTCGCAAATGTGCGATTTCCTTTTCGCGCTTTTATTAATGTCGTTTCTCTGTAAATTATTGACGTTACCTATTTTGTATAGATAGTAATTTTTTAAATATATAAATATATATAAAAAAAAAAAAGAGAGATATTTAATATCCGTAACGGTGGTAGTGTTTACGTGTTCGAAATACTAATTTTGTTTACGACAAATTAATCGAGGAAGATAGGCAGCGTGGATTTTGGTTTTTTGGTTAACCGGTGTCTGTGGCGTTTTTTTTTTTTTTTTTAATTAATATTCGTCTCGCGAATTCGAATACAATTAAAAATGCCATAACATACGAAACAAACTAAATTTTAGTGATTGTTCGAGACGGACAATTCGGGGAAAATAAAAATGAGATATGTACGGCGGGATTTGGGTAAAACTGCGGGTGCGCGTGTTTTGAAAATAGTGACACCCCCGTCCACTCGCCGCGACATTTCCAAAACCCGGCGCCTCTGCGCATTGCTCAGAATGGATTTATATTGTGTTACGTTCGGTAAAATGGCGAAAACCGACTGCCGACGAGAATAATTAGCGTGGTTTTTTTTTTTTTTTTTTACAGAAGATAAATCGCTAATCAATCGCGTGCACGCGAGATTCCTTAATACCTTTATTTTCCCGTAGACTGCCAGGATTTGCTACGGGATTGCCGAATGTTCGTAAACGGTGACGATAAGTGGATACAATTTTATAAGAAACACGAACTCTTGTCTCCACACCCCCCACCAACAAGCCCGGGCTTTCGGGGACGAATTTTTTTCGTTTTTTTACTATTGTTGTTCTCGTTAAATCGTAATTGTTACGAAACAACAACAAAATCTATCCATCTACGTCCCGTGAGATTTGCCAAACATGTTTTGCACACCGGTTTGTTTCCACGGGGGACTTATCCTCTGGTTTTTCACGTATATTCCTCGCGCGGGACGGCACCGTGGCCGAATTCGGCGCGGAAAAAAGGCCAACCGCGGGGCATGTGGGGGGGGGGGCAGGGAGAGAGGAAAGTTTGGGAACCGCCGGACCGGTTCTCGTCATAACGGACGGGTACCGCGGCGCTTCCCGTGAAAACGGCCGGACACCCATCCGAAGGCGGAAAAAAAATAAACATAAAAAAAAAATTTGCCGACCCCGCAGACGGATCTGCCGCACGGGAAATTCCGCACAGCCGACCGAGTTCCAATCGGAATTTCGCACGGGCGCGCAATACATAGAAACGAAAACAAATTTCAAAAATATATTCTCGTGAACCCCCCCCCCCTCAGAATAATATATTTTCGAAACCGCGGTGGTGTAAAAATACCGGGCGGGCAAACGCCACGGGTCCACTTATTAATCGATGAGGTCCCTAGCAGTGGCCCGGACCAGGGCCCGAGCGGTGGCCTTTCCGTTTTTGTTCAACACATTACACGTTGCCACGGCCGCCTCAGAAGCTCGGGAGTTACGCCACTGGTCGCCCGTCCGAGTACACTACTCGGACACTGAAACTGTAGGCGTGCCCCACTAGGCGCGTAAAAACCAATTGGGTACCCACCATTGGGCCAATTATCGTCTGGGGAATGACAGCATTGTCGGGCGGACGCGAAACGGAACGTTTTGTTCGGGAAATTTAGAATGTTTTATTTTTCATTTGTGCGTTTCACACGGTCGACACGAATGATTTTTTTAATTAAAAATTGTCAACATCAATAATATTATGGCGCACGGGCGGGTACGTACACGGGCGGCAATAAATGATGAGCGTCTGTAATATTATTGCGCGGCGTTAACCGAAACTAAAATCTGCCCAACTGAAAACGCGCGTCGTTTCGAACGTCTGAAATTAAAGTTTTAATTGGCAATGCTCAGTGCAAAGTTTTACTGCCAAAACGGATGAGAAAAAACAAAAACAAATAAATAATGTTTCCGCCCGAAAGTGCCGACGGCGGACAATAACACCGGCTAACAACGCGAATGTTTTTACGATTCGGTGGGTGGACGTTAACGGTCGTCATTGAACGGACGGAAACGAAACAATCGACGTCGCGGATCGCGGGCGATTAGCGGGGCCGGACGGCGGCGACGCGAAACTGTCGGGGCGCGCGCGACGGCGACGGGCTCGGCGAGGTACGCGGTTAAAGTTCGCGGCGGCGGCGGCGGCACACGGCGCACAACGGTCTTTGTTGCCGTGGCCATATTGTACGGCTTCTGGTCTTACGCCGAAATACCTGTCTGCGCCATTGCCGTCGCGTCCGGACGTTCAAGAATGCGCGTACCCGAACGGGTCTACCTGTCCGACGGCGGGGCGGGCGTCCGCCTCTCACCGGCCGCCGAAAGTGCGCGTCTCTGTCTGCCTACACGCTATAGATACGGAAAAACCCACTCACCCCGGGCACGACGGCGTCGTCACGAATCCGTGGACATCATTAATATCGTCTGGTGGTGGTGCTGCTGCTGCTGCTGTTGTTGCTGCGTCGTCGTCTGCGTCTTCAGCGTCGTCGACGTCGTCTTCACCGTGTCGCCCGTCATCATCGCCGTCATCGTCGTCGTCGTCGGCGTCAGCGGCGTCAACGCCGGCGGCGGCGGCGGCATGTCTGCGGTGCTTTTCGTCCGTCGTCGTCGTCGACCTCCTCCGCCTCCTGAATGGAAAGCGGCAGCGACGGCGGCGGTTCGTCGAACGGCGCACGCACCTCGGTGCGCGCTGCCGTCGCAATTAAACGTAACCCCGTACGATGTCAGGCACATGCACGGACGCCAGCGTCGTCGGTGGACGATTTATAGTTAACTTTTAAACGATTTCAAACGACGACGGGCGCGATTCATTTTCGCGACGGCGCTATCGTTACGCTATCACTTACCGAGTGAGCGGCGGCGGCGGCGGTCGACTATCGTTATCTCTCGATAGGGTTACGTGGACGGAGAAAAACGTTAACAATACGATTCTCCGGCGATATCAATGATAACAATATAAAAAGGAAAGGTTTATTAAAAAAAAAAAAATTTAAAAAAATTAATAAAAAAAAAAAACCACCGTTCCGTTCGCGCGTAATAACGTGGACCGGACGTGCGTGCAGTACAGTAGAGACGTCGACGGCCGACGTTCACTGGAAGACTGGTGGTGTCCGCGGCGCGCTGTCGGTGCTCCGGGCCGTAGTACCGCCGCCGTAGCTTATGGGAATAATTGAAGGCTATCGTGGGCGGGCGGGGCCGGGCGGCGCGGTACAACTCGCGCGCGGGTATGTGTGTGTGTGTACGTGTGTGTACGTGTGTGTGTGTGTGCGCGTGTGTACGCGTGTGTGTGTGCGTGTGTGTGTGTGTGTGTGTGTGTGTAGCGGCGGCGGTACGAGTCTGCGGTTGCGGTAACGGCGGGGTCGGTGGTGGGGACCGGACTAGGTTTACGAGCGAACGTGTACCTATACACACGGAGAACATGTTCTATAGGTACGCATTATAATAATAATAATAATAATAATAATAATAATAATAATATCGCGTAGGTATACGTAGGTACGATACGCGGTGCGCTCGTCGGGAATATACCATTTACCGCCGCCGCCGCGAAATAACCGTGTCACCGGCGGCGCGAGTGCCGCAGTGTTGCCAACCCCCGGCCCGCGAACCGACGGCGCAGACACGGCCGCCGACCGCGTGAGGTTACAAGCACGGCATACCGGGACCACGATCGTTGTCGACTTGTTGCTGGCCGCCGCCGCCGGCCAACACGACCGTGCGGTTGTTGTATAGTCGACCGTCGACCGTCGACCGGCAGGCTACCGGAATTTCGACAAAACTGCCAACGTGACGACGACGACGGCCAACGGTCGTGGACCCGCGACGTGGGGCCGCGCAAAGTTTTCGTGCCGCGGGCCCGCCGCTGCCGTCGCGAAATCGGATTAGGCGTATTCCGCGCGCGTGTCCGGGGTACCTGCCTCCGGGCCCTGGGCCTCTTGAATAGTCATTGTTTTTTTTTTTTTTTCTTTTTCTTTTATAATGGCACGTGCTGGTCAAAAAATGAATAGACGAATAAAAAACCAAACAAAAGTGATTCCGATTGTTGTTCAATGTGAATCGATAAACGCGCGCGGACCCTGTTCATTTCGAATACAATAAACCAACGACGGCGATAAGTTATCGTGTTTACTTTAAACGATCGCCATAAGTTACCTGATCATACAAAAACGTTCGCTCGTGCATGGTCTGTAGTCACCTTACCTGGCTGCTTCTATTCATGTTCATTGCGATTTCGTATTTCTTTTGTGTGTACGGATTCCGAATCTCGTGCTCTTTTCCGCTCTCGGCCTGAGCCCAGCTGGCGTGCGCAGTGGGAGACTAAAGGGTTATATCCCTTCCTTTCCCATCCTCTTAATAATACCAAAACCATACGTTTTTGTTTTGCCGTTTTATTTTGAAATTATGTAACAATACTCAAGGAGAAAAGTTTGATTTAACGAATAAATATTGTCTTTCGTATTCGGCTCTTAAATTGTTACTGTTGAGTTAGACGTAAAGATTCTATACGGTTTATTCACGAATTAAAAATCAAGATTATTATTGACTCCATCTCCTCATTGCGTTAGAAATTCTTGGACACGCCACCGGCTGAGCCAGGTTTTTCAAGTCCTCGGCTGTGTTTTAATTTTTTTTTAGTTTTGTCCAATTTAATATCCCCCCCCCCTCTTTTTTATAAATAAAATAAATACATTTTTGTAGTGTATCAGTTTATTTTTTATTTAAAGTATATATTTTATGTACTAGTGTATGTATTTTCAGCATTTAATTTCAAAACTACTCGATTTACACCCTATACTGAAATAGATTAATAGCCGAACGTTAATGTGAATATTGAACGCTATACCAGCAGTGGCTCTCCTGAAAAATATAGATTTTGGGAAATATAAAAAGTAACCGTCTACCGGGGGCGTAGGCAAGAGGGGGAGTAGGTGTTTCGAAATTACTACATAAAAACAATTCGAAATTATTTGTTCGACGCTGAATGCACTCCTATTATAAATAAGTCTACTTATTACTTAGGCGCGAATCTAATCTATTTCGTATTATAATATAGTGGCTCGGATAGGTATTGTTTTAAGCAAGACAATTTATGTTCAGGTTTTTTCCGGCACAATAACAACGGTAGTATGAATGGGCATCTGCAATAACAAATTTTTGATTTTTCTCGCTGTGTAAAATTTAAATAAATTTGAATCTATAAAATATTAGATAGGTACTGAAAAATGGTAAAGGGGGAGATATTTTATCTCTCAAATCTTCTCTCTAAATACGCCACTGATATACGTAGGTACGTAGAGGTAAACTCGTCGGTTTTATTTGTCAATTTATTGTCAGTTAAAGTGTACAGTCTTCACGCTCACACAAGGGATTGCTTGTCGAAAAATGACAACAGTCGTCGCATCATGGGCGTACACACGGGGATGAGGATGGGGAGGGGTTATGAGGGTTTAAATTCATCCATTGGCTAGTTTTTTCGTTTGCAATCAATTCGTTTTAAATTTGTAATGGATGTGAAAGTTCAATGTTGCACCGTGTAGTTTATATTTACAATTGCGATATAAATATATTTGTCGCACCAAAACTTTTGTATTGTTATTTTATTTATATTATGATATTATTAAAAATAATATTCAATGTCATAACTAGAGTGATGTACGCTGATAGCTCCTTACACATTTTTCTAGAAATTACCCACAACCCCCCCTCCCGTCCCTCAACTGAAAATTCCTGAGAACGCAACTGTATCGTACACATAATATTATATTACAGACAAAAAGTTTTACAGATTCGTTTTGAATTTCCGTTTACCTTTTTACCGTCGACGGCCGAATGTGATCGTGCGGTAAATATTTTTTAATTTTTTTTTTTTTTTATTTACGTCTGTTACGACTGCAGCGATATCACCTCCGGGCTATACCTGCATACTATAATGTATATAACGTACAAACGTATATTTACTTCTCGGGCATTCGAATCGATACAATAATAATATCATAGCGTCGCAGTATATTATAATATCGTAACAATATCGCATTATAATGTTTAAATGGAAATTAAACGTGTCTTTCTAACGCAGAAGAAAAAAAAAAAAAAAAAATTATCAATCAAGTCCGGTTAACTGCGTGCCAACTGTATATACAAGCAGGTACGTAATATTATTATTATACCACAGCCGTGGTAGGTTATGATATACGCGCAGGTAGGTTAGGTATACATCCAACCCGTGTAAAAACGTCGAAAAAAAAAAAAAAATATAAAAATTATAACCTTCCTGCAAGGTTTATATTCTTTACGTATGTATATTATTATATTGTATATGTAGGTATGCGATCTTTACAACTCTTCCTGGGCGTATACTACTCAAAAGGATAACATAATCTTTTTTTTTTTTTTTTTCTTTCCGATATACATATCGTAATACGCGTATCATATACGGCGTATAACGTAGTTAGGGATACCTTTTTAAAACCGGAGGGGTAGGTATATCGGATTCGAAATAAATATAATAAATAAAATAAATCGTACGCAGTAATAATAATGTATATACCTACTCACAATACTCGCATATTATTGTAATACACTTATACGAGGTACGTCGGTAATGTGGGTGGAAACCGTCTGCGTACGTACCGTGTACGTTTGACATTAGATTTTTGACCTTGTGTAAAATAGTGTACCTGTATCAATGTACAGTCGTATAATACGCATGCACACACGGATATCGCATTTTGACATTTCGCAGACGCGTCCCTACCTTTGGGCCTGCACACGCCGAGAACGTCCCGCAAACAGCCCGTCGACTCGTCACAATGTCCTAATGCCGTAACGTTAGTGTGCCCGACGCATTACGATGCGCATACGCACAGTGGCGGCGCCTGCGGTGTACTATGCAGTCAGTTTTGCGAGCCTGATGACTCGCGGGGCGACGGGGTGTCGGAGGGCCCACAAATAGACACGGGGAAGTAGAACGGCGGGTGGACTCGAGGAGATCGGCGACGGGTTTCGTACACTCTGAATGAATCGTTTCGGATTCCGGGCGGAGCGAAGAAGCTCTACTTTAGAGGGGTCATTTTTCGATTTTCTCGGGAGTTTTCCCAGAGTTTTTCCAATGTGTAGAACCGGGAAAATCGGTACAACATTAAACAAATATTATCGAAGAATATATAGAAAGCCTATTTAATTATTTTACTATAATACGACACACACACACACACACACACACACACACACACACACACACACATATATATATATATTGTGTCGATAAAGCATTTAAATACATGTATAATAATTTCATTAAAAAATTCCTAGAAAAAAAAAAAACACTCCATAATTACTATATCTATAATACTGTCGTCTGTTACAATAAACTACTCATAGTTTTTGTATATTTCAGCCAACAGATAGGAGGGAGGATACAACCCCTAATCTCCTTCCTTCCCCCGCACACGCCACTGGGTGTTACGAGAGCGTTGGAACTCGATTGAACACCTTTTTTTGACTAGTCTATTGAGCGCAAGAAACACAAACTCGATTGAGCACGAAATAAAATAAATAAATAGAATTTCTGTTAATGCGACGTGGCCATCATCACGGTTATTCCTGAACATATTTTATTTTTCCGACTTTCAAATGCATCTAAAATATAATAATATAATATCGATCGTGATTATTATTATTACTGCAGTTACAGTTGAAGTAGGTACCGTGAACTACACGTGCACGTTTAGTATTAAAATTTTTAAATTATAGCGAATTTGAATATTTCACGACCCGACGGTGTTGTTCGAAGTACCTATTACAAGTATATTACTATTAAATGCGAAAGGGCGAGATGTGCAGGAGCGTACTCACGAGGAGTATGAGGTTTTTATATCCCCCTCTCGACCTTTTTATTATTATTATTTTTTTTCTTTTTTTTTTTTTATAACCAATTTATGATTATTTATGGATTTTCTGTAATTTTCGTTTGTTTTATTGATATTTAGTTGTTTAAGTTCTTGATGTAATATAGGCAGCTGAAAAGTCTAGAAATATTTACTTAATTTTGTAATTTATGATATTATGTATCATTTATTGTTGTTGTTGAATCTAAATGCATATATAATTTAGATTGAAATTGTATCACAATGGTAATTGCAACATTTTGCTCTCCACTCAAAATGATTTATAGTGTAATTTTGCGTGGCTATACTTTTTCAAAATTATTCAAGTGAGTATCATTAAAATGCATTGGTTTTCAACCTGGGGTCGTGAACGACAAAAGAGTCGCCAAATCCATACATATTATGTATAGTGTGTATCGTGGTGTCTACTTATTGAAGTTCTACTCAAAAACTGGTTAATGAGATTGACTTAAAAATTACGGGTTCACGATTCGTCAAAGTTTGAAAACTACTGATGTAATATGAACGATATTTGTGCAAAAGGGCTCAGATCTAAAAACTTTTACACTAAGAACAGTATCGAATTGAGCTTTTCCTCACGAATTAAATTTAATTAGGTATCACGACTTGTGACAAAACGTATATATGAATAACTTGATACCGATCCTATATTTGTTCCAACTAGTGGTACCAGCAGACGTGGCACAAAATTACATTCAAAACGTTAATATGAAATATTAAAAAATGATATGCACACAAATATCTCTAATGCTAAATTATTGACGTATAAATAAGGTAGATTCATTTCGGTTTTTGGACTTTTTGAACTATATTAGGTAAAGGTTACAAAACATACACATTAAGAATCTATACATTGTATACCGGAGTAAACTTAAATTTGTGTATGGTTATACAACAAAATATCTAAAGTAAAAATATATTTTTAAATCTCTCTCATAGCAATTCCGTTAACTTGATCAATAACAATTTGATTTTTAAGCGGGCGTCTACGATTACGTGTTGAGCGGCTGATTCAAGTATTCTCGAAATAATCTATATTGACGTAGATAAATTGTTTTCATTGTCAACGAAATAAGCTAAATTGACTAACTTTTTAAAATAGTTTATAACTTTATTTGTTAGAAAAAAGCTGCCAAATGCCATATTTGTACTGAGAATTCAACATTTTCAGAGTATAACGCCTGTAAATCATTTTCTTGGATTTTTAGGAAGATGTTTTTTCCGGAGATATTTTTACAAAGATATTTTTTACTGGAGGCGTTTTGATGGGTTACCATTTCGTATATGGATGAGTCATTTTATATATGATCATTTTAAATCATTTTGAAACCAAATATTATTTCTATCAATTCAGTATATGTATATACTGTTATTCTTATGAAATATCTTAAAAATTATAAAATTGATATTTTATCTATTAGTCTAGCTGTCTTTTTACTACACAAATTTACAGTTTTATACTAATCTTGATGAAACTTTACATACTTAGCATAACTTTTTTTTGTCTCGAAATTACGCTCCGGGTGGCTGGCTAACATATGATTTTTGGTAATCTTGAAATGAAAAGTGACGCGAGAATTGTATTGGATTTACTATGATATTAAAAACTACAGCAATACCATTCCCTGAATACATTTCCGAAATAATATCGTAATAATACTAGATAAGTGTTTTTAATCGTTTTGTTTTTTTATTTTGTTCTTGTATCAGAAAGCTCACTCTAATCGAAAACTTTATAAGGATATTTTTGCCGAATTCTTGATCTGGTTGATGCATTGAGAAGGTAATTTTGTATTTCCCTTGGTTTTTTCTTAATAAATGTAAAAACTGGCAATTATTTGTAGATTTCTTGTTCGGTAACAAGGGTAAAAGTACCACTAATAATACTCTACTCATATACGTCTTTCGTAAGTAATGGTTCACCCTTACGTACAGATATAAATTAAATTATACACCCTCCCTTATTCCATCTTTCCTTCTAAAACAGTGACACACCCATCAGAAAACCGCACCGGCCTTTTTTTTCTTCTTTTTTTTTTTGATTTATGATGGGTTACGTTGGAGGTACGGACGAAAAAAACCGTTATTATTATTTAATTTGGGCTGTAACAGATGACAAGGGAATACTCTTTTTTAAAAGATAATTATCGGCCGACAGCGATTAACCGCGATAGCGATAAGGGATCAGGAGACACGTAACAAATTGAATTTATTTTATTGATTTCTGCTTTGGAAAGGATCGAGCCCGACAAATAGCGGGAGAGAATAATTTATTACAGAGGAAAAAAAAAAGTTCGAAGGTAAGACGAAAAAATATATTATAGTCGAATCGACACGGCACGGATCGCCGTGTATAATTTATTCACACAGACCGTGTGAATATGGAAATGTTTTTTTTTTCCCGCCCCAACTATAATATACACGTGCTATAAACATTCGCACCATTAAAATACGTATAATAATATTATACACTCTCGATAAATCGTGTAGGTACGCGAAAAAAAAAAAAAAAAACACGAAAAAAAAATCCACCGCCGCGTATTATACGTGTACGCGTTTCTCTAACGATACCGTTGCGGTTTATTCCGTATGGTAGGTATACTATCGTGTATACCTATCTATATAATAGGTGCCTATAATGATGATCTTACTCGTAAAATATCATAACCGAAGATTTGTTTTATTTTATTAGGTATATTATTCTTTTTTTCCGCCGGTTTCCCCTTCCTCAACCCCCGCGCGTCGCGTCGTCGTCGTCGTCGTCGCGCCAGACACGTGTTTACGTGTTTACAGATTAGAAGAGACAGGAAAAAAAAAAAAAAAAGGGAAAACATTTTAATTATTACGATTATTGTACGTATATATATATATATACGTACACGTAAGCATAATGCGTACGGAAAAGATAAAGTCACTATAACGTCCCGCCGCCGTAGTTGTTGTACAATAAAAAAAAAAAAAAAGTACCCGCGACCGAGATCGTCGTTTTTATGATCACCACTCTATATAGGCACCTACAATTACAATAATAATATAGGTATATATATATATATAGGTATACAGGTGGTGCGAGAGTATATATATATATATATATATACATAATACAGTATTATATATATATATTTCAAATTGCGGACAAACAGTTCACACCTGTCAAGGTACAATACTCGTGTATATATATACGTACAATAGTGTGTGTGTGTGTGTTATTCGTATAGGTATACGCGAGGTATATACCTATCTTTTTTCTTTTTTTTTTTTTTTTTCTTCTTCTCCTTTATACCCGTCGTCGACGCCGTTTCTTCTAAAACGTTTTCTGTCGCGGCCCCGCGTGCGTCCTGTCGCGGGGCGTTTTACACGGTCTTGTATTTTATTGTGACATTATATTATCCGCGGGACCCGTGGCGGGGAAGGGGTGCTTTGTAGTGCCGGGCCGCGAGACGATCATAATGGAGCGACGGTACTTTTCGGCTTTTTTTTTTTTTTTTATCTCGTGCCCCATAAACGATGTAAATGTTTTCGAAACACTTATCGAAATGTTTAACAATTCAATATACCTATATATATATATATATATATATATATATATGATCAGAGTCGGTTATATCAATTTCGTGTGGGGCGGGGGGTTTAAAATTTTTCTAAAAAAAGGGTGATTATTTTTCATCACGAACCAATAATTATCTCGAAAGATTTTAAGTGAATTTGATTTATATTTGTTTTAAACTTTGTAATGTTTAAAACCATTTTTAAATTTTTATCTCTACTCCATAAATACTTATCTACTTTAAAGGATAACTGATAACTCTCTTCCCTACTCCTGCGGTCTAAACTTTAAACAGTTATAACTTATAAACGGTAAATCTGATATTAGTGTCACGCATATCAACGTTTCTAGTAAAATATCCTTTTTCGAATCTATGTTCTAAAAAAGAGGGGGGTTGTATGAAGTAAAAGTAAAAGGTTTAAAATGTTTTTAAAATAAAGCTTAAACGATTCTACAAAGATTAAAAAAAAAATAGAAATCAAATTCACTTAAAATCTAGATAATTACTGGTTCATGATAAAAAAAATCTTCCGGTATAAATTAATGTTCTCTTTTTCTATACCTTCGTAGTAAGTAATTTATGACTTTTGAATAAAAATTTTTCTTCTTGAGAGGTCGAGACCAGGGACCCCCCCCCCTGAAAATACGTCACTGTATATTATAATAGTATTATACTGATGTATAATAATGATGACTGTATTCGCAAAATAACGTTCATTATAAATAAAAATTAAATCTAGGTGAATTTAATAAAATTCGTTCAGGACAAAACAGCCTATAGAATATAATATAGCCGGAGAGGGCTATATACCCTCAGAACCTTTTAGTCTGAGGAGGGCCTTTCAGACTATAACCGTATAGTCCCGCCCAGTAGGTTAGGTTATTATTGTTATTCGATCATTTTATAGTTTCGGATAAATGGATACGCTATATTATCAACTTATTCTCAGGTACCTATATTTGCAGTCTGCCGATTTATTCGGTATTGTTATATTATATAGGTTATTTTCTGTATATAATATTAACAATTAAGTGGGTTTAAAATAATAACCAGTGTTGGAAGGAAAGCGTTCCTTTCATAGGAACGCATTCATAGGCATTCATAAGGGGGGGAGAGCTAGGGGCTTAGCTTCTCTAGAACTGCTGTAGCTTCCCACCAAAATATAAAAAATAAATTAATGATTTCACTACATAACACATTGAGATATATCATAAGAGCATAAGAGTAACAAAAAAAAAGCTAAAATCATCAACCCCCCCCCCAAAAAAAAAAAATAAATATCAAACGCTATTTGCTTCTATGATACACATTCGTTTTCAAATATTGGAACGAGAAACGTGACGCCAAATTTTCGTTCCTCATATTATGAAAAAATAAAAATAAAACGGACGTTATTTCAATGATAACACTGTCTAGAAGTTATTTGGTGTTGATATCACTTCGTCAGTTACTAACAAATAGGCATAATATATTATTGCAATATTGCAATCTTAACTTTTCCATTTTTATTGAAATACAAAGTGTAGTATGACAATACTAATATTATAAACTACGGCTGTATAATTGTGTAACCGTAATAAAAAACGGTGTCCCGGTAACGACGGTTAATATGATAACAATGATACAATGATATCAAATAATGAATTTGAATTTTGAGTTAATTGACGAATCATTTTTTTTTTTCAAATTATGTGTTTTTTCGTTTTCATTTTTTAGAATAGGAAATAAATTAGATTACATTAATTTCTATTTTAAACGCATCAATTCTTAGAAATAAGAATAGTTTCCAATTTTAGTTTACTCGATTAACTCACACTACACTTATTTCCTTACGAAAATTTGGTTGGTATCTACTCAAGTGACTAATGAATAACTCATGAAAACCTTTAATACCAACAATGTGTATGTAGATATATTTCCAAAGCAAATTTACAATGATATTTACAAATTATTGAGAATAAAAATAAAAATATTTTTGACGGCATTACCTATTAATAAAATTTTTAAAAAAAAGGAACGAGAAAAGGCAACGAATTCCGTTTTAAAAGGAACTTACCGAACACTGATAATACGTAATAACATCCGTAATACGCATATTATAATGGCCGCCGATATTATTATACATAATATATCTATAAACTAATATTTTTTCAAAAGAAAAGATTTGTTTGTGTGTTTGTAATGGATAATCTCAAAAAATTCTAAACCGATTTTAAAATTTCTTTCGCCAATAAAAAGTTACGTTATTAGTGAGTAACACGGGCTGTATTTTATTTTCAAACAAATTAGAGATCCCAACGCAAATTGCTTTAATTAGGTTTTTAGGTATTCTAGATACGAATCTAATTATTTATTTCATTTCTTTTGTTTATTTGTGGTTTATCTTAGTGGCATTGCTGTCAATTTGGGTGTCACGGACAAGAAATCTATTGGATATCTATCTGTATGCATACGATTATTAGACTCAAAAAAGATTGGAGCGATTTTTATGCGGTTTTTCGCAAAATGCTCCGCGTTGTCCGGGAAAGGTTTATGGCTATTGAAATGCATCCCGTATTGAATACCATCCCCTAAATTTCGGATTTTAGGTATTTTTAAAAAAAAAAAAAAACGAATTATTTTTGTTGATTTATGGGTTATTACTTTGGTAACGCAGGTGAAAAAAAAAACGGTTTTTAATTATTGTAGTGGAATCCCTATGCTGTGCGGGTATCTATGGTAATTCTAACACCAGGCGCTGTACCTCTACACAAATATGCTCCACCTGCCTAAATTTAAAAATGAAATATCTCGCGAACGAGTTGCCGGAAATCAAAAATTTCAACACGAAATATATTTTATTTAATATTTCATCTATTTAATGGCATTTTTAATATAGGTACTCCTTAAAGAGCTAAAGTTGGTATTTCTGACAGGATAGACCTTAAATGTTGTGAAAAATATAAGTGTATAAAAGTGTTGTCTTTAACACTTAAAAATTTCCAAAATCATAATTTGTAAAAATGCAAAACTTAACCAAAAAAATGTGGTGAGCCTGCCTAATGAATCACTATGTATATGGTTTATGTGAAAAACATGATATTATACAAAAAAAAAAAATTGCAGATCCGAAATTTTATTTAGAAAATGATAAAATAATTTTATTTCCTAAAAAAAGGTTCAGGATTCGTTTTTATACCTATAAACCGGAGTAAAATAAACATATTTCCTGTTGGAAGTCCGACTTCTTTTTTTTAAAAAATGATTTAATTTCGTACAATTTTTTTAATTCATTTAACTGATTTTAGATTCTGAGTGGAGCGAAGAAGCTTATGGTTTTACAAAGATTTTTATTTTTTTACTTTTTTTTTTGTCTGTGCGCAACTTTACTACCAGAAATCTTAGGTACTTTAATGAGGTTTTTTTCGATTTTCTTAAGAGTTTTCCTTACAAATGTGAAAAACTTGGAAAAACATGAGAAAACTAGGAAAATCAGTACAGAATTAAATAAATATTATTAAAGAAAATATACAGTATAATGTCTATTTTATTATTCTACTATAATATGATATATATATATATACATGTATTTAGTTGACAAAGCATCACAATCATCTGAACTTCGCTTAGAATCGTTTTTTCATTATCAGTGGTTAATCATTGCTTCCAGGTATACATTCAATTACCTATAAAGTGACTTCACCCATCTCCGTTATCCTAGAACAGTTTTTTAAGTTCGATTTTAAGAAAAAAGTAGTGAAATCGTCATGTATACTACTTTAATTAAATCATCTAAATAATAATAATAACAATAAAAAAAGGACGGACATATTTTGCATGTGGGTGCAGCCACTGTTGTAGGTGGGAAGTTGAGAAGGTAGGATACAGATGAGAATTTAATATCTTTATTTAATTTTTTTATTCATTTAATATCATGTGTGTAAACCTGGAAAGAAAATGGGAAACCGGGAAAATCGATGTATCATTAAATAAATATTATTTAAAAATATATATAATGTCTATTTAATTATTTTACCTGTATTGTTGACAATGCAACACTATCAACTTAAAATCGTGTTTTCTTTAGCAATGATTTATTGTTGTTTATACATTAAATATATATTAAAGATATCTCATTGAAATCCCATCTGTATCCTATCTTCTCACCTACAAAAATGATTGCACCTACTTGCAAAGTATGTCTGTCTTTTTTTTTTTACTTATTCTTTAAAAATTAATGCATTTTTTTATATATTTCTACGTCTACATTTCGTCAGTTTCTATTGCATAATTACACCGTGCAAGTTTATTAGTGGTTTAACGCATTAAATTCACAGCCTTAATATGCTAATAGTACCATTTAACAACTTAACCTAACCTAACATAATAAATAATAAAATTAAAATCAAACGTGTTATTTTATAAATTGTTTTTTTTTCTATAAGAAAATATATTTAAAAAAACACGTTTACGCTAATTAATCACACACTTACTGACTCACTAAATATTCAAGTAGGTAGGTAGATATAATAAAGTGATTTTAGTGCTACCTATATGGAACTAAATAAATTTGTATAGCGATCAACAGGCGCAACGCTAGGTATTTATAATATTAACGAGTATTAAAAACGTCAAAGGTTTAGTTGATTTAATTTTTTTATTTTTTAGAGCTTTTATAGCCTTTCATTTTTGTTTAAATTAACTCAATTTATTTATTTTTTCGTGTAAACTTTGTTGCAAACAACGAATTCATTTTGAAATATATACGTAACACGTGATGTTAATTTCAATTGGTTTAGATTCAGAACATAGGCGAGGAATATTTACTAGTTTTACAATGATGTTTATTTTTTTTTTTTATTTATGAACAACTTTTCTACCAAAAATCTTGCTTCAATTTTAAAGTGTAGCACTTTTTCTGGTACTTTGGAACTTTAAGAAAGTTCTTTTTTGATTTTCCAAGAGGTTTTACGTATTGATTGGTAATTACTATTTTAAAAAAATCACTATCTTAGGGTTTAATAGTTTTCCGCATTATAATATGATATTAACAATTTTAATGAAAACAAATAATACTATAATTATCAAATAAAATAATAATTAATAAAATACAAATAATTAATTTGTTGTCAATTAACTTTATTTAACCAAGTTATATTATTCAAACCCGTCAAGTTTTACCAAAAAGAAAATTTAAAGAAACACGTATATAATAATAGTTATACACACAATAATATTATTGTCTAATAATTATTCAACTAAAATATATATACATATGTATATTACTAAATTTTTGTACTTAAGGTGATCGGTGTAGGTTATTAAAATTGTCTCCAATTTTTAAAATTTGTGTAAATGGTGATTTTAAATATCTATTTTTTCAGCTGTGATATCGACGAACAAAAATATGATATTTTTTTATCATAACACATAAAATCACTCCCGTCAAAACTTGTTAATCAATCTAAATATTTAGATTAAAATTGTACGTAATCAGAATCTGTTTTACTTTCATCGAGCAGACAGATATGCATAGGAAAATATCTTAGGGGAGGTGTGCATTTTTTTTTTAAATCCTATAGTATTATGACATTTTTATGAACAAATAAATGCGTGTGAGAGGAAAAAATGTTGGAAATCTCGTCTCTCTAATGGGCTCCCTGAAAGCTTGATGAGGTTTGGTCAGTTCTTTGGAACGTCCCCAAATTTTCGGTAAGTTACCCTTCGAAAACTTGCCACTTCAATCACTGGCATATACACTGCATAAATGCGACAACAAGTCGGATTGTTCTGGAGTACAAATATTGACAAAACGTGTAGCTGCGGGGACTTTCGTAAAACCAAATTAAATAAATACAACGGTTATGTGTAATTACAAGCGCGTAGACAATATATTATAGGTACCGAGTGTGTACGACACGATACACAATAGAAATGAAAAATATAGTTATAGTACCTATTCGTATATATTATACACGCGGGTAGAGCGAAGAGGTGGCAGCAGCTGTAGGTGGTAAGTACACTTATTATAGTATAAAATAGTTATCATAATAGTACTAGCTCTTGTTGCAGAATGATTTTTTTTTTTTTTTCCTAAGTGTGTCGAGGAGTAAGATAATATGTGTGTGTATACGCAATTGTGCCCGTTTTCTTCGTCGGGTTACATAATACGTATAGTACCTATAGGTATACATACACGATAAAACAAATAATCTAATAATTTACGACAATGATGATACATAGGCACACGCGAATAATTTCACGTATAAGTTATAATACCGGGTCGTACCTATTATTATTTTAATATAGTTCCGATAGAGACGTTTCGACGTTCCGGTTTGGTTTTTTTTTTTCCCCCGACGGAATGATTGCTCTATATCCGAGAGTATACATTGTCGTTAGTCGGTTGGCTACCTATTTCCGCCGAACAACTTTCGTATGTACAGCCTCACAGGCCTATAGAGACCGGAATTTCATTATACGGTGGAGTGACGGTGCACTAAAGAAAAAAAAAATATATGACACGATTATTATATTATTATGTAAAATTAAAATTACGAAAAGTGCATAGAAACGTTCAGGGTTAATCGCTTATATTATATTATAATATGCAATAAAACATTTGTACCAAACAGAAAAAAAAAAGGAACGTTTTATAAACCTACGCAGTACGTTATTTATTTTTTAAGTACTATAACAGTACACAATACACGTCATTATATACATAACAAAAAATAAACTAATATGCTTACATAGAAATAAATCACAATTGTAGTAGGTACATTTAATTGTTTGTAGAAAACAAATAAATACATTCGATTCTGAGTATAATTTGTTTGTAAGTACTTTGCGGATAAAATTATTGTTACACCAGAGAAAAATGCTTGAACATTTAACAGGAGATTAATTAATAGTCGTACTTAGTGGTCAAAAAAAATTGAGATATAATATTTTTTTTTTTTTTTTTTTTTTATAAGAGTTTTAAAATCAAATTTTGACGAAAATCGTAAACAATACAACCTTTCAAAACGTGTATGGTATGGTGGAACTTCGCTCCAAATTGTTTTTCGTAAGCAATGATTTATCGTTCCTTACAGATATAAATTAAATAACTGTATTCTACCTTCCCAATAACTTCCCACTTACAACCGCAACACACCCGTCCCCAGCATCAGCTCTTTTTAAAAATATGTTTATAAATTGAAACCTATTGTTTTTTTTGTTCATATCAAACATTGTGCGGTGATTATTTAACACGAGTTTATGTATATTTTTGACCTCCTACATTTTGTTTTCATTGTTTTATTTTTAATATTATTCGGATTTGAACAAATAAAAAAATAAAGGATCAATAAATAATATACTGTTGTTATAGGAGTGTACCTATAAAATATGATGTAAATCATTTGAACAATAATTTAGTTTAATATGCATCAAAATCCTTCAAATAGATAAAAAAAAAATAATATTGTTGTTTGTGAAATCAGTTTGAAACTCCGACACGTTTCACACCTTCTCCCGGCGATGCAAGTCGCAGGTGCACCACTTAAATAATATTCTGATCGCGGTGCAAATAAACTTTATTGTATAAATACACTTACTCTATATGTACTTATTATCGGGAACCGGACTCTTTAACATCCTCTCTCCTCGATAAACTCCCTTGAAAGTAACAAAATATAAGAGTGACAATTCAATACTATTTGGTTTTGCACCTGTAAAGCAATTGTTCATATATTTATACAGTAATAATGGTTTCGTAGTAATGTTCTTGGACCCTCCTCCCCCCTCCCTGAACAAATTCTAATTGCACCGCTGAAAACAGTGAAAATATTTATTTTTATTTGTAATATTTGTAGGTACCTCTATACCTGCATAATTCTATAAAATATTCGCAGTACCTACGTTGCTTTTTTAAAACTATCGACTTTCTAATAAATATCATAATATTAATCGTGTCATGCGAGGCCTTGAGAATTATTGGCTTTGTAAGTGTGTACAAACAGCTAGTTAAAGCCTGTGTCTTCGTTAAACATTATCGATTTTGTTTTTGCTTTGGCAATACGAAAGAATTCAGTGCAGGTTCTTTCAATGAAGGGAGCGGGGCTACAGGGCGATATAAAATATATTTATTTTAATTCTTTACCCCCCCCCAACATTCTTGAACAAGCTTTGGATCCGCCACTTGGTTATTTCGAACTGACGCCTTCTTGTTGGGTGTCCATCATCCACCGTACGAGTACGATTATACTTTCCGATCGCTGCACAATTGTTTTATATTGTTCTACGAATATTATTGTATAGTTGATAGCACGCGTATTCTGAAAGTGTCTGGTGAAGTCGATTCTCCCGTCTTACTTTCCACGCAAGACTTTACAGTTCGCCGTCCTCAAACGCGATTTACTGTGCCCATTCGTTCAACCGAATGTGTCGTGAGCCTGTTCGACGTTCGACGGCGGTATTGGTCAGCGGATAAGCGAAGATCCCTCCCACTCATTTGATATTTAGTTCCCTCTCACAACAAAAACATTGTATATTATAATTTTTCTTTCTCGTTATCGTCAATATTTGTATAACATATAATGCATTTGATTTACAACCGTTACTCTCGTGTTTATTATACACGTATAATACTACACTGCGACAGTAATGCCACGGCATTCTAAACGCGACACTTACTGTCACGGGAGATGTACTGGTTAGTGTTTACGCGTGAATACAAATTAATACGCAATCGTGGCCGCCATAAGCTATTGCCACGTATTATTATAACGCTATGTTTGCGTTAGATTAATTTGAAATGATACACGATGAATATCAAACGCTGCGGATTAAAAGAGTCACAAGACGCCTGTGTAAGTACCCCTGATGCTATTGACTCTCGCCCTGAGTTTCTCAAGCGGCTATAATAATGTCGGCGCTACACCCGCGGTATAGGTATAGTATACTCAGTGGCGGTACTAATCATTTTTTGCGGTTTTTATGCTTTCAGTGTGATACACAGAGAACTCTTCACTCCAAAGTTGGTTATGACGGCGTAACTACGTAGGTTTTTCACCATTATATGCCTTTGGCTAACGGGTTTAAATTATTAGCTGAGAAGTTTTCGTACAACAGATTATTCGATAATGTTGCGGATCGCCCAGAGTTATTGGAGCCCTCGAGTTTTAAAACGAATTCGCCTAATGCAAGGGGATCTATAGGTCTGAGGGATGGGAATTGGCCGGTACCGAATATTTCGCCGTTCGAGATTTTGGCGTGCACGCTCTGCAACCGTCCGGCTGGGCTCGACAGTGCGGCGACTGTCGGACGTTACTGTCACCGCGTACATAAACCTGACGTTTACGTAAACCGACGCGCGCATTGTATTGCGGCACATTAAACGGCCGAACATTCGTAAACGCCGTGTGGTATATGATAACGATAATACAACGCATACGCTCGCATACGGAACACGGCGTGCGCCGGACGTTACGCGGGGTACACGATAACGGACCGTACGCCCGCGTTACGTTATCACAATATTGTTTTAACGAAGCTCGGGCAGGTTGCCTATGGTACTACAATATTATAATATTATCGTTGTTGCCGTCGTCGTCGCGTTTTTTTTTTTTTTTTAACTAGGTGTACGCTCCGTTGTAATTATTCGTATTACATATTATTATTATTATTATTATTATTATAATGTACCGGAGCTGTGTACGCCTATATACACAGGTATATTACCCGCCGGTAATGTCCGCGTGCGCGCGCGTGCGTACGCGCGCGAGAGTCGACGACTCGCGACGGTGCGCGTGCGCGCGCCGCGTACGTAACGTTATGGCGTAAAGCGGGCGCGCGCGCGTTCGGTACATACCGGTTTTTGGTGGCTCTTTTTATTTTTTTTAATTTTTTTTTTTTTCTTCTCTTCTTTTAACCCGCGCGCGCGCGCTTCGATCGGTCGCGGTACACATACGTGCGCAGGTACGTACGTATCCCGTCCCGTGCGCCGCGACGCGCACTGTACGTATACGCGTACCGCGCGCGCGTACGCGTATAACATACGCGCTGTACGCCGGGCGGAGGTCGTTTCGAAACCACTTTGTCTATCCGCGCACCACACGTACGTATATCATGTTGGGCGCGCATTATGTATACGTGCCAACCTCGGATCATGATCCCACACCGCCGACGACGACGCGCGCGTGCGCGCGCTCGCGTAAACGCAGCCGTGTGTGCGCGCGCGCGCGTGTGTGATACCGATATAATAATAATAATAATAATAATAACAACATTACGCTCGCAGCGGTTTTCTTCTGTGCGCGATAATGTTGTTGTATTGTAACAGAGGTACACACGTTATTATTACGTACATGCGGTACCGTATCGCGTCGCGCAACGCACGACGCTGCTGCGGGGCGGGGCGGCCCGAAACGACTTTTTCGTTCTTTCCGTCTCCCCGGACAAGCGCTGAAAATCGACGGCCGGACGGACGTACGTACCTGCGCGGGCACTGCGAGCGCGTCATAACATTATACGTACACGGGCGGACCGTACCGTACCGCGGTGTTGTAGGTACAGCGTTCCCCCCTCCCCTTAACCCCTTACCCCCTACCCCTACCCCCCCACCCCACNCCCCCCCCACCCGTCCCCGCCGCCGACGGCCGTAGACGTTGTGTTTTATAGTGTCGATAATATACCAGCCGTATAACAGTTGTGTGTAACGATAATAATGACGGACGTCGTTATTACCCGCTGCGGCGTATACGGCTCGCGAGCCTCGACCGCGGGCCTATTTCGAAAGATCTCGGTGACGAGAGATGAAGAAAAAAAAAAGAATGTTCCCGGGTCCAAGACGCGTTACGATACAGGTGCCTATCGGCGGCGTAACACAGGTACGGCCGAGAAGGCCGTAGACCCGTAAACCTCCCGGCTCGCTCTCATTGACGAATCTTTCCCACGATGGGCGCCAGCGGGAAATCGCATCAGGGATAGGGCAAGTGTCTGAGAGTAAAGTTTTTCGAATGGCCTGTATTTTTTTTTCCCCTACGTGTGTAACCCCTCATGTATAAGGACCTTTGATGGCCTGGCCGACACCGGTAGGTACGTCAGAAAAATCAAACGCCAACAATTATAACGAAACCATACGAGTTATTCGGTTATTCAAATTATATTTGAATTCCTCGAAGTCCAGGTGGGTGGCCCCGTATTTCCCCCTCCCCCGTCCGGGCGCCCGTAGATATAAACTTGATATTCACGAGCCGCGGACACGCTTTCCCGGCGTTGAAATTGAAAATGCGTCCGTTGTGCATATTATACGCCGTTACGTGGGCGCCCCCCCACTCCATACAGTGGTTTTCCACTCGTTTGAATTCCGAGCGCGTTAAAACGCGGCTGCCTTTCGCGCGGAAATATTACTCAGTGAAAACGGACTTTCGTCCGCGTACAAGGCGCGCGATTCGAATAAATGCGCATAAAAAAAGACAAGGAAAAAAAAAGGCGGCCCCCACCGTGTACGCCGAGGTAAGGACGCGTCGTGTCTTTCCGCGGTCGTTTTATTGTGACGCGCGCTCGCCACTCGGGATATTAATGTACGCTTTATACGTTTTATACGACGACGACGAGGAGGCGGCGGCGGGAAAAAAAAGCGTTTTAGGTACGTAGTTTTTTTTTAAATTTTATTATCATTATTGTTGTTATTATACGCGCACGTATTATTATAATATGCAGAGGTGTCTGAGAAGCGAGTCGATTTTTATCGGACAGACGAATTAATCGTTTTTCTCTTCCTCTTTTTTTTTTTTTTTTTTGTTTTTTTTTTTTGTTTAAATCGCGCGTTACCTATACTCGTTATAATATTGTATTATAAACCCGACACGACCGACGACGGCGACGACGACAAAAACAACGATTATTATTAATGCGTATTATAATATGTACGTAGGTAATGCGATAATAATACTACACAGCTATACACCTATACTTGTAGACTTCTAAAAAATATATATATACATGTATTTTTAACGTATTCATCGATAAATAGCAATTAGACAGTTATTAGAGATTGTATTTATCCGTAAAATACAGATTTCCTTTTAAATTGCGATGTTCGAATATAGGACGCCTTTGAAAAATACTTTCGAATATTTTTCTAGTTTTTTTTTATGTATTTGTAAATAAAACCGTATAGTATTTAGGCAGCAGGTACCTTAAATATTTCCAGAGAGGTTAGTGCGCTGCAGGTTAGTGGTTACGAATTGGTTATAATCAGCTATTTCTATTCATTTCTCAATACGTTTTGAGAAAATCTAAACAAAATTAATAAAATAAACTTTATACTGAAATAGCAATGGCATTAACTCGTTAGGTTAGGTGTTTAAACACTTTTTAACTTAAATAGTTTATTAATTATTTTTATCGTTAACTATAACTAACTTGAATAGGCAGTTTTCTATTGGATAAACATAACTTTTTACAATTAATTTTTTATAAAAATCCTTGTTAAGCTATGTTAAACAGGTTAAAGTCGAATGATTTTGTTCAAAATTTGAAATTAAATTTTAATTTTTCTGTTCTCAGTACTGCCGTTTATGTATTTCATTTTACAATATTTATTGTAAATATTTGATTCAGTTTATTTTTGTATACATATATAATACTTCATATTGAATACTTTTAATGTTGATTTTTGTACCTAGCAAAAAAGAAAAAGAAACTTTTTCCGATTGAATTTAAATTAACAAGTTCAATTACACATTGAAAGTTTATATTGACTATTGATGCATGATAAATAAAAATATTTAACAGTAATAATATGCGAACTGGAGGAGATATGCTGGGTGTCGAATCCCCCCTCTGGCTTTTTTTTTTTTTTTATGGTATAAGCAATCTTTAAACTAAATCTGGGACGTTCATTATAAATACAAATTAAAATTCGTTTTTAAATATAAATTTATTTAGACCAGAAATTAAAATCATAATTGGTATCTATAGCGTTACATTGTTAAAAATTACACGCGGAATACAATGTCAGAGGCGTATTTATAATTGAATATTAGAATACTATACAATCATTGCGTACCTAATAACTAAATGTTTTGTTCATTAGAATCGATTAAATGGATTGGCTATGCCGGCAGTCCATAGAAATGTTTCGATGGATCCAGAGGACGTTGTACTGGATGAAATGACTGCGAAGCCAATCACACGCAGTAGATCGATTATTATAAATCTTATGCTTTGTTCGTCATTATTATCCATAATTCTATCTGTATAGGAATGATCTATTTAATCGGTCTGAGCGTTTTCGTTGTTTTACTAACCGCAAAGAGGTTTTCCAAGAATAATACACGTTTCACGGCAAAACTATATTGTACAATATGCTTTTTCGCTTTACTTAGAATCTACAAAGTGACGGTATTTTTAATTGATTTTTAAATGTTTTCCATAAATACTATACATTACGTATATAATAATTATGGAAATCTGCGTTACGTAATATTATGGGCTATCCTACCAATTATCATCATGTGTACCAAGGGCATTCGTATTCGAAAATCCACGGGACATTATTATCGTAATATTTTTAAATTGTGTAATTCAATGACATTGAACTTTTTGTAAGACTTTTAACATATTGTGTGTCGTGCTACGTAAGTACGGGAAAGCCGGGAGAAGACATGTCTCAGGCCCATTGCCCCCTCTCCGAACGGACGCCCATGATATTATATGCACCGTTTTTCTAGATACTACACGGCGGGTAGCGGAGAAAATATGTCTTAAAAATAAATAAACACGGTCAATAGCGGAGGATGAGGTGGTATGTGCCTCCCCTCGGGATACCGATGTACAGCGTCGTTACGTGTGGCGCCCAGTGTGTCTAGAAATGTTTAATATTGAATAAGATGTAGTAAATAACAACTAATCAATTAATCGTAGGACCTTCTACTATTTTTAAACCTATAGGTGAGGGGGTTTACAGTCCTAACCTCCCTCCCACTGTAGGCATATTATTGTCACACCACGCAATAATGTCGCAGCAGATGAAGTAAAACTGTAGAATATATTATAACAGTGGTTCTCCGACCATCATCGACATGTGACCCAAGATATTTTAATTTCAACTTTCGACTTTTTCAAAACTAAAGTTGACGGTTAGAGAATACTCCCCCATACCCCCGTTTGAATGTATCAATTACGGTTGTTAAATTAAATCTTCGATTTTTTTCAATGATATGTACTCGTATTTACTTAAAAAAATGAAATTTATATTCCGTGTTGTCACGTTATCAGATAAAAAGAAAAAAAAACATTAAATAATAATTTGGAATTTGGTACATCAAATGATGAACCTACGTCTTATATATTTAATCTCCATTTTGTATTTCCATAAAGTATTGTTACGTATCATTTTCTCTGCCTACTCGTTTTATTGTAAATAGTTAATTTGCATTTTGTAAATTTATACCTAGTATTTAGTGACAAAAACGTAAAAAAGGGTAAAGGTCGTCCTGATTAAAGCTTTTAACTGTTACGTGTGCCTTTCGCCTGAAGTCTCTTTTTTTTTTTTTTAATTTTTAAGTGTCGGTTACCTAATCAAAAATAATCGCGACCCAAAGATCGGGAAACGTTGTTTTACAAGTATTATTGTACGTGTAAAAAATAGTACGACTGCGGTGTACTAACCACCCACGTTCGGACCATAATATATTATTATTATTACTATATAAACTCGCGGGCGGCCAGAGAAAATAACTGTTGTCACTTCGTCGTCATTGTATATATTATTATATAGCGGGAAGACCGCACACCGGTAATGTAAAAAAGAAAAAAAATATATATGTATACAAAATATCGCTTAAAGCGAACTATGAAATAAAAAAAAAATCTCTTTTTACGTGATTTATTATGACTGTAATAGAGGGACGCCGGTGTATTTAAGAATATGCGCGTAGGTATTCCAAATTTTTCGTTTTTGTTCCTGTTTTGCTCGTATATGCTCATATTGTCTTATAAGTTGAACAAGAGTCTAAGACTCGCAATTGCAAGTATCCAATGTAAATCTGTTCAACTACATTTTGGCGTCCAGAAATTCTTGTGAACATTTAATCACCCTGAGGTAACAATGAAGAGATGTCAAGTATCGAGTGCAGCCCGTTGTTTAACGAAAAATAAATGCGCGCATCTTCGTAATACATCTGGACTCGGGGCCGTGTTAAGGGTGAATAATGGGGGCATTTTCCCCGGGGCGCCAAAGCGTTCAAAACTATGGGGCATCCGGATTTATGTTGACCTCGAAATAAAATTAACCATAATCACTAAATTATTAGACCACTTGTTAGTTCATAGTTGTTTTGTTTTCAAACGCTTTACTTAGCGAATAATAATGAATGCTGTTTGATAATTAAAAAGTGCAACGCGCGTAGTGTGTGCATCTAGAAAAAACTTCGGGACTTCCCAATTCAAATGATTATTGGTAGAAAAGTTTTTTACGGATAAAAAACAATATTAATTAAAATAAACATTATTGTAAAACCAATAAAAAAAAAAACACGTTTTATTGTAACTATAAGAGCAAAAAAAAAAAACAACAATAATATGGTTCTTTCGCATTCAATTATTCCGCTTTACCGCTTTACCAGTGTGCGGTCACCTTCGGCGACGACGACGACGACGACAATTCATTTGGCTCGCGGAGCAGGTTGCGCGGCACAATATTCGGTCATCAAAGACCGCCGTCGTCCGTTCCCCCTCCCTCTCCCACAGAATATAAACGATTTCGACGACAGCGGAGTAATGGGCTATTTAACTGTCATATTATTATTATTAAGTTTTTTTACGTTTTTTTTTTTTTTTTAATATTATTTAATTCTCCGATAACGCAGGTGTAGTACTTATATACACGCATAATACCCATATAAGCATATAATATTATGCCACATAATACTATTAGTGTTAATAAACTAAAAACCGTTTAAGTATTCGTACAGGTACCCGGACGATTTACGTATAAGTCGTGCGCGCGTGCACAATACGACGATTATTGACGAAATATGTTATTCGGCCGGTGTACGCTCGCTTCGAGGTTTTATTTCTCCATCACGCAAACAACTTTTCTACCAGAAATCTTGTTCCGATGAAAAATCGACAAAAGAACTTTTTCGTCTACAACAATCTAGTCCACGCGACGTGAAAGTTAGTTTTTGATTTTCCAAGCGGTTTTCATCATCATCGGGTAAAACAAGATATTTACGCTACACGGATTTTAGGTTCGTATTAAATTTCGATTTTGTTTTATTTTTCGTGTAGTCGAGGTCAAAATACCTTAAATTTCGACCGAAAATAAATTACACCATACTGCTATATACTCGTGTTCACCCTTTATAACATTTTGGTTTTATGCGGATACAATTGTTTTGGTCCAGCAAATTAATAAAACGAGATTCATTCGTTATTAGTTGTTATACTTAGTGGTTTAAAATAATAATTGAGCGCAAAAAATAGGTATTAAATGTATAAACTAAATAAATGGCATATATAAATATATATATATATATATATATATATATATAATGACAAAGACACACTATTAACCGAACTTCGCTCCGAATCGTTTTTCGTTAGCGATGGTTTATCTTTCCGTACAGATATAAATTCAACAACTTTATGTTACCTACTTTTCTAACTTCCCACCTACAATAATTGGTAAACCCATGCCTAGGATAAGCTCTTATTTTTTCTTTTCTAAACATTTTTATACGAAATGTTCGCATAATGTGCAGAAACGTCGATTTTTTTGTAAAAAGAATTCATCGAGACATCGCTCATCTTGTTAAAATGGATTCACGGTTGAATAAAACAAATATGCGTTTATTTATGAGCCCTCCAGAGCAGAGACCGTGAAATCGTAGGTAATATATTATACGTTATTATAATATATGTAACACATAATTAATACTATATAATTTAGAAGGCGAAACGTGTTTTTTTCGAGTCGACGGAAAAACGATATCGTTTAAACAGATTATTAATATTTTAATTTATTCCGTTCTACGAAAATCGTAATATCACTCGAACAATATAATATTAATAATATTAATGACGTGCTATATAAAAAATAAGTACAGTTTAATACACTCAATTTTGCTAAACTAAAACGACTAGAAATTAAACGTAGGTCATACAAAATCAATCAAATAATCGACCAACGATAAACAGTTATACTTGCAGCGCGGTTATGTAGATCAGTGATGTAATTAGGACAAGTCCCTGGGGAGGGATAAAAAATGTTCGTCAATTACACTGAAGAGCGACGACTTAGCACTCTATTGACTAGTTTTGAATATCCCAGAATAAAAGCCGCGGTGACAAATGACAAATTCAATTTTAAATTTGAAATATATTTTATATACCGTATAAA
This sequence comes from Cinara cedri, assembly GCA_902439185.1. Taxonomy (NCBI): domain Eukaryota; kingdom Metazoa; phylum Arthropoda; class Insecta; order Hemiptera; family Aphididae; genus Cinara; species Cinara cedri. The sequence goes on along the minus strand of CABPRJ010000986.1, from coordinate 551,896 downwards.
TATGTTACACAATTTTAAATACGGGTTGTGGTCGTAGATAATAAATAATCTTTATTATCTATGGCCATGTTGTTATTATAATTTATAAACAGTCCATCGAATATACTATACGTATAATTAATATTGTTTGTCATTTAACTAGACAATTTAAATAATTGATAAAGTATCTTGATATCAATTAAATTCATGTCTAATAACACTATTATAGTTTGTACATTGTATATATATTAAGTTTGTAAGTTTCTGTGTCTTGCCCAGAGTCTTAGGCTATATACTGAGATCCTGAATTCTACACCATAATATGTAACACTATTTAATCATTAGAATTGGTTTTGTTTTTACCTTGGCGTTTTACTGTAATACACAGGAGGTAGATGGGTTAAAGTAGTAAGCGAGAAATTTGAACGTTATGAAATAATTTAGTTTATATTTAATCGAAAGCCACAATAAATTATTATAATCGAAAAACGATTCCGAGCGAAACTGTATGGATTATGCTCTTTTCCTTGTAGCCAAGGTAATCTAGAAATCATCGAAAATAAAACCGATGTCTTGATATTGATTTTACAATGATGTTTTTTTTTTTTTTTTTTATCTGTGAACAATTTTCCTTGCAGTAATTTCGCTCTAATTTATAATGATAGCACTTTTTCTAAATAGAAATCTGACTGGGGAGGTATTTTAAGAAGGTAATTTTTTGACTTCCCCTAGCAGGAAAAATGGGAAAATAGGTAAAATATTCAACAAATATTATTAAAAAAATATATAATGCATAATATGTAACTATTTTGCCATAATATGACATACATATTGTTGGAAAAACAACAATATCAACCGAATTCTGTTCAGAATCGTTTTGTCGTTAGCAATGGTTAATCGTTGCTTACAGATACACATTAAATTACCTATAACAGTGGCAGCACCCGTCCCCGTTATCCTAGAACAGATTTTTTTTTATATAAAATGTATAGAACAAATTTCGGAAATCTAGAAACTGTTTCAAATAAAGTACCGTTGGGCAATAAATTCAAAGTACGATGCCAGTGTTTTTTACAAATCGAAAAAGCATTAACTAACGAGAAAAAAAAATCATTTTTGTATAACTGATAGTTTCTTCGCTCCGCTCAGAATTTAATTGACCAACGGAGTTAGGAATTGAACATTCGCCGGTTCCCTCTTATAATTACGCCACTGCAGATATAGGTCGATCTAAAATCTAACCTATAACCCTCTCGCAATTGCCATTAATAAACGAATTAAAAACGATTTAAATAATTTGGTTTAAATTATTAAGATGTCGTCGTCAGGAATGGGACGTTTTTTATTTTAATCAATTTAATTAAGTACTCGTAGTTTATACAATGTATAAGAACGAATTACACACGCATATATTCGCGTACGAACGAACATTTCGGAAAATTAATTCGTTTATAGATAATTATAATTTAATTTTATGTTACGGCAGCTGCAGCTAGTAAACGAGTTAACAATTAAAAAGTTTCAAATGAAAAAACAATCTGAATATTTTATACAATTTATTTATTTTTAAAACAACGGATTATAATATTATTTTGACGTGTCGTTCAGATTATTACACGAACAACGATTAAAGATTTGTAAGGAAATATGCAAATGAAAAAATGATATTTTTATTTTTTAGATATATAGGTATTCAGTTTTCACAAGGTCATTTAAATATGTTTTACACAATATTTTAATATACAGGTATTTTCTTCCTTAAAAATGAGAATACGTGAGAATATAATAACAAATGCACTAAAAAGTTTATAGCACGCAAAATAATAGGCTTAATAGGCTACAGTTTACCGAACCAATCGGCCAATATTAAATTGGTGTGTGCCACGAAATAATTTTTTTTCTCAATTAATTTTCTTTTGTGTAGTTCCGTAGCGTATTGTACGTGCGTAGCATGTACTTCAAAAGTACTTAAAAACAATTTTTTCTCATTGTTACAAACTATATAACATAATAATATATGGGGTATCATGTAAAATGTACCTAATTTTAAAAAAAAATAACATGTTTACCAAATAAAATGTTCGTCTGGATTATTTATCAGTTATTATATTATTATATCAATCGAACACTTGTTGTAATAACGTTTTACAACACATCTAATATACCTAGATTTTTCAGGCACCTATATCCCGCGCCGGGGGCTCTTAATCAACCCCAGCTTACTGGCGGCAACAACCACTTAATCGGACTCCAGTATCGGTTTCATTATTTAATACGAATAACGATTTGATTGTACGCGGTTTTTATTATAGAATTCAAATATCTAAATTCGCAAAAACCTCTGTAACGCTGAGAAATTATATAAATTCCTTATTTTCGTCATTAAAAGGGAGGGGGCTCGTGATAGAATCAATACTCGGTCAAGTCCTGTTAAATTAAGTAGCTAAGTACTGAACAAACGTCTATATGATAGCGATTAAAACGTTAAATATATGAAATGAAACAATTTTGAAACTAAAACTTATTATTGTCGTATAAACACATTTAAACGCTTTAAAAACGTCAAACCGTTTTTAAAACTATTAACGCTCGCACTAGATAATGAAAAAAAATCAAAATCACATCAAGCGTTTAAAACGGTTTATCGAATGAATGCATACGTAGGTATTAGGTTAATGCGGTTTCGCAAACTTATCACGTTATCAATGATTGATTGTACATTGCGCGGCCAATTTTGCGTTGATTTAAAACTTCTTATTTTGTATTTGCCATCGTTCACTTGCTTCAAATGGCAAAGTATATTTATTATATTTGATTCGATTTTAACAAATTAACGAAATTAAATCGGTTTACAGAATTCGGTTCACTACGCCGTTTGAATTATCTATAGATTATGGATAATTGGACGTAATAATATAATTATTATACAATCTAATAGAGAGGATTCAGCTAAAACGATTTTATCAATTTAAAAATGAATTAATTTCAAATCATTTTAACGCCATCATACAAACGCGTACTAACTAATAAAAATAATAAGCATAATTATGTACATAATCAATTATGTTAATCGATTTGGGCTATTTGCGTGTATAATTATAATAATAGCAGGAAACACACAGAATAAAATATTAAATTCGACGACATTAAATCAACTAATACCACAGTAAAGCTGTAATATGTTTTAATTGTCGAACGGGTTAATCATCAACGACCATACTCCTAAATAATTCATGCAAATACAAACCTAATCTATAGTAATTATATATTATAATTTAATTATATTAGGTACCGATAATATTTGTATATTTGTATAATAATTATGGACAATTATTATTCGTATGTTTTAATCGTAGCGTATTGGTTTTATAATATTATAAAAAAAAAATAATAATATCGTGTAATACAATGTACAATCGTAACACCTATTTTGACCTCGCGTCTTGCGTGGTATTTACAGTCGTAAAACCGAAGATAAATGAGACGCGATCGATATTCACAAAATGAATATTACTGGCATTATTATCCGGTATTTCTCGAGCCCAATCCTTTAGGAAACAGAAACCAATAGAAGAAATTCAATTCGTCGTGTCTCCCCGTTTCCACCCTTATCCGTATCGCAGTTAATCGCTGTTGCCCGGTATTATGTATCTTTTAAAAAGGGTACGTACTTATCTATGTCAAATAAATTAAATAACAATAATTGTTTTATTTTTCATCCGTGTCGCCCAGGTCATCCATAAATCAAAAAAAAAAAAAAAAAAAAAAAAAAAATTATATTTTCGTTTCAAAAATGACAAAAACCCCGTGTTAAACCTAGAGGACTTAGCGGTGAAATTTCGAGATGAAAAGTAGAAACGTTCTTCTTCTTGATAACGCAGCTGTAGATGTATGAGTATAAGGAGTCATAAATATAACACACGGCTTGCGTCGTACACAACATACAACTACAAGGAAAACTAATATTCTTAATAAATCAATTTTTGGAGATTTTTAAAGTTTTAGCACGTCTAGAAGAGACAAATATAAATTTTCTGTGAAAATGTCGAGTGTCTACGAACATTTGTTTAACTAAATTACAACAAAACAATCAAATTTAAAATAATAAAATCATTAAAACCATTTCGTAAACTTTCTTGTTCTACGTTTTTTTCGGTATTGCTCAATTATTTAAAAAATACGCGAAAAATTAAAAAACGACTTCCATATTTACCAAATAGATTAAAAATTAGACAAACATGATATCATGGGATTTTTGATTAAAACATTATTTCTGGTAGAAAACTTAGGCCGCGGTTCTCCGTAAATATTTGCCGTACAAACTTAAAAGGAAATACAGTTTTGATTAAAGAAATGCTATATGGATATTTTTTAACAATACTTTTGAAACAGACTTAAAAAAAAAAAAAAAAAACCTTAGACTGGACTAGGCTTTTTAAGAGATTATCGTTATCATCGAACTGAAAATGGGTTTTTTTTTTTTACAAAATATTTCTGATCGGTTTGGATTGTAAGCAGTGAAAAAATTGTGTGGTACTGAGTAAGAACGCCGTACGAAGCGGCAGATCCAGAAAATTTTTAAAGGGGACACATTATTTATATTTTCAGTAAATAAATTTTAAATTATATATATTAATTTATAATGTATAAAATATATAAATAAAAACTGTATGTAGTCTATTAACATTCGGGGCACGTGCCCCAGTATCCTCTGACATCCGCCAACGGCCGTATGTTACATTTACTACGCATAAACGCCGTAAATATTTTTGTTGAAACGGCATTTTTTCTTAACACCGCCATAAAATTCTATACTAGTTATGGCGTTATTGCTTAGCAACTGCATGGTGCATTAATAACTTCTAAATTGTTATTTTTATTATCATTTAGAAAGTTTATTATTTTGTTGCATGCAATGCAATAATAATTGTATTTTTTTCAGATTATGTTTGGATTACTTTTTGGAAATATGAATTATTTTTATTTTTATTTATGGATAGATTTTAAAACGCAATAAAAAAATAAGTAAAACAAACCGCGTATTATTAAGAGATGTCACGTCTAAAAATACCCGTTCGAGATAAATTTAGTTTTTATCAGAAATGTGAGTTTGAAGAAGGATATTCAGACGTTGATTTTTTTTTAAAGAAAAGTTGTATGAAAATATTCGGAATGATGCACCTCAACGATTAAATGGATCTTGTGGCATTCCTAAAGAAAAACGAAATAATAATGTCAACAGTGAACAACGTGCGCATGTGGGGGACAGAGTGGGTAACTTCCTCGTGTGGTTCGATTTTTGTTTTTCAAACAAATTAATATTATTACATTTATTTAGGTAATCATTATTTAGCGTTGCCAATATATTAGAACTGAATGTTGATGATAACGATGATATCTCCATGTTAACAAAATTTTTTAATCTAATCCGGAAACTGAAATGTTAAAAAGTGAAGTAAATCTTTTTCACGATATCTAAAATTCAATTTACCCAAAAGTGATGAAAAAAAAATAGTGCCACATGAATGGCTGGTAAAGCTGAAAAGCTGGTTAATAGAAATTGGTCGCGGAAGAAAAACTATTTTCAATAATATATTATCAAAAGACACGCGTTACTATTGAAAATTTTAAAAATCAAGTTTTCGAAATTGAATTTAATTAAAAGAAATTACGTAGTACGACGCAAAATGATAGACTAGATGGATTATTAACAATGTTCATTGAACAAAAGTTGGCTTATAATATAAATATTGACGACGTGTTTCAAGAATTCGTTGAATTTGTCTTACCCATATAAAATGTATTACAGTTACGTTTATGTTCATATATACAAGCATTTTCAATAGAAGTGGGATTTTTTGTGAAGTTGTTCAATTGTTTATGTGTTTGATTAAATTATTAAATGGTCTTAAAAGCGATTTTTACATTATTTGTATTATTGTTCCGAATTATAGCGAATTAGTTGTTTAGACATATTATTTTGATATTTCATACTGCAATAGTTAACAACATTATTTGGTGAGTTGTGTATTATTTTTTCTTTAGTGTGTTTATGGATTTTTTTAATAGTATTTAAATTGAAATTATTTCTACGGGCTATAATATAGATAATACGAGTATTGAGCTCGTGTCGATTAATTATGTTTATTTAACGGAATACGTTCAAACCTGTAGTATATTGAATTAAAAAATTGTATTTTTTAAGTGGTATTATAACGTCAGTTTGTGTAGGTGTCCCGTAAATACTAAAATCAAATGTATTGTTTGTTATAGAAACTGTGAGATCTAAGAAATTGAATTTGTTATTTATTTGTACTTCGAGTGTAAATTGAATGTTTTTATTTATTTTGTTTAATTAGTCAACTAAATTTCTGCTTGTTTGTTTGAACTTCTAAATTTAATGAAATCATATTACCATATTTAAAATATGCATTTATATAATACGGACTGTATATTTCGTTGTTAATAATATTATTGGTATCGTAATTTTCAGATAAAAGCGCGCTCGTAGAACCACCCATAGCGAATATTATTAAAGAAAATGTTTAATGCGCAATTTAATTGTCGTCTACCCGACTTCCCGCCTGCAACAGTGGCCGTACCCGTCCCCGTTATCTTATACGGGACAGCTTTCATTCTATCAGTCTACCAGATGATGACTAACAATCGGCATACAGCCCATTTCACGCGCATCGTAATATCGCACGTACGGGTTTGCGCACGGTAACGCCGTACATGTGCGGGGATGGGGGAGCGGTACAGATTTTTCTGCGGTCGGGATATCACAACCACCGCCCCTCTCCCCCCTCCCCTCCCCCTAGCCCCGGGTCGCCCCCGTGAAATAGACACTGTTTGCACGTTGCATTGGCAATACACACGCGTGAAAACGCCACGAAAACCCGTCGCCGTTTTCAGGGAAACGCACGGGCGAACGGCCAGTAAGGTCGGGTGTTCGTTTTGTGTGCCGGGCGCGTTGACCGGCCGCCGTGTTTCGAACGCGAACAACGTTCGTCATCGGCTACGGGCAACATTGCGCTATAGAACGCGTATTGCGATATAATTTTATCGCGCACGCCTATTTGATAACAGTTATGATATTATGTTATTTGGTCGCCGCCGTCGCCGTCGCCGTCGCCGTATTCGGCGGTCGTCCCGACGCGTATTATTACAAACAATATTATAACGCGTCGCGTCGCGGGGCGGGCGGTCGGGGGGAAACGATATTTATCTCGGTCCTATTATGCGCACGATCTCGCGCGGCACTCGTCAAGTCGAATTCTCATTATACTTTTACGTACGGTATTACTATACAGATACGTACCTGCCTACAGGTACCGCCGCCTATCCGATTTCGACGCCGAGGCCCGATTATAACGTCACTATCAGCCTTGCGCACAGAGGCGCGCGCACCATTATACTATATTATAGTACGCGTTCGGGAATTCGAGAACGGCGGTGTCTAAATAGAGCCGGTCGGTGCCCGACCCGACGACAACGCGCGCCGTTTGGTACCGTGGACAATTATTGTGACAATTATCGCGCCGGGCCGGGCGGCGGCGTCACCGCGTCGATATTTTTTTACCTATGCTATCATTCGACCCGGGCCCCGCAGTCGTGTCTACAGATCGCGGCGTAAGATAATAATAATAATAATAATAATAAAAAAAAAAAAAAAGAGAAATAAAAGAAACGCTATTATATTGTTGTTATTGTTATTATCGTACAGGCGCATTTACCTGTATAATACGACTATAGGTGTACAATATATATATATTTTTTACGTTTTAGGGGAGGGGGGGGGATTAATATAGTATATAAGTTTATTGGACGGTCGTTAAATATATTGTAATTTATACCGGTCCGGTATACGACATTTGTCATTATACCGTAATAAGTGATAATGTATTGCGCTCGTACGCCGGCCGTAACAAGAATAATATATTATACCTAATATTTATATGATTGTTATTATTGTTGTGACGATAAAAATAAAAAATAAAACTATCCCATCGCCGGCGACGCGCGTGACAATATTAGTAACGACGCATTAGTATTATAATCGTACGCGAGTTATAATACAAGTGCGGGATACGATTTTAAACGGGCGTAAAATAGAAAATTATAATTTTCCGGCCAAAAACCGTTTCATTTTCTCAAACAAAAATAATCATTTAAAATTACAAAAATTAAAAACAAAAAAATTTAATCCGATGTTATAAGATTACCTGCACTAATCGTTAGTGTGATTTTTTTGTTTTTATGTAAAAAAAAAAAAAAAAAAATGGTCTCCCTTTTGAAAAAAAAAAACACAAGATATGGCGGGCCATAAAACATATTTACTGATTTTGAAGTTCGTTCATTTATACCAACAAGTAATTGCAAATAACGGTTTATGATAAATATCATAAACGAAAAGTACGAAATATAATTTTTTGTCTGTAGAAATGTTCAACATTGAAATGTTCGAATGTTTATTTAGAAACATATGTCGCTCCGTCAGTGGCGCAGATTTACGAGGGGGGGGGGAGAAGGTCCAGTGAGTCTGGTCCCCGCAGACACCAATATAATTTCAATAAAATATCGTCCATATCGTCCAAAAAAGAAGTATCTATTAATAGAGATACCTTTTAAATATATATATGATTTTTCAGGACCTCTCCCAGATAAATGTTGAAAATCCGCTTATGCACTCCGTTAGTTTTCACCGAGTGAAACAATACGTTGCTGTAGGGAAACTATTGTTGCTCAGTTTCCTGCACACATCCCGGCATAACGGACATTTTTTATACTTTTTTAGCATCATATTGTTGCTAGAGTTGCATTTTTTTCGTTACACACTTTTTTTTTTTGATCCCCAGACATAAGACACATTAATGTGAAAAAAAATGTTATTTTAAGTGAGGCTTTTGTCGACTTATCTATCGTAAATGATAACGGATAAAGTTATTTATGCTTGTGGGTTATCAATGAAATCCCACCAACAACACTAATTTCGCATCGTATGTACCTAATACACGCGTTTATTTATTAACCCGTAGTTATCAATCTATGTAATTCTGCTCCTTGTAAAGTTGAAGGCTTCGATTTATACAGATTATTACAAAACATGTTTAATCTCTCCCTCCGCCCTCAAAACGAATTGCTAAGTATACGTTCTTGTAAACCACCCCTAGCTGATGTTACGGTCGGAGCGAGATTTGTGATCGGAAACGTGTTGTTAACAAGTCAGAAAAAAAAAACCTAATATTACGTTAAAACCAATACATTCTTCGGTTTGCTCCACGGAATCTAAAAGACCTTTCTAAAATCAATTGTTCACACGACCCGGTTATTTATTATTATTATTTTTTTTTATCGCTCGGATTGTTTGTACTCGTTTATTTTCCCTACACAGTATTTCTTCAGTTGTCTTTTTTTTTCCACCCCGTGAAAACCGTGACCAAACGCATTTCACGCAGTGTTTATATACTGTACGAGTATTTAGTATTATAATATAATATAATATTATTATTCGCTATGCTACATTTCTAAATTATCGTAACCAATATGGCCGAATGAAATAATAATAATTAACAAAAGTAAATGATAAGAAGCACGACCAAGACAGCGATGACGTGACCGTATACACCAGTATCTGGATTTGATACGAGTTGATAATCCAAAAGAGTAGGCAAAAAAGACAGAGAACAACGGGAAATAGTGATAGTTGCGGCAAGTGGCTTAATTAACCAGTATTATGAAAAAAAAAAAAAAAAACAATCAAAAACCGGACATACTTTGCACGATAAGTGATGGGCCACTGTTGTAGGTGAGAAGTTGGGAAGGTAGAGGGAAAATTTAATGTATATCTGTGCGCAATGATTAATCACTGATGACGAAAAACGATTCTGAGCGGAGTTCGGTTATACATGTTTAGAAAGGCCGTAATAGTTACGATTTGAAAACAATACATTTCGTACATTTTCCCGTTTTTCCCGTTTTCTATGATAGACCCTAGGAAAATTAAAAACTTACCTCTTCAAAGTATCACCCCCTCCCCCCCCCACAAAAATTCCTTTTCAGAAAAATCGCTACACGTTAAAATCGGAGTAAAATTACAGGTAGAAAAGTTGTTCACAGAAAAAAAAAAATAATAATAATAATAAACATCATTGTAAAATACGGCGATCCCGAGCCGACGAACTGCGGGTGTACTGCGGCCGCTCTATAAATATTATTATACTTGACGCGCGCGCGAGTGTGTGTGTGTGTGTGTGTGTGTGTGTGTGTATTTGTGAGTGTGACTTCGCTGGTTTAACGGACCGTTTTTGAGTTGGGTCGACGGCGTTCGAAATCCAGTCGAAGGACGACCCTTTGGAGCGCCCGTCCGCATTGTAACACGTTGGGTTAGGCCGTATAATGACCGACAATAACCGTTCGTGAACCGATTATTTCGGTACAGTCGTATGTTGTTATACATACACGGTGCTGCGACAAGACCGTCGGACACGTTTACGCGTCGCCCGGATATTTAGGCTGTATAGGAAAAAAAAAAAAAAAATCTAGAGAAAAAAGCATATAGCCTCGATCGATTCTGCGCGGTCTGCGGCTATTATAGCGTGTTTTTCAGTATTAGTTAAAAATTCCGCCGATAATCGTTACAGAAGGTAAATGGGAAATAATTTCAAATAGTCGGTTTCGCAAAAAACTATATTTTAATTCATAAAGGACATACTTTCGATGATGCATACAGGAAATATAGATACTCTCCAGGCACGTAGTCAAAAATATCCAAAAGGGGGGGGGGGGGTTATGAAAAGTAAAGCTATTAATTGAAAAACGACAGACATACTGCGCACGAAGGGTGGGACACTGTTATAATTAAAATTGAGAAAGTAGGATATAAACGCGAATTTAATGTATGTTTGTACGCAACGATTAATCGAATCAAACGATTCTGAGCGGAGTTCGGTTGTACACGTTTTGAATGGCCGTAATATTTATGATTTTCGTCAAAATCTGATATTAAAATTCTTATAAAAAAAACGAACACTGTTAAGTTATTTTCCATAGCGATATAGTTACGTTTACATATGGGGGGGGGGCCCTATACAGCCATAATGTAAAATAATTATCTAGCACAATTACATCATACGTGTAGTACATAAACACAGTCAAGGGGGGCGAGATGTTGCTACACCACCAACAGACCCCCTCCCCTCGTTACGCCACCGGTACTCTCCACAGAGTTTGACACGCGACGGATGAACATTGAAAAATGCCCGGCTCGGTATAATTATTGTACAGATTGTATAAAACAATATACGTGTCGTATTAATGTGAAAAAACCAACTACAAATTTTGTAGTATTCGTTTGTGGTTAAACCCTATGGTCCGTGAGATATAAAATTAATACAACTAAAATTTGTATACAAACTAATAAATAATATTATGATTGATTGTTCTGAAATACTTCAAAACATACAATTTGAAATCGGATTCATAAAATTATCGGAAACTTGTTTTATATGAAAAATGTAATGTTAAATTCGCCGTCGAATTATATTCTAATGTCGGCTGGTAATTATGTGAAAAATATTGATTTTTTTAATACATCTTTAACAGCTAGTTTTCAGTTCAGATTTTAAGAACTAATCGAAATATAATAGAGTACTAAGAGTAAATTAATATTTTAATAAGGAAAATATAAAAACTTATGAAATTTCGCTTTCTCTTGTGTTTACTTTGTATTTTTTTTTTTTGATTTATCTATTTAAATCGTTGTAAATTATTATATATTATAGTTATACATATATAGTATTGTAAAGCATGTATAAAAAATGTAATTGGAATTTTATGTAAAGATCTCGATAAAGATTATTATTATATTGCGTGGTGGTCCGCGAGTCATACCTACAAAATTGGAAAAAAAAATTTAACATAAAGCGATATAAAAACAGCGGTTGTCGGAACCGTCTGACAGAATAATTCATTTTTTTTTTTTTAAATTAATTTTATTATGTTCACCATTGATTTAATATTGCATGTCTGTTTACAAGATACGATTATCGGTCGAAGTAGAATACAGCGACTTAACTAAAAACTTAAAGACGAATTTAATCGCGTTCTCTTTTATTAACATAAATATTGCTCCAATAGAAAAACAACAAGTGATCTGTTTTGTTGAATTTTGAATCTAGTTGGTGAACTAAAAGTCATTTTTTGAATTTCCGTGTAGTGTTTTTAATAATTGAGCAAAACCAAAAAATAATTATGTAGAAAAGACGGGAAAATTTACGAAAATAATTCTTTTGTTACACTAAATTTTATTTTTTTAATGTAATTCAGTTTAAAATATTCGTAAGGAATTAAAATGTTGACAGATTTTTCTAGACGTGGTAAAACTTTCAGAACATTTTTGAGCTATTTAATAGACATTTTAATTTTGCGAGTTTTTCGTAATTTGTATTTATACTCTGTAGATAAATTGTTAGACTCAACAGAAATACTTGAAAATTTGATAGGACGTTCATTATAGGTCGTACTTGGTATTAAAAAAAAAAAATAAAAAACCATATTTGACGAAAATCGTAAATATTACGGTCTTTCAAAACATGTATAACCGAACTTCTTTCCTAATCGTTGTGATTTATTTATCGTTGGCCTACAGATATAAGTTAAATAACTTTATGATCCCACATTCTCTACTACCTATAACTACAACAGTGGCCAAATCCGTCCCCAGTATCAGCTCTTTTTTTCCTTAAGAGTTTTTTCCGTTCCCGGTTATTTTACATCCGAATTCGATTTTATTTCTTATACTCGTTTTGCGGACAGTCACAGTTAACCGCCACGGTTTTTTTCAATATCTCAGCGACGAATGTTTTGGTTTTATTATGATATACGGCCGAGAATTAACCGGTATCGTCTGAAAAAAAAAAAAAAACGTACATCTTGTATATACAATTGAAAGTCTGTCTCTTTAACATGTCTCCCCGTCTACACCCTTATTGCTGTATTACATTTAGTCGTCGTTGTCCGGTAATTTATCATTTAAAAAGGGTACGTCCATATCATGTCTGTGACAACCAGATTAAATAATCACAGTTTTTTTTTTTTCATCCGTGTTCATATATCATAATATAAAAAACTAAACGTGAGTTAATAAAGACTTTTGAGGTTGATTCCGGGATAAAAATAGACAGTAAACTTGTTTTTTAGTATCTTGTTTTGAATGTAACGTGGGCGTGTCATGTCCTGTTAATGCCGCAGTGTTTTTATTTTATTTTTTTTTGGTCAAACATTTATCGATACATTTAAATTTCTTCGTCTCCTTCGCCTCCGTTCCAATTAATGTAAATCTACATGTTCGATTCATTTTCAACTACAAAACGTTTTTTAGCTACATAAACCCCTTCAGGGACCCCACTCTTCTTCCAAATAAAACCGGAATGTTGTATGTGCACGACGTTAGTTTTAAGGATGTGTAGTGTTTTTCGCGTTTAAACTTTCAACTGGAGGTTAATAGGGCTGGAGGCCCTATTATTTTTATGACTTTAACCATTTTTCTTTTTTTTTTATTATTCTTTTGAAAATAATATAGTAGCACAGTATAGTGTGTTTTGTTAAATTATTATAGTGTACTAGCTGTCCCGCGTTGCCCGTGCCAATTTAAATTATTTGTTATTTTACGCATTTTCATTTTTGGTTTTGGCCGTGTTAGAATTGAATGAAAACAGTTAGGTGAAAACCTTCGGCGGACTAAATGTGTTCTATTGTGAAATTTTAATAGTGTGAATAATAGGAATAATAAGAGTTATAATAGTTTTCTTTTCCGTGGCAACCCTTGAATAAACACAAATCTTGTATAAATAAAACGAAGTCAGATTAGTTACACCATTTATAACTCAAGAACGGCTGGACCGAATTTGACGATCACATGATATTTTCCGACTGATTTATAATAATAATTAATCGCCATTTTTTTTCATCCCTGTTACCGGAGTAAAACAAATCAATAAAAAAAAAATAAATGAAATGTATTTATTATATTATGGGCTAAATTATTTTGTGTTGTTCGTGTATATATATATATACAAAAGCGAAAATATTAAAATCGCGGTTAAAAAATGGTGGGTGGGGTTAGGAGGGTGAAAAATACTTTAGGATCTATTCTCATGACTACCAAATATACAAAAAAAAATTTCATTAAAATCAGTCTTGCCGTTTCGGAGGAGTGCGACCACAAACACGTGACACGAGAATTTTATATATAAGACAGGTAATCGGTTATTTATTGTTTTGCGAAAAATAGGTAATTCTATTAAAAAAAAAAAAAAAAATAGGCGGATGTAAGTCCGACTCTGTATAGCGACGGAATATTTTGCTCACGGGCGATTTTACTACTATGCATCATATTCAGCACGTCATACGTTTTAGTGTTTTAATACAATATTCCGGTCTCGTATACAGAGTGATTTGCTAAAAGTACTCACCCCATTTTTTCGTTTAAATTGCGCATGTATTCAAATTCTGAGTTTTGGAATTTTTAACCGTAGTTAAAGACGATATATTCGAACACTTAGGTTTTTCACAACATTTAAGTAATATTCTGTGGCGGTACAAACTTTGGTTTTTTTTTTTTTAAATAAAAACCTGTAAAAAATTCGACAGGATACTCCGTAAACGTCGTTAAAGATCTAAGTAGGTATTCGAAAATATCGGCTTTAACTGTGCGCTTAAAAATTTCGAAGTCAGCATTCGAATGTATGCAAAACATTAACCGAAAAAATGGGGTGAACACGCTTAGTGAATCGTCCTGTATTTTTATTAAAATATAATAATAACATAAAAAAAAAAAACAAAAAAAAAACAGCCAACCCGTAACAAACCGGTGGAAAAAAAAAATGTAAATACGGTTATTGTAATTTATACGCGGTCATTATCATACCTATTATACGTATATGATTTATAATGTACGATTCATAAACCGTCAATCGCCGTGATGAGTTCGAGTCGATTTTTTAAACGGTCGTGTATACGAAAAGATAATACAATAACAGTTTTTTTTTTTTTTTTCTTGTATATATACTAATAAACGAGTATAATATTATAATGTGATGTGTGTATACCAATACACAATAAATTATAATACGATATGGTAATATTTTTTTTTGAAAATGCCCGTTGTTCAATGTCGGCGGCGCGGCGTTACCGCCGGGACAATGATAAAGATCTTTTTAACGTCTTTTGCCACGTCGATAACACGACCCGATGTTTTATAACATTGTCCGAGCAGTGCGGCGTCCTCGGGACACGAGCGCATTATTATTGTATAATAATAATACCTAATATTACGTACAGGTACACAAATACCTGTATCCTGCGCACAGCGGAGTCTGTCCGTCCGATAACAATATGATCAATAGCCGGTGTTTTCATCGGCGAAACACAATATTGTAAAATATACCTATGCACCTATTTAATGTTATTATACGGCTAAGTGTCACTTAAATATTATTACAATACGATGTTTCTATACAATCTTTGTGTTCGGTCCTCTTGTGCGTGTCGACGAGGGGGCAAAAAATAAAAACCATTTTTTTTTTTTTCGTCCCGCGACATTAAGAGATTCGTGTGTGGTTTTCGGACCCGCATTATATGTATAGTATAGTGAAGTGGGTTTTTTTTTTTTTATTTATTTATTTTTTTTTAAATCGATCATTTGTACACAATACAAATAATGCTCGCGTTACATTATTAGACATTTTTTTTT
>CABPRJ010000986.1:453450-536029 GCA_902439185.1 Cinara cedri | reverse complement strand
CCGCGACATTAAGAGATTCGTGTGTGGTTTTCGGACCCGCATTATATGTATAGTATAGTGAAGTGGGTTTTTTTTTTTTTATTTATTTATTTTTTTTTAAATCGATCATTTGTACACAATACAAATAATGCTCGCGTTACATTATTAGACATTTTTTTTTTTTTTTTTTTTTGTCGAATTTACACAGGAAATAGAGACGGTAGTGTAATCGTGTCTTTTACAAACTTATATATTATTATCTTTTTCCCGTTAGTTTTTCATACCATTATAGCGGCTTCCCAGGCACGTATCCGGAATTTTTTTCAGAGGGAAAGTTATAACAAAAAATGTAAAAAAAAAATGTATTATTCTCTTCATTCAAAACTATAATTTTTTACGGTAACAAATAGTATTGATACGTTTGTACATTTTCGAAGTGCGAATCCTTTTATTTTGAATTCTCTGACCAGTTAACAATATATAGGTAATATTCGCTTCAAATTATGTCTCTAACACTCTAACATACATTTTTTTTTTTTTGTTTTTTAGTCTTTTGTATCCAATAAAATAGTCTGCACAGATAGACACTTCCAAAGAACTGACAGAAACGCAAATAACGAAGCAATATTTTACGATAAATCCGATAACGCGTACAATGTGTACAATATGAAACCATCCGCGTACATGGACGCCCATTAGTGGGAGGCAAGAGGGGGGGGGGAAATGTCCCCTCCCTAGACAATAATTAAGTATCAAATAAAAAAAAAAAAAATTATGTAGGTATGCTTTAAATCCATCAAAATAAATGTTATTATATTATTTTTATCGATGATGATAATCATAGACTTTTGCTGATCACTTTATCGGTGAACGCATAGATACTTATCACGTAAATCTATGGCAGCCGGACGTGCCGAGCAGTTAACCTAGAATTTTTCTAGCCCTATAATAACAATAATAGTGACTTTTTACATTTTACCTGGTGAAAATGAAAATATGAAACTGGGTAATGGGCATTTAAAAGTGTATTAGCATATTGTGTTTAGTCTTCAGTGGTAATTTATTTATTGTCTATTATATTATTTTTATTGAAATGAGTACACTGAAGAATGCGTCAAAAGCCATAAAACTCTTTGTCTGTAAATGAAGGCGGACATAAATTATTAATATTAGTTATTTAATATTGTAATTGTCTATTCAAACGAGTAGACAATTATAAAATTGTAAACTATATAAACAGTAGAATATTATAATGTCTTGATTTCAGTGCTTGACAGTATTTTCAAAGCCAATGTCCGCGTCACATTGTTGCACAGTAGATACGACGGATAAAATATTATTTGTAATTCGACCGTTTTGCGGTGGTTCACGTTTATACGGCGATTATAATATTTTTTGAATAACACGTAGTCATATTATAACAAATTATTTTATTTTCATTTAAATTCGAAAGGATTACGATATTATAGACATACGGACGAATTTCGGGTAGGGGGAGTCTATGGGGTTTGAACCTCTGCCTTGGACACGATCCCTCTAAACCGAAAGTCCCGAAACTCGAGAAACGAGTGTTGTTTTGCTGGCGTATATTGAAACGATTCGCGACGCGGTTTGAATTTCAATATGAATTTAAGTACTCAATATAATCTTAATATTATATTATAATGTTGGATTATAATAGTACTATTTATTGTTTTCAAAAGTTCTTTGATGCGGAGTAGGCGGAGTGGGAGGGTGAATTCGCGTAAATAATGACGGAGCTCGGTATTTTTTTCAATTTCTCGGGTAGCGTACATTAAACCGATCCGATCGATGCATACCTTATGCCCGAAACGGTTTTTTTTCGTCCACACGATTTATACGTATACACACCGTCGTAAACGCGGACAAAACGTTTTCGAGCAGATTAGAAGGTACCGATGCAGCGAAGTCGTGTACACGGGAAATAATTATTATTATCGTTCGATACCTAAAAATTATATATACACTATGCACATAATAATACAAAACGCGAAAAAAAAACAACACGCACAAATAACGTGGGAGTTTGGCCGTTGGCGAATTACCGGCTTGCGTATACTTATCGCGTACGTCTCGGAATGGACGACGGCGGCGCCGGTTTAAAATCGGATATAATAATTCATCACGCTTTTTTTTTCTTTTTTTTTTTCTACGAGATACTCGAGAAATCATTGTTTACGTTGTTATTTTGTTTTTTTTTTCATGTTTGCCCCTCCCGTATTTCAATTGTGGCGCGGGTACAATTTTTATTATTACACGCGGGACGTTTACATATTGTGTATAGGTGCGGGGTACCTATTTATCGCAGTTTTTTTTCTTTTTTTAAATTCGATATCGCGTTCTATAATATACGGCGTAATCGTTTTTTTTTTTTTTTTCATAAATCTGGGTATAATGACCCGAACACTCGATACAGAGTTTTTCTGCGACGGTTACGATTATCGCGAGAGTTGACGTACAATAATAATTATAATAATGAGCTAAAGTTTCGTTTAATAAGCAACAACTGTTGAACAACTGCTCTGTATAAGTCGATTTCGGTGTTTTATTCTTTCGATTTAAAATTTAAATAATGTATGCGTGTACCGTCTGTATAGTGGTTCATAAACTTTTTTTTAATCGAGCCTCTCTATAAAAAACCAGCACTATTTTTCTCACGTCTCCGTCATATACAACGAAATTCGAATAATATCAAATTACAACGAGCTGCGATTTGTAGATAACAAAAACGTACAATTACGTCAGTACACATTTTTTATTTATATTACTGAGAACAGTTGAAATTTGTATAGTTTTGGTTTAAAATTGGTCTATAACTATCAACAAAAAAAAAAAATACTGACATATTTCGCACGATGGGTAGGCCACTGTTGTAGGTGTGAAGTTGCGAAGGTAGAGGGAAAATTGAATGTATACTTGTACGTAACGATGAACCATCGCTAACGAAGAACGATTCTGAGTGGTGTTCGGTTAATAGTTTGTCTTTGTCATCAATATATATATATATGCAATATTAAGGTGAAATAATTGTATATATAATATTATATATTTCCATTAATAATCATTTGTTTAATACTGAACCTATTTTTCCGTTCTTCCGTTTTTTCACAGTTTTTTCAATATATTGAGAAAACTCCTAAGAAAATCAACCTCTCTAAAGTACCTTCCCAATCCGATTTCCTTTCAAAAAAGGCGATACACTTGAAAATCGGAGCGAGATTTCTGGTAGAAAAGTTAAAAAAAACGTATGTAAATATCTTTATAAAACCAATACATTCCTCACGCCACTCAAAACCTGAAACACTTGCTGCAAAATCGATGAAATAAACAAAAATATTATGCATACTCAAATTTCATATTGATTCATATATTCACATTTGATATCATCGCAACGAGAAATGAATTTATTCCGTACACTGCTATAATATTTCACAATAAATAACAAATGTGTGGGAATGCTTACAAGTCCCGCATCCTGACAATAAGTATTATTGTAATAATAGGTACTATACAAGAGTATCACGTATCGCGTGTACGTCGTCGCCCGCCAATGATTCTCAAAACCCGGCGAACTGCTCGAATTTAAATTACATAATATTAATCGCTCAACGGAGAATATTTTGTCCGAGGTATAGAGCCGTGTTAAGCGAAATGGTGCCCAGGGAAATTAATTGTTAAGCACCCACTCTAATAGCTTTACCCGGGGACAATTCGGAAGTTCATATCCCTCAAATGTCTTGTTTGTTTACAATTTTATTAAAACTTCAACATTTTACCTTCAACATCGTTACTGGCTTGCACTTATAATAATTAATAAACAGTATTCATTATTGCTCTAAGCAATAATGCAAAGCGTTTGAAAATAAAAACAACTATGAACTTACAAGTGCTATATTATAATAATATAAAGTGATATTGTTAATTTTATTTCGAGTTTTATATTGATCCGGGTACTCCGCAGTGGCACACGCAGAGAGGGAGTCGAACCCTCCCCCTGAAATTTTTTCCTTCAATACATTTTTTTGAATGAAGTTTTACATTCGGCAATATACAATCTTATACACAGAACAATATAAAATTGAATTTCATCAAAAATCATTTATTCAGTAATAATAGTGATATTGAAATTATTTTAAACAAAACCCCTCTCGAAAAAATAATCTCGCGCGCGTACTGTTGGTGTCCCAAAGTTTTAAACGGTTTGGTGTCCCGAGAAAAAAAGGCTCCTATTGCTCATTTCCCTTAAAACGGCCTTATATATACGGATTGGTGATGGGAAAAGTCCGGATTCGAGAACACGAAAATCTAAAATGTATTCTATAAATCCGGATTCCGTATTTCGAAACTATACGGTAATTTTCAATAATATTTAAAACATTTAAAATTAAAATCTCTATCATAAGAGCCTTGATAGAAAAAAGGGCGTAAGCGACACATTTGGGAAAAATTACCTTTTTATATCAAAAAAATTTAGAAAAATCTGACTTATTAATCAATGATAAAAAGGTGTAAACGACTATATTGTGCACAGATAATCCATAAGAAATTAACGGATTTTTTCATGTTATTTTCGTAAACGCCATTCGTGGATTTTTTGTGTATATATATACATATATATATATGCTATATAGTGCCATTTTGAATAAAGTAGTTTTTTTTTTTTTTATAGAAAATGAAACATCATTGAAAAACCTGTTGGTTTTAAAAGGTCTTTGAAAAGGTCATTTTTCGATTTTCAAAGGGATTTTCATAATAAATGGGAAAACCACAAAAATGTATGAAGTATATTATTTTCAAATCGTAAATATTACGGCCTTTCAAAACACGTATAGTCGAACTCCGTTCAAAATCGTTTTCCTTTAGCAGTGATTAATCGTTTCGCGCAGATATAAATTCAATTTCCCTTCTATCATCCCGACTTCTTACCTACAAAACAGTGGCCCACCCGTCGTGCGAGGTATATCCGTATGTTTTTTTTATAACGACATATTTGGGATCAAAATACACAACGTTTTAAAACAAATTTCATTACGGTTCATCGAAATATTAAATTTTTAAAACGTTTTTTTTTTTTTTCTTTGAGTTCGTCTGAGCAATAATAATTGCCAAAATATTATTATCAACGTTGACGCCGTTTCGTTCAACATATAATTACAATTTTTTTTTTTTTTTTGCTTCATAGATACATCGAAAACTGACCATAATTACAGAAACGTTTAATGCATACAAACTCACACACACACACACACACACACACACACACACACACACACAAAAGAAATCGGGTGTCTGGCCGTTGAAACCGTTAAACCGATTGGACAAACTGCAGAAACCCGAATAAATTATTGTTGTGAACGGAACGAAACATATGTTGGGAACCGCTTGTTTATAATAATACAATATAATCTAGTGTATAAGGTACCTGTACGATATTTCGCCACACAAAAGAAACTATAGGTACGGGCACTACTAATATCCGGAGATCGTATACACGTATACGAAAAAAATTAACCGACCGGAAAACGCTGTCGGGATCGATACCGCAGAGGCGTAATAATAATAATATTATTATTATTATATACGTATGTAGGGTGCGGTGGACGATTATTGCTGCCATATTGAATATCCGCCGGACGCGAAGCGCTCGTGGCGTTTTCTTTCTATTATTACCATCAGACGAAAACGATTTTACGAGTAATATACGAGTTTATTATTATTATTTTTTTTTTTTCTGCGTCGTCGGACGTGTTCCCGAATAAATAGGACAAAACGTTAATGTTGTTTTTCCGTCCGTTATCGCGTCACGGTTTCGACCTCAGCGGAACATAACATTGTTTACTCGCTCCGATCGCACGCGTAAAACACCGAATGATGAGGTTCCGGATAGCATTTTTAAAAATTTTTTTTTTTTTTCCATTTTGACGGTGCGTTAGGAAAGAGAGGTATTCGGTTAGGTTTTCTACGTAATTTATTTTAAAAACAATGTTGAGACTTATTTCGATTGTGCCTTTGTTTTAAGAGGGAAGGTACCTACCCATAATAATTATATACCGAGTGTCCCACGATGATCCGACACTTGAAACAACTTTTGTTCCATTCGATAGTTTTTTTTTTTTTTAAATAATTATATGTCTCTGGTACTATAAGGAAGTCACATTTTTATTTTCCCAGGAGTTTTCTAAATAAATTTGAAAAACCAGGGAAAAACGTAGGAAAAACGGGAAAATAGGTACAATATTAAACAAATATTATTAATGAAAATATATAATGTAATTTATTTTACAATAATTAAATACGACATAGATGTATATTGTTGACAAAGCAACACTATCAACCGAACTTCGCTCTGCAGAATCATTTTTTCGTTAGCAATGGTTTATTGTTCCTTACAGACATACATTAAACTTTTTACTACCTTCCCAACTTCTCATCTATAACAGTGGCTGTACCCATCCCCGTTATCCTTGGACAGCTTTTGTTTATTAACTTTTGATTTATTTTCAATTTCATCGAAAAAATAAAAAAAGGATAAGTTGCATTTAACCTAAAACCAATCGACCGACCACCGCTCAGAATCGTTTTATTTGCAAAATACAAAATTGAAGTACCCATTCCCAAATATATACCCTCCTAACAAACAATGGCCTACCCACGATAGTCGATAGTGTGAAATATGCATGCTGGTATTGTTTTTGTATACTGGGTGATTCATTAAAATGGGTACACTGAAATTTTTGATTTCCGTCTATCCGTTGACGAGATATTTCACTTTTAAGTTTTGGGTTGGAGGAAAGCGGTGGTGCGTTATTAACACGACACGCGCCGTACCGCTACACAAATGATACTCCACTACTCTCCTCCAACCCGAACTTAAAAATGAAATATCTCGTCAATGGCCTGACAGAAATCAAAAATTTGAACACTCAAATTTATTTTAACTAATATTCTATCTATTAATGGATATTTTATTATAGGTTGCAGTAAAAGTACTGCAAAAGTAGATAATGGTTTTACCCCCAAAAATAAGAGTGACAAAATATAACGTACATATAAAATTGTTGAGCAGCTTGTTACTTAAATGTTCTAGAAAATAAATTTCGGAAAAAGTTAATAAATTCCGAGATAATGAGTGTACCCACTTAAATGAATCACCCGGTGTAATATTTAGGAACGTTATAAAATCCGTTTTTCGATAAAACGCATTAAACATTATGTCATAAATACTCCCCCTACCTCAAAAAAAACAAACCGATTCAATTGATTTTTACATGATAGTTACCGAAAAACTCGCAACTTTTTTGCGACCGGTATAAAAATGTCCTTTCTAATGGAATAAAAAAAACCATACGTTGGAATGTTATTATATTTTATACGTGGCATCAGTGCGGTGTCTGTTATTCATTTATCAGTCTGTATTATTAAAAACTCTGAACCGGACACGCCCTTTAATTATTATTATATACGATGAAAGTGTACAATTTTTATCAAAGGTCAATGAGAGAAACTCGTATGGAGGCTTAGAGTTATACCAGGGTGTATTTTTTTTGTGTCTGTAAATAATTTTTCTACTAAAAATCTCACACCAATAAAAAAATTAAAATTGTACAATATTTTTTTGTTCAATTTCGTGCATCGAGGTGGTCATTTTTTGATTTCCCTTGCAGATTTCTTAATAAATGGAAAAAACTGGCAATTTTTTTCATTTTCGGATTACCTTGGTAAATAATAAGGGAAAAAATATGACTTAAAATACTCCGCTTTCTTTATCAATAGTTTACTGTTTGCGTACACAGATATAAAATAAATTACTCTATATATTATAATATATTCTCCCTTCTAAAACAGTAATACACTCGTCAATTGTATCAGCTTTTTTTTAACTTGATTTTCAGTATTATAGGATACTCTATCGGTTGAAATTCGTCTAAAAATCAGGTTTAAAATTCGTTCCATGTCCAATTAAATTCTCGTATACTCCAATTTTTTTAAAAACGTTCTTGTTATTCTTTTTAAGAAAATAAAGATATATATATATATATATATATACATTTTTCATGGTCGCTCTACTTAGGTAAATTCACTTCCGTTACCTTATTATATTGTTTAAAAAAAAAGAATTTTCTAACATTCTCTTTGTCCGTAAAGCGTTCTAGCTCTATCTGCAATATTTAAATTCGATTTTTGCGTATTTCACGTTAAATCCTGCAGGGCGCAACTGCAATCGTAATCGGTGCTCGTACCATATTTGATATAAATCAATAGGTAAATGCGATATAAGAAAAAAAAAAAAAAAAAAAAACCAGACATTTCGAGAAGAAAAAGTGAAAAATTACAGTCTAGTCGCCTAATGGGGCGTCTAATATTTGTGCCGACCGTAATAAATGGATGTCGGATCTCCACCCTTGTAGGTATTATAGTACGTGACTCATCGCATATTATTTGTATTGTTTGCGGGCCGCATCACGAGAATAACACGGGGAAAATAAGATCGGCTGGGAAAATAAAATATCTGCACGTCATTTGGCGCGGCGTTTCGGTCGAATGTTGTTATGTCAAAAGGTTGATTTCTTTTCTTTTTCTTTTTTTTCCCCCCGTCGCCTGTGTCGGATCCCACACAAACGACCCCTCGTTGTTGTCTATACACAATATGCATTACCTATGTATAAACACACATCACGCCCACGCCGCGATACTAGTGTAATAAATTAATCTCGTACACTATCTATCTATTGTACGTTATCATCTCGTTGCTTCGCCGCGCCGAGAAAAAAACGCGCATTCTTCTCTCGCTCCCCTAACCCTCTCCTCCGTCGCCGTTACTATTCCGACATCCTCTTGCGACAATAACGCGCGCGCGGTGCGATTTCAACGCAAACACCGTCGGCCGCGG
This sequence comes from Cinara cedri, assembly GCA_902439185.1. NCBI lineage: Eukaryota > Metazoa > Arthropoda > Insecta > Hemiptera > Aphididae > Cinara > Cinara cedri. The sequence goes on along the minus strand of CABPRJ010000986.1, from coordinate 527,139 downwards.
CGCGTTTCGCGTCCAAACGTTTCCCATAATGTTACACACAATAAACACATTGTGTTGCCCGCATGACATTAAACGTCATAATGGCGATTCGCATTTCCGGGCGGCTACGGCCGGGCGACGATCCAAACGGCGCGCGGCGGGACCGCGAGTGGGAGGTAGGTGGGAGTGAGGTGGGGCGGGTAGGGTAGGGGTGGAAGGGGTACAATTCGACGTTATCATAATAGCCGAACGGTACATAAAACTGGGCGTCGTGCAATATAATACTTATCGTACGTTATACCGTATTATTATTATTATTGCTGTTGTTGTTGTTGTTGTTGTTGTTATGGTCGTAAACGTTAAGCGTGGAAAAACGGTCCGATCGGGCGATAAATCACCGCGATTATTACACCTATACACACATGTGTACGCGCGCGCGCGCGCGCGCACATAATAGACGAAAAAGAAACGGGTCGTCCGGTCCCGATAAGGGTACCCCGGTATTATACGAACGTGTCGCACGACACGGTTTTATCTTCATTATTGTCACGCGCCCCTCGCGTAAGCACGTCGCGCGCTCTCATTATCGCGCGTTATTATTGTCCGCCGGAGAAACGGACCGCCTCGTCCGCCGTATTTGTGTGTGTTTTTTTCCTCTCTCTCTCTCTCTCTCTCTCTCTTCACGCGGACTTTGTTGTTTCGTTTTCGCCGCGTCCTACTGCTCCCGTCCATCCGCCGGCCGCGGACCGGTCGTAATTTTTCCCCCTAACCGATTTATCGGGTAGGTGTGCATTTGTCGCACACCTACCCGATTGCACGGCTATTGCGACAACAATGGGCGGCGCGGCACCGTCGCCGCGAATTTCCGAACGCCATTGCATTTTCCATTCGATATCGCGGCGGACCGGAAAACTGCGCGATCTCGGGAGACACCGGACGGCGATTTATACAGTCACGGCGTTTTGCGTTAATCTGGCCAAATGCCACTCGCTCGCTGATCGCTATACCTCAAAAACCTCTACACAACCTACGGACTTAAAATTTGGAACAGACGTCCCTCTAACACTCTTAATGTGCCATAAGAAATGATTTTTTTTAAAAAAAAAACACTGAGTTTAGGTGGGTTAACTAATAATAATAATTCATCCCCAATACGTATTAACAATAATCGGCAAATACGCACGTAAAAGTATACTATTAAGGTATTATTTGATTATTGTTATCGATAACCACAGTAACACGGATGAAATAAAAACAAATTTAATTGTTGGTAACATAGATGAAAAAAAAAAAATAATTGAATCATAAAATAACATTAAAAATATTATTTTTATTGCAAAACATAAATGACGCAGGGTAATACAGCTAGTAATATTAAGTGGTAAATATTATTATAATACAACTGAATGCAGTCACCTTGGTCAGACAAATGTGTTTTAAGAAAATAAATCAAAATATAATATTTTAAAAAAGTATCATGTATTCCAAATGCAATTAAAGTACGGATCATTGTACACGTTTTACTTTCGGTGTGGATCCCCTTAAGATTTCCTATAATAGAATAACCTCATCGTAAAATAATTTTAATTGCATAAGTATGATATCCCAGTTTTTACAAGTTCGTAGTTTAAATGTTTTTATCTACAGTGTTACACAAATATTATTGCTATGCATAAAGATTTTTTTTAAAGATTGATTTTTCAGACGATTAAATGATAATCCAAGTATACTTACATGATACACCTGCTACCTAGTATCAGTTATAATATTGTCATATATATTATTTTTCTTAAATATACCACTCTCTGGTTTCTGTATGGTATGCGACTTTACGTGTCGCTTCAAATTAGAATTTTGCCTAAATAATTGTTTACAATATGTACATTTGTAAGGCTTTTCTCCTGTATGAATCGCCGTATGCCTTTGTAAATTGGACAATCGAGCAAATGACAATCCACATGAATCACATTTATAAGGCTTTTCGCCAGTATGAACCATTGTATGCCTTTTTAAATTGGACAATTGAGCAAATGATAATTCACAAGAACCGCATTTATGAGGCTTTTCACCAGTATGTATCCTTATATGTTCTTTTAAATACGAATTTTGCCTAAATAATTGTTTACAATAATTACATTTGTAAGGCTTTTCTCCTGTATGAATCATTGTATGCCTTTGTAAATTGTACAATCGAGCAAATGATAATTCACATGAATCACATTTATAAGGCTTTTCACCAGCATGAATCATCTTATGCCTTTTTAAATTGGACAATTGAGCAAATGATATTTCACAAGAACCACTTTTAAATGGTTTCTCACTGGTATCAGTTCTTGTGTATTTTGTCAAATAAGTTTTCTGTCTAAATTTTTTGATGTACTGAAAAGGTTCCATATGCTTTAAGAGGTATAGATTTTCTTCAGAATGAGTTTTCATGTGGCGTTTTAGAGTATTTGCTTGAGTTGGATGTTTTGTTTTTTTATATAAGACTAATTCCATAGGATCATTTTCAATAGTTATTACATTTTCAAATGTACAATTGTTTTTTAAATCAAATTCTTTTTTTATTTCAATTCTTTGATTATTTGATTGTACTATTTTTTCTATGGAGTGTTTTATGTATCTGAAAATGCCATAACCATAATTCATAATTTATATAAATTACTTTAAAATGGAAACTATATAAAGTGTAATTATCAGTAAGTAAATAGGTATAACAAAAATTATAACTTATATTTATTAAACTCTATTATCACATGCACCCTTATTTATTTGTTTACTGTCATGAATGCCCATCAGGTGATAGAGATATTGGACCACTTTGAGAAGTTCTGCTATAGAATTAATATATATATTAATTACAAGTTGACTACTTATATAGGCATAAGAAATTAAATATTCCCAAAAGTTTGTATGTTTATTCTTCTTTACACACAAATATTGAAAAAGATTGCTGAAAAAATTGTAAAAGGACATCTTCTCATTTATCACTCAAAGCAAAATTTAAGATTTTTTTTGTAAAGACCTCACTTTCTCTGACAACACTGATTTTAAAAACATATGGATATTACACTGACATCTTAAATTAATCAAACACAAAATATTGGTACAGTGAAAAATTAGATACATTTTTAACTAGTATAATTAATTTGCGATTAATTATCTAAATAATTTCAATTATATGTTACAGATAAAATATGAACAACTGATAATGTATACATTACTAGCTGAGTATATAGTTTGCAATTAACATTTAATTATGGGATAATATTAGTTGTGTTCTGCTAACTTTAAGGTCACATCTAATTCAGAATAACAGAATTTACAGATTCAATTTGGTATAATTTATTTAAATTGAACTTATGAAGTAAAAGCAATTAAAAAAAAAAAAAAAAACTCACTGTATGGGTTGGTTTTCATTATTGTCTTTTCTTCCAGTGTGCATGTTCATTGCTCATATGGGATTTCAAATTTGTATTTGAAAAAAAATGAATTTGTCGTATGTCTGTTTCGGAGTTACTAATATATCTGAAAAATCTTAAAAATCATAATAATTAGTTATAATCAAATAAATACATTACTATTAAAGGTTAATACAATAAAATGTATTATGTAGGTACTAAATATATGTATAATGTAGAATACAACAAAAATCTGGTAGAGAAAGGAGGGGGTCATAATATGATAAATAGTAAATTCTAACAAAATTTACATATTTTTGAAATAGAAAAAGAAGTTTAGGCTCCAACAAACTGTAAAACGTATCTATTTGAATTTGGCAATATTCTGAAGTGAACAGAATGTAATTTTATGGTTTTAAAAATGGCAAAATAAAGATTTTTAAAAAAAAAATGTACAAAATAATTAAGAACAATTTAAATGTTTAAGTTTATATGACTAATAATAAGTATGTAAATAAAACAAAATACAAACAGCTACATCAAGTGTACATTTTTCGTTAAAACATAAAGGTCCTTCCAATATAGTGAATGCCTTGTTTTACTCTATGTAACTTATATAGTATATACCTATTTATACAACGTGTTTCTAATTATTTTCTGATGATGATTTTATTTCTGAAACCGGTTATAATAATATGTAAATAATAAATATTAATTAAATAACATTTACCTACAAAAAGTTGTGTTGTTATTTTACATCATATAGGTACCCAATATACATCTACATTTTTATTTCGTAAATACACATTTTTTAATAAGAACAAAATCAATAGAATGGAGTCGGAAATATTGCATTTTAGAATATTATTGTACGAATGTTAATAACATTTATTAGGTAATTATTTAAAGTTCATAAGTTTATAAATTATTCCATGTGGCGAGGAGGGGTGTACAAGTTTTCAAATACCCCCTCCACCCTTTGGTCAAATTTATGATAACAATTTTAATTTTTAATATATACAGTTGTGTATCAAATTTCTATAAGATGGTTATACAACAAGTGTATGTTATGTGTGATATATGTTATATTCACACAATAAAGTTACTAAGTTACATCTAAACTTAAAATAAAAACACTCACCTTAAAAAAAATTGTGGCTACCCCACTGCCTGTAATATGTATTGAACAAGAAAATACAAGTAGGTAATTTATAACTATTATATTATTTTAATTTATCTATCCATAACATCTTATTGTAAAAAAAATGTATAGATTGTATGCACTTAATTTCATAAAGGTTAAAAAAAAAAAATGTAATTTTAAACAAATTCAACAATACTATCCCTTTTACAATAAGAATGTGGTTAGGTTAGGTATTATAATAAAATACTAGTAGTTATTTTTAATTGTTACACTCATTATTTCGAAAAGTAGATATTGACTATTTTTTTGAAAATTTAAGGAACAAGCTTTTTTAAAATTTAACGTTTACCTTATTTTTTGTCACCTACTTTCAAAGATGGATGAGTGACAAAAGAATAACGTAAATGTAAAATTGTAGAGCTGCTTGTTTGCTTAAATTGTCTATTAAACAGATTCAGGAAAAAATTGATACATTCGAGATAATGAGTGTTTAACGATAAAAGAATCTGGGTGATTGTCCATTGAACATTAAACATCATCTCATTGTTTAATATTATACCTGTACCTATTACCAACATTATTGGTTAGGTAAATAACCTAATAATATTATTACATCTACGTAGGTGTATTTACGTAGGTGTATAATACCTAAATAGGTACTTACGCATTAATATAATATACCTATGTCTTTATCCACTTATAATAAAATATTTAATACATTTGCTCACTTCAAATTCGTTAAAAATGTTCGATGTGATCAACTTCCATAATAAATATTGCATTAAACAATTATATAAATAATTAAATTAAAATTAAAATTAAAAATGTAATGTTACCACGGCCATAGCCGTCTACGACAGACGACGAAAAAATCTATAAGAAACAACCATAGACATATAAAACAAATAATTTATGTGTCTATGGAAAAAACCAAACAAACTGATATATTATTGATATTATAATTTTGGAGGTTATAAGATAACCATGATTAACTATGATGAAGACTTTAGGTCAGACCTTATAGACAAGAAACACGCATTAACCACGTGAAAACCATAGAGCATTACTAAGGCGGCGTTACCTATTGAAACTGTATTATTAAAGGGATACCGAACTAGCGGTTATTGAGCTTAATAAAAAGTCTATTGGTTATGCTGTATACCGCTAGATGGCAATTTTCAAATATTGTTACTCTATGGTTTAAATTTAGCACCATTTACAAAAGTTAATGCTTCATGTTTATTTATTATTTATTAATAATATCGTTAAAAAATGATAAGCTGTTTTATATGTGACAAAAAAAAAAAAACTACCAAATCAAAATCTGAAAACATCAGTTTTCACAAATAAGTTGTACTATGAAGCAATATTAGAATTTTGTAATACCATAATTTACAACATAAACCACATAAACCACCGAGCTCTGTTCAGAATCGTTTTTCGTTAACAACGATTAATCTTTGCTTTCAGATGTACATTAAATTTCCCTCCGTGTCCTACCTTCTCAACTTCTTATCTACAACAGTGATCCGTTCATCGTGCGAAGTGTGAGTCAATCGTTAATGTTAAATTGAATTATTTCGCGCCCCCGTACCGGACACAAATACGCGAGTGCCAGTAATCCGACGTTAGCCGAGAGAGTACTGCGTGCACTCGCGCTGCCTCATCTCGCCGAGTTCGTCTCGGCGAATGCGTATACTGCCGGCATTATGGGCATTAGGTGACCGGACGTACTCTTTTCCGTAGGACAGCGCTCTTTTCTTTTGATGCGTTGTCCCATGCCCTCAACAATAGTGTTAAGTCCGTGAAATCGTACTCTTTTGTTTTGAAAATATTAGGGCTAACGCACGTTTATGATTTTGCATATAGCGACCGGTGGAGGACCGCTGCGGTTTGACGGCAAAAAAAAAAAAACCGTCGTTAACCTTAACACCATAATAACCGCCGACGATTATGGTTTTACGTAGTTTCTACAGTCGATAATAGAAAAAAAAATATTAATAATACAGAAATCGGATAAAAAAAAAATGTATACACCACAGTCACGGAGATGGGTGACGGGCGAAACGGGCAGAATGGTACGAGCACGCGGAGGGTTTACATTTCAGAATGTGTTTATTTTGTTTTCAGATCTGTACAGCATCCGGTCACCATAATTATTATTACAGGTAACGCGCGAGTTTCGTACGCGGCGTCGTCGGCGCGGACACGTTGTACGAGCGCCCGCGGGATTATTTTTTTTTTTTTTTTTTTTTTTTTTTATACAAGGCCCCGCGCGCGTATCAATAGCATCGAAACGCGGAAGAAAAATTACTCAGGCAATAATATTACCGCGGGTACCGGGAGTTACCGCGCCCGGTATATTGTACGGACGCGCACGGTTTTATTGTGCTGCTCGCGTACATTAATAACATTTCGTATTGTCGCGTCGCGTGTATAATATTATATAGGTTACAGGTATGCCGTGCGCGCGCCCGCGCGCGTGTGCGTGTGTCTGGGTGTGCGTGTGTCTGGGTGTGCGTGTGTCTGCGTGTGCGTGCGCGTGTGTGTGTGTGCGTGCGTGTGCGCGTGTGTGCGTGCGTGTGCGCGTGTGTGCGTGCGCGCGGATCCTTTCGAGACGCATCACCCGTACGGGTTGTTGTCCGCGGGTGGTGCGTTAAATTGTTTGCTTTGATCCCGACCTCGCGGCGTCGGCGCATAATCGGTCTCCGCGGCCGAGAGGCGCGAGCGGGCCCAGTGTTCGACGGCGTCGTGTCGTCGTCGGTGCCGCAGTGAAATACTTAAAATTAATACCCGGGTACATACGCGGACGCGATTCGTTTTGAAAGTGTTTGGCGCGCGGACACGAGCACACCCATTTTACACATTTTCAGATAGATTTACGAAAACGGATCATTTTTTTTTTTTTTTAAATATTTAATTCGATTAAAACTATAGAATTACAAAATTATAACAAAACGAGTAATGGGTACATGGTGTATCGTACAATAGTTTATCGACCCACAGTTTTGTGTCGGCTTTCAAAAATAATTTTATTCTCATAAAGTTATAAGTTATACTTTTTTTATACGACCATCGTCAGTTATAATACATAATGTACAACAGTATTAAAATGTCGGTTGATTATTGGTAAACGTAAAATAAATAATGGTTATTATCCGCTTGTCAATACACAATAGCCATGTACCCGCATACATAATAATTTATAATAATAAAGAAATCGGAAAATTACACACATCAACAATAAATTGTTGATATTTTTGTTTAAACAAAATTATAACTTAGAATTGTACGTTTTATTTTTGCATTTTTTCGAACCGAAACAGTAAGAATCGTATCTTAAAATGTATCTTAGATACTTTCATTAAAATACACAATATTTTGTATCAGATTTAAGATATATATACAGATAAATTTATTTAGAAAGTATGTAGATACAGATACAAGATACAAAAGAGTATCTAGATGCTGTATCTTAGATCAGGTTCTAAAATTGTGTGCAGAAGCAAATTTAAAAGCGTGCAGTACTTATTTTAGGCTTATATACATTTTTATTTGACTAAAATCCAATATTGATTATTGAAAAAAATTAAAATTACTAATTAGCATATATTCTATTCAAAACACTAAAGATAACACCGACTACACCGTCTGAGCGGCGCCGATAACGAATTTCGTCTTTTTTGTCTTGTTTGTTTAAAGTCAACATTCATTCAGTAGTTTTATATCGGTTTAAAGAAAATAATAGGCACGCTATGGCACAGCCTTATGCTGTTAAACAAGAATCGTTTCAAGAGGTTTTCTCTGAAGCTGAAGCCTCAAAAAGTATTTCTTTTGCCGAGAATAATAGTACCACCATCACAACTCTCATCGTATCGGGGCCTGATTAACCAATAGGCTGAAAAGGCTGCAGCCTAGGGTGCCATTAAACGGGGTGGAGGGGCCCTACAAAACAATTTTTTTTTCAACTTGTATCTCTAATTAACAATGACCATAGGGTTAGCCGGACCTATTTTGGGAGGCATGGACGAATTTATAGGGAAGGACTGAGGATTTGATGGGTGATGAGCAAAAAAACCGTCAAAATCCCGTCATCAAATTTGACGGCGAATCTATTAATCAGGCCCAACCAAACTTAAATTCGGAACGTCTCGCAGACGGAAATCAAAAATATCAACAGCAGTTCCCCCCCTCCCATATGTTTTCCACTTATCTATAATAATTATATTATAAACATATATTTTAATAAAATCATGATTATTTTATAACGGCTCGCCCGCTCATGATCACCATTCCACTGCATTATACGCTACAATGAGAATAATAAAACACCTTATAACTTAATACCTTTAAGTTGCGTATTATATCGTTTATGGCAGAATGCTGTCAATTTTAAAATTTTAAGCACGGCGACATATCGTCGTAAACGGAAAATAATAATAACGTAGACTTATCACGCCCAATATTTCGGTTATAACGGTCGTAGAAATGTCAGGAAAAAAAAAAAAAAAAATGCTGAAAAATATCAAACAAACACGTAGACAATAACGAACTGAATATGGTAGTGGCAAATCCGAAATCCAAAAATGTAGCGAGGTATGACAACAGGGAATAGAGTACAATCGAATAATGGTATCAGCTCCTGTTTATTTTTCTTCAGTGTTTGAAATCTGAATTGTTGTACTGTTCGCCGAAAACAATTAGCATCTATCGTTAGCGATGATAATATAATTACTGCGTCTTATCGAGAAGAAACGTTTTTGAATAAGCGACGATGAATTCGTCGATTGGATATACATGTCTGTAACAATAATTGAAGGCACCGGCGCAACAACGAAATACGCCCGAAACGTATTTGGTTATTGCACCGAATATGTTATGGGTCAGTGCTTCCCAACATTTTTCGATTCGTGGCTTCCTATTTGAACTACGGTTTTCTCCGGGCGCCCTCGCAGTTTATCGCAATCAAAAAGCTATTCTGAGTAATGTTTGTCCCGCTGTACAACCAATAAGGTAAATAAAACCGACCCGCCAACAATTGTTGTTATCTCTTTTTTAATTGTACAGAAAAAAAATGTCGGGAATTTAGAATTGTTTTTTTTTTTTTTAATCAAGTACTATACTGAACATCCACAGACGTATTTCGACGTAATGCGCGACAGATTTGCAGCATTTTTACTAACCGAACAAAATGTCTTTTGAGAAGAATCCCCAACAAAAGGACGCCGCGTCCCGCCGGCCCCACCGTTTCGCTGTTTTCGCTTTGGATTTCAAATTTATTTTTTAGACAAGTGAATATTCAAAACGGTGACGCGGCGCCCCTGTGCAGACACCGAGACACTCCAGTGCGCCGCGGCGCACACTTCGCGAACCGCTGTCATAGGTAATACATTAATGAATAAGACATATTGAAGAAATATAGAGTGGTTCGTGACATATTTCGCGTTCATACGTTTCTTTTATTTATTTACGTCATCGCTCCTTTTATAAAATTGCAAAATCAATGGCACAATATCGATAGTCCACTAGACAGTTACATTAATTACAGTGTCTTAGACGCACATATAATTCACTGGCTATTAAACGAAACGCAAATCGCGCACAAACATTATTTCGGTCTTGTTACCGAATCCGTACATTGCATACCGCGCGTCAATGCGCGGACAAAAACAAATTATAAATATTGTGTGGGTCGATTCGTTGCTAAAAAAAAAAAAAAAAAAAAAAAAATACGTCCGGACGTGTTTCGGTGTTGTCGCACCGGACAGTGTGAACGGTATGATCGCTTAAAGCAGCGGTTCCCGACCCATGGGCCGCGAGCCATAGGTGTAATATTAAATATTATATATATTTAAAATAATATTATTATATATTTTTTGTTATATTTCTAATCATAATAATATTTAATCAATTTTAACTATAGTGTACAGTAAGTGTACAATTAACGATACGATATCGAATGTTTGAATGTAGTTTTATCTTGTACAGTTCGTTGATTATTAATAGGTTCTTGTTATCTGTCATTAGTCTGTCATCTGTTTTTAGAAACTACTTCCCTAAAATTGAAGAGGAATTCCAATGGATCGGAAATCCCTTCGAAGAAGATTACTTGAAAAAATTGAAAATATCAGCGAGTGAAGAAGATTCGTTGATTGAAATGTCACGTGATCAGACTTTAAAATCGTATTTTAAAAGTACACAATTAGTGCCATTCTGGTTAAACGTCCGGCAAGACTATCCAGCAATCGCTAAAATTGCACTGAGAAACTTGATGGGCTTTTCGACAACTTATTTATGTGAACGTGCTTTTTCGACTTTAATTTATTTAAAAAATAAATATAGGAATAAACCGAATGTTGAGAGCGATTTAAGACTAAAACTGACAAGTTTTAATCCAGATATTGACTTTCTCGTGAAGAACAAGCAATGTCAAAGATCACATTAAATTGTTTATCTCGTGATAAAGTTGAATTAAGTTTTTTTTTAATTTTTAAAATGTTTTATTCCTAATAACTATATATATATACATGTATATATGTATATAATATATATTATATATTATAATTTTATGAAAACGTATATAGGTATGCTATGGGTGGGCCTCAAATATTTTTTTACAAAATTAGCGGTCTGCGAAACTAAACAGGTTGGGAACCGCCGGCTTAGAGGATGTGCTCGCCGCGCCGACATCGTTTTGCGAATTCCGCTCCCGGCAACAGTTCGACGGGACAGGGGCATTTCCGGAAATCTCGGACGCGTCTCGTCGCTGCGCTCAAATCACGGGCGTTCGACGACCGCACGGTCGGCGATTTTCACCCCGGGACGTTCCCGACGTTTCCCCCCCCCCCCCCGAGGCTCGTTACGACGACACAACGTAACGCGGTCCGCGCGCTGAACCGGACCGAACGCGCCCGTTCCTTTGTGCGGCGTTCCGCGTTCCGACATTTCGACGACGGCGTGTACCCCGCGCATTGCGACAACGTCATTGTTATTTGCCTTTACGCGTCGCGCGAGACCGCGAGCGGACCGATCGCGGTGCGTGCGCGTGGGGCGTGTTTTTATTATTGCATTACCGCGAACTGCACAGCCGACGGTTCGTGACGATACCGACACCGGTGACCGTGTGACGGGAAAAGTCACTTTCGGCCGCGTGTGTTTTTTCCCGTCTTCTTCGTTTTCCCGCGAGTGTCGTTTATCGAACCCGGCGGTCCCGAACCCCGGACGTTTCGCGGCGCGTCGACATTTCGGGCGCTATCAGTTTTCAAACAGCAATCGACCGCCGTCGCGCCGTACCGCGCACAGTTCACGGGCGACGTACAGAATCCTTTTTTTTTTTATTTCATCGCGGCGTTTCGCGTTTCGTATTTCGACTGCGGCGCGCTCGGCGCCGGCGCGCTTTCGGGAGTGCGCGAAACGCAACGCGAAAACGAACTCGAATCCGCGATCTGCGCGCGACACCGTAAAACCCGATAGCCCAGAAAATGCGCCCGCGGCGCGTTCTCCGTACGGCCGCGTCGTATACAATGGTGAAACGTAGAAAATATGACCGCGGACAGTACACGACGTGCGTGAACCGGGGGTTCTTAAGACCTTCTTCGGTCCGGCTGCCCCTCGCCGAGACGCCAATGACTGCTGATAACGCGTTCCCCTATCGCCGAACGAAAATGGCGGGATAGCGGGGGCGGGGGGTCGTATATTATAAATTCAAATGGCGATTGTCCGCACCTACTGCCCTGCGCCTGAGAGACGGATATTGTTCCGCGGGACGGGACGGGGTACCCGCACCCGCCGAGAACCGCTGATATTTAAACGATCCCGCATAACGCAATATTTAGGCTGGTATGTAACAACGGCTGAAGAAAAAAAGGAAAAAAATTGAATTTCGGCGCACGATTAAATTATCACCCTGTGTTGTACACTGCCTACACATATTATTGTTAAGTATTATACAGTTTTGTGCCGCGTCGGTGTTTTAATGGAATTTCGCGCCGGTGTCCGAATATAGTGTGTACGATATTATAAAACTCGTCCGAACAACAATAATAATAATAGTGCATAAATAGTCTGCCGCCCCCGAGGCTCGACGCCGCGCCGTGACTGATGTTTCCCCCCCCCCCACCCGTGTTGTCCGTGCCGTATGTATAGAAAATGACACGTTATAATGGAGGTGGACCCGAGCGTATAGGCAGGTACATAAAGGGCCGAGCACACTGGGTCCGTTCGGTTCGGCCCGGTTGAATATCATCGTTTTGAGCGTGCGAAAATATGACGAGTTGCATACACGCATCCACACGGGTACCCGGAATAGAATCACGGGAAACAATAGCCCCGATTTACGAAAACGTTTTTTTAAAAATATTTTATATTAAACACGGTTTTTTTTCCGCGTTCGAACAACATTGTCCGTCGACTTGTACAATATCTAAAACAGTCTGCGTGTTACGGTCGTCTCGGATAATGGGTTTGGCGAGAAAAATGCCGTCAGGAAATTGCATATTAATATAATGTTACCGTGGTGAAATTGTTAACACTAAATGCTGAAACCGTAAATGGAGAAGAGTGAGGTGTTTCAAATTTTCTCCAGTATAACTAATAATTTTTGGGTTTTTTTTTTTTTTTTTAGCATTTTAAGACTTTTCCACAAACTAACACGCTGTTCGGTATCGATTTAACGGAAATGTGTACGGTCGTTTTTACCGACGAATATGACGTTTTGGTAAACGGAAAATTGGTACGGTCTATAGGCGGAACATCGGCACTATAGAATATTTTATTTTCAGTGGTTCGAAAAATGTGTCCAAAATTAAATTAAATAAAAATGCATAAGACGTTATTATAGTTACAACAATAGTTTTCTTATGATATTAATTTCAAGTTCAAATGAAAAAGTTGAAAAAGTTCATAGTTTAAAAAATACGTTGAAATTTAAATTAAATATAAATTCACAATGTTTAATAATAGGCAGTTACAATAGTTTCTCTATGGTGGGTTTATAATTATAGCGATATTATTAAAAATCCCAGTTTTATACGCACTCTCGTCTTCGGTCTTGAATTTGCCTATTTGTCGAGAGTTCGGGTGTCCGACGTTCGTGTGCCGTTTTATTTAATTCTTCGTAGACGAGATAAAAATACCACGCAGTGTACATATACATTATGGTTTTTCTATTTTTTATTAAGTGTAAAAAACCCCGATTTCTAACGATCGTACCGATATTCCGCGTTCAAAACAACCGTACCAATGTCCCGTCGTAATCGACGTCTGAAACCGATAACCGAGTGTTGTCGTATCAGTTTTTCGATTGGGACGCAAACATTTGAGTCGGGCAAATTTTCCCGAACAATTCTCCCGGTTTTCCTTTGTGATTTCTTTTCGGTGTTTCGCATTCGCCGAGATAATCGAAAAATCGCCTACCACGAGGTACCTGCCCAATCATATTTGTTGTGCACTGTAAACGACAGTGACGGCGCCAGCGTTGGCGACGGCACGTACGGCGGCACGAACGCGCGTAACGAAACGATAAAGTCGACAACCGAATGGACGGGGAGAAAAGTCGAGAGCATGTGGAAATTGCGCCTTTTCGGGTTCGTCGAATTACGCGGTAACGGCGCGGTCGTAACATGTAAGCCTTGTAACATTTATCGCCGAGACGCGCAAACCGACGGCCGACACGAAGATTCCCGGGGACCACGGTGAACACGGGCCGCTAAACGAAATGCGTGCGCGCGGCCGCGCTTCCGTCGACGGCGGTCCCCCGGAGCATTGTACAACGCCGTCGAACCAGACGGGTCCACCGCGATCGAATGCGCGCGACTCCGCGTCGCTGTCGTGTTTTATGAAATGTTTTCGGACTCATGAATACGTGTTTGTTTGCGTGTGAAATTGAATCGGACTCGTAATTTTTTTTTTTTGTGCGGAAATTATTAATTATTTCTAAACTCAAGCTGGAATTTGACGTGTTTCGAACATTTTCCCTCCGAGTCCCTTTCGCACGTTGGGTCCGTTACAGTGTCAACGATATTATATACCCGGGTATTTCGCATTCCTGGGTTTAAATTTATAACCATAAATATGCTACCGGGCGTTCGTTGCATTCGTTTTGCAATTTAGACTTATAACCTTTTGTCCGTGTGTACAATATCAACGGATCACTCTGCCACGCCACCACTGGCTCGACTATCGATGATATCGACCGAGGACGGACGTCAAATAATATAATTTCGCGTTTACGCGGTACACCGGACATATGCAGACGATAAATCGGAGTGACCGGAAATGGACCAGCATTACTGGACAGGACTGTCAAAGTCAACATCTCGAAAAATAGACGATTCGTCCCCGTCGTTAGCGGACGTTTCATGCTCACGGTATTGACCGCGAAACATTTGGTCCCTGGTGTATTATTTAAAACCACTATCGGTCAAATCTAAAATAATATAATATGTGTATACTTACGGTCAAAATAGTTTCACTAATAGTTGAGATTATACCTAAAATAGTTAGGCAAGTAGCTATTTTTTCGTATATTTCAAACTGAATTACAACGAAACAACCAAAATTGAAAATAATAAAACTATTATTTTCGTAAAAATACCCGTTACTTCTAGGTTTCATTTGGTTTTGCTCAATTATTAAAAATAACTATCCGAAAAATTTAAAAACGACTTCCTTCTTCGGCGATAACGTCCAGAATGCTGCAAAAAAGGTCACTTTGCAATTTTCTTTCAAAGCAATATTTCTGATAGAAAATATAATGCGAAAAATTAATAACGATGAAATCGGTGAAATCACGCTGCGGCGTAAATATTTGACGGTTTTCCCATAATTTTGTTTTCCCAGCTATTTTAAAAAAGCTTTTGGGAAATCAAAAGATTACCTCTCTAACGCACCAACTGGACAACATTTCCTTTCATAAATGCCAATGCACCTGACTGCACGTCGGGCATGTTTTCTGTTCGAAAAGTTGTTTACAGACAGAAAAAAAAAACACACACACACACTGTACATTGTAGTAAAACGATTAGATACCCCGGTATACGCTCCGAATGTAAAATCTCGATTCGTTGAATACAAATTGACGGTTTTTTGGATCCATTTTTCAAATCCCCACTGTCGAGTTAAGTGGATACAACTGGAGATGATTCTACAGTTTATTCACGAACCGTAATTATTATTGTTCGCTATATTATATACACCCTCTCCTGTTGAAAATCGCGGACACGCCACTGCTGAACGGATCCGGCGCACCCATTCCTTAATACGGACCGAGCAATTACATTACTGTGTTGTTGTTATTTTTCTCAACGCGCTCCTGTCCGAAATACACGTCGTCGTATATACGCCTAACGAGCAGATTATGTCAGTAACTCTGTGTCTATATACGTGAATTGTTTACAGTACGATTCTTATAATATATGTGTGTTTGTGTATACATAATGCACACGCTTACGTACACAAATCTCGTAGAGTATATCTTCGCTTATCCGGCTTATCCGGTCCTGCGCAGCATGTTTGATGATAATAATATTGTCGTATACAGGTAACGTACCCGCGGTACATAATTATCTCGCACACCTATGTTTACGATATAATATTATAATATGTAAGAATCGCATTAAAAAAAAAAAAAAAAACAAAAAACAAAAAACAAAAACAAAACCAAACGTACAGCCGGAAAAAAGTTCTACGAATTTCGGTGTTGATGTTCGCGGAACGTAGTTTATGGCAAGCGAAAAAAAATACCGTTGATGGGGAAAAAAATAATTCATATTTAAATATTCTAAAATTAGTGTACATAGGCAGGCAGGTTGGTTAGGTTATACGGCGCAGCATAGTGCCGCACGAACAAGCGAAACGAGGCCAAATTCTTCTTTTTGCTCCGATTTGTTTTACTCAGTTTTTCATAATTTAAATATTTAGCCGTTATTTTGTTTTAACCCGGTTTATCAAATTATATTTTTCCAACGGCCACGACATAGGTAAATTATTTTCAAGTTTTTTTCAAGCACCAATCGTCAAATACACATGTTATGTGATTATCATATAAACTATTATCATATATAATATACTTTGCCATCATCGAGGGGCAAACTATTAGTCTAATACTCACACTACACGACTTATATTCTATTCCATACAGAATCGTTTTTTTTATCCGCAATGACTTATCATTGTACACAGTCAAAGCGGGGCAAGTTACTTAATTTTAATAACTGAGTGAGTTACGGTTAATTTTCTTAGTTAAGTTACAAGTTACTAATTAAAAAATGTAACTATAGTTAAATCACTAGTTACTAATCAAATATTTACAAGTTACAAAGTATTAAGTTAAGTTACTCATTACACTTTTTTTTAAATTGGTTTTTATTTTTTAATTACTAGCATTTATAATAGTTACTCATCACAAATATATAAGTTATAGTCTTTGAGGAATAGATAAGATAATCTTAATGAATTGATGACGGAAACGATTTTTCCATAGTAACAGCACGTTATCAAAGTATTATTACATTATATGATGTAAAAATTAAGGTGCATTAATACATCTTGGTAAAAATTTATTTTTTTTTTTTGCCAATCACGACATCATTGTACATGTTGATACCCTCAGGAAAGAATAATTCTGAGTTGTAAAATATCAGTGACAAAATGATGAAAACTAACTTGTAACTTTTTTTATTCAAATAAAAAACAACTCGTTAAGTTACTTTTATACACGCACAAAAAGGAAATCGATTTTCGTAACTTAGGAACTTTTTTGTAACTTGTTACAAGTTACTGGCCAGCTTTGCACACGGTGTTTAAATTGAATTAAACTATTCTGTACGTCTTACCTTCCAAATTAGCCACCTATACAATATAGCAGCTTATCCGTGAGTAGTATCAATTTTTTTCTTCTAATGTCCAATATATCAAGGGTGGCCATACGGTCGATCGCAGATGATTTAAATGTCAATCTCCGTTTTGTTAGAATTCGATTTTATGCAATTACTAATTAGTATTAATAAATAACAATTGGTGATAATTTCCATCTTAATATATTATCTTTATTTCGTTGTAAATTTATCAAGCAATACAATTACAACTATATACATTTTAGTTTTGTACGTGTATGTGCGCTATTAATATCTATTGAGTAATTTATAATCACACATTTTTTGTTAGGAAGTCGATCCTCAGAGGAAAAATGTATTTTCAGTGTAGATCTCTATCGAAAAAAGTTTGGCCACCCCTGTAAATATATCGTAGTTCGATGGTCAGAAGGTAAAAGGCCGTAAACGTCATTTTTTTTTTAAATCTACTTTTTTTTGCATATTATCGTAAACGGCAAGATTCATTATAAATCAATCCAACTTAAACATCGATGTCGCTTATTTACTATCGACAATCGATGTTTTATCATGTGGCCGTAATAAACGTCACATAACTGGAGGGGTTGAAAAAAAAACGGCTGTAAATGTCAATTAAAAGACGTAAACGGCATGCAGTGAAACGCGATACGTGGACGTAAACGTCGTTGTTGGCGGTCATATTCGATGGAACATCTTTTGGGTGTAAGTGTCGAGTGCCGAGGTACAGAAAAAAAAAAAAAAAAAACGGGCCTTTCTTTTAATTGGCTATAATTATAATAATTATGAACAATTAATCCAAACAAAATGTATAAAAACCCATTATGTCTCTTATCAAATCGCAGAACGATTTGTTGCGTAACGTTCTAAGGTCGTGACACGATTTATTTGAAACATTGTGTTTTTCGGCTCTCCGGAACAATTTGGTTTTCGGCGCTTACGCCCGTTTACCTTCTAACCGTTGTACGTGCAGTTGTCCACATAGCACGGCTATGGTGGGTCACCCCTGAAAATTGTATTGCGATTATTCAATCCGTCGGACAGGATGGGAAAGCAAAAAAAACAACAATAATGTCATACGGTTGCAACATCAATACATATAATAATATATAATAGCATTTTTTTTTTTTTGTTCTTATCCATTAATAATAATAATTATATAATATATATATATATATATTATAATAGTAATAAACAATAATAATAACATCGTAAAACTCTTCAATACCACAAACATTGAATAATATAAATATCGTATATAATATACCTAACCGACTAAGCAAAAAAAAAAAAAAAAAACCATTCATCGTACGATTACAATATAGTATAATAACGTATAAACTATGGCGATCTAATGAAATTATTAATTATATTTTCATATAAATTCGTTAACTGGAAAAACGTTTATAATAATAATAATAATAATAATTTTTTTGTAATATATAATATTATAAATATATCTTAAATAAATTAACTCGAAATAAAATTGTAATATAAAACGTAGAGTGTGTGATAGATAATTATGTAGGCATACGACGACGACGACGACGTGCCGAAATAACACCGATAAAATATGATAAAACGTGAGGCACTTGATTGGACACAAGAATTGAATTGAATTACCGTTTTAATTGGTATAAAATCGATTTTGGAAAATGAATTGTTTTGTATTATTATTTTTAAAAGGTACATCAATAAGTATCATACAAATTTGTATTTTGTTTAAGGAGAAAAAAAAAAAATATAGCGCTATAATATTATTTTAGACAAAATCGCTGTCTCCTTCGTGGTAGGATATCGGGCGGCCTTGTTGCTCGCGGACGAGTAACTGGTGAGCAGCAGAATCTATTTCCTCTTCGGTCATGTTCAACGCTTCGCGTAATTCTTTGGACGTGTTTTGAACGAAATTCTCGTCACAGTATTTTCCAAGACCTTGCTCCGCTAATATCTGTCACGGTAAGAGCACAATGAATAATTTAATAAATAACGCAAATAGCTCAAAACAGTCATTTTAAAAGAAGTGGTTAAAGCGGGAAACGTTTCGTGTAGGGACTATATTTATCGAAAATTCGAGTTGCCAATATCTATAACATAACGCAACCAAACTTTAAGGAAACTCATCGCAGAAACAAAGCTTTCAAAATGTCTTTCGCCCCTACATACGTTTGTTCATAAAAGTGTTATGCTAATAGAGTTTAAAAATCTCTCTTCCCCTATCCGAAAATTCCTTAATCTACCTAGTCTCGCGGATCACCGACGGGCGCTTAATCTTTTTTTCATATCCAGTTTGCTAACAAGCAATACTGATTCTCCTAGTCTATTTTCTTAAAATCGCTTTAAAGTTCTTTTCCCCATCAATCGTGCATCTGTCCCCTTTCCACGTTCCCTTCTCGCCTTGGTTTTTTTCTGGATAACTCCCGAATTATCCAGCTTATGCACCACCACAAACCTCAGCCCGTAATTCTCCGTTAGCCTCTAGCCATATTTCTTTCTTTTTTTTTTCTCTTTGCTCCCTCATTATGACAGCCTGGACGATTTTCGGTGGTTTGCTCCACTCTAATCGTACCTCGTTAATACAGTCAGTAAGTCATATTTGTTCTACGTGTTGTCTCTGTTTTTGGGCCTCGGCCTGTATTGTTATACATCAAATAAAATATTAAAACGAAAAAATTACCCTTCCAACAAGGCTTTCCGCAGATCCAATCACTCCGGCATCGTTCAATCGGTCGTCTACGGGGCTGCCGGGTACAGAATGTGACAATCTGTGCAGGGGAATGCCTCCGTTCATTTCGTCTTTACTACCTATACAATGTATAAAATGCATGTTGATTTTTCGTAATATTGTAACCAAGGCGGTGAAAATAAACGGCATGCGTATCATACGTATATAAATGTCCGCGGAAAAGGGTTTTCGAGGGAAAACTTTTCGGTCGCTATAAAACGTGATATAACACAATATAATTATTAATATCATAGGAAAAATAATGCGGACGATACCGAAAACATTACAGTATTCGATACGCTATTTGGATATTTCCCCAGTCGATATCGATATGTATTCCAAAACATTAATGACGTTGCAGTAGCGTACATACGGGTAGGGGTCAACCCCCTCCCCCCGTGGTATTTCTTCACTATACGTAAAAATAAATAAAATTCGGCGGTAAAAAGTCGTAAAATGCGGAAACTGTTTACATATTGTATGTTATACACATATTTTTAATCCATATCCAGGTGCCTATTACAGTTTATACTAAAAAAATAATAATTATTTACACGGGACAGATTAAATGGATTGACCGCGCTGTCGGTATACTCGCATACCGGGCCGTGCCTTTAACTCCTGAATAGGCCATTGAAGATTTCGGACGAAAACCGAGGAAAATAGATA
Organism: Cinara cedri; assembly: GCA_902439185.1. Taxonomy (NCBI): domain Eukaryota; kingdom Metazoa; phylum Arthropoda; class Insecta; order Hemiptera; family Aphididae; genus Cinara; species Cinara cedri. The sequence goes on along the minus strand of CABPRJ010000986.1, from coordinate 506,376 downwards.
TTATTGTTGTGCGACAAAAATACATTTTTGTTAAACAACATAATATTTAAATGAACAGCTTAAATAAGCGAAATAAAAATCGGCAAAGTGGGAAGACGCGTAATGCGGCAAAGACGTGCGACTCGTCCGGGCTGCGGGACGTTGCCTTATCATTTCGTGCGCGAAACGAATCCAATTGAACCGTCGAGGTTTCGGAACGCTTCAAAGGCCCCCCGGGGACGTTTATATACGTATTTTGGACGCGTGCGCGTATCGTACAATAATACGATAAAACGTATTGTACACTACAATGTCGGACACATTACGAATAGTTAAACAAAAAAAAAAAAAATGATGATGTTTTATACCTTTGGAATGGAACGAAGCGCGTTGTAAAATACGCACGGACCGATGGTCATTATGATCGTATAGCAATCTAGCGGCATTGCCTTTCTGCATGTGGGGACCGCACGCGTAATCTCCGCTGTAAGTCGACGACGCGTTATCGTCGGTATCGGGGCTTCTGTTTAGCCATTCGTTCGAGGGGTGAGGTCCACTACAGCGGCGGTGACGGTGATCGGCGTAGCGTTTTTTTTTTTTATGTTCAAATCAAAAAGCAACAGAATAAACTCAATGTTAGCGTTTGCGTGCATCTCACAGGCGGTACAATGTACGATTATACCGGATATAACCAGATACCTATACGCACTACGGCGTAATATTATTGTAACGCTCCGGTCCCGGGAAAGCATACAGGGCCTAAGTGAATTTTCGGCCGGCGTTCTCACCTACAACCCGTTCCCATTATCCTAGGAGAGCTTTTATTTTGGTTTTTTTTTTTAAATTTCGTCAACAGTAGTGTGCAGCGAGAATCGTTTTTTTTTTTTTTTATAATATTATTATATAGCGTCCCCCACTACAGTTTTAGCGGCGGCGTGCTGACACTAAGGTTTTTTTTTTAAGGTTCCTGCCAGGCTTTGTATTTTTAACGTACTCATATTATCACGCTAATCTATCAGTATCTATTGAGTCTATTAACGCGATAACAATAGTAAAAAAAAAAAAAAAACAAACAAATCCCGTAACAATAATATTTCGTACCGTTTCGACCAATACGCCACGGCTAACAGTTCGCATCAAGGGTGGCTTTAGCAATTTTAACGTGAAATAAACAGAACATTGTCCGCGAACCATTTAAAATAATTTAACAGAATAAAGATAACAGATCGGTGAATTATAATTTAACACTTGAGCTTCATAAATCACGGAGAAATTAAATCGTTTAACTCTTTCGAAATTTTCATGGGGCGCTGCAGACACCTGAACCCCCCCTGGCTACGCCACTGTTGTGTAATAACTATTCCTTTACCTTAAGCCCTTTTTCCCGGGATCGAAGATATAATAAGGTGATCATGATTTGTCGCGAACCGTCGATTTCCCGAAGATTTTCAGTGAATGTGATTTTTTTTTGTTCAATTATTTTGAAATCATTTAGGCTTTATTTTAATACAACTTTTCAAATTTATACCCCGGATTCTTATACATTAGATGAGTACACGGTATACACTTTTGATTTTCAAATAGGAACCTTCACTCATTTAATACGCTACTTAACACTAATATCAGATTTACAATTTGAGTTATAACAGTTTAAAACGTATACGAAACATAGAAGGGTAATACATTTATATGCATTTTCAGATGATAAAGTGATAATATATTTCTCCGGTTTAAATTTTAAACTCTTTTAAGTATAACTCATAAACAGTAAATCTGATACTAGTTTATCAAAATGTTAAAAAATATTCTCAATTCGAATCTGTGTTTAAAACCAAAAGTATTCTCATTTAAGGTATAAGGAGTTGTAGTGAACAATTAAATAAAGCTAAAACAAAATAAAGCTCAAACAATTTCATAACGCAATTGGAAATTGCGGATACGAAATTCACTTAAAATCCTCCTAGAGAACCGAGAAAAACTAGACGGTTCACGATAAATTATCCAACCTATTTATCGGTAATCATAGGCGCAATTTTTAACTCCAGCGACAAAAAAAAAATACACACACACACACATAAAGATTAGTTTAAGTTATCTATAGATTAAGTTTTCCTGTGTGAAATTATGGTTGATTGTCGTAGGTATTTTTTTGTACAGGATAAGGTGAGATTAACCTCCGCCTACGGAGGTCTAGTGGTCCCAACCACTAGACAATTGCGCTTACGATTAAATAATATTACTTATGATAAATTATATATAGAATGTCCTACAGCGGTAGCCTTAATAACTCTGACAATGTTCATTTTTTTTTTTTTTTAAGCGTTTTTCGAAAGTAACACTTCATGTTATGTAGACACAAATTAAAATTTTATTTTCATCCCTTAATTATTGAAAAAAAAATAGTTTTTTTATTTTATCATTTTTCAACGTTTTCAAAATAGCAATTTTGTTAAATATATTATTCTAAAAGTTGTATTGTAACATACATTTACATCCGATCAGTAGTTTCTTAGTAATAGCCGTTTTAATTGTTAGAAAATTGGCGTGAAAATAATTTTGTGTCCCATTAGTACGAAATTCGATTGAAAAAAAATAAAATGGATGTTGACAGAATTATTAACACAAGGAAAACACTGTAGGACACAAGTGTATCGTGTACTATTGTGTTATAGCGTTTGTGCTAAAATACATAAAATACGATAGTATAATAAAAGTACTGAAATTAAAATATTATCAATAAACGTAACGTAATATGCGATTACTGCAATAAGCTGCCTAAATTGACTATATAGTTACCGAGCGTATTGAACGTCTATTTATTGGTGGGTGGGGAGTCGGGGAGGGGGAGTAATATTTTTGGAATATAAGACGACGTCTAGTGTTTAAGGGGTTGAGTATAGGCAATTTTATCGAAAGTAGCTATTACGAATCGTAATTCGGTTTTCAAGTGAATTTAAAACGTGTTTATTATATCGCGAGTAAAATGTCATTCGAAAACACGTTCACGGAAAATCGGAGGGTAAAAAACTAATCATAAATAATAATAACAATAATAATAATAATACAATCATAAAACAGATCATCTTTATTGTCATCTAAAGTATAACTAACTCTGTGCAAAACATGATAAACGCTTCGAAATAATAGCCTTTTTATTTTTGATTCCTAGATTATTTAAAAGTATTATTACTACTGCAGAAATTGACGAGTCGTTCACATTTGACGGCCAAAAGGCGTTTGTAATAATTGCTGTTCATATTTATGACCGATACGGTGAAAATAGGGTTTCGTATTTTCACTGCGCAAAACCGAGTTTATGTTTTCGATTATGATTGTGTTTCCGTTCGGCAACCACAACGAACACGCGGTTATGATTTTTATATCTATGGTCCACCGGGTCGAGTGCGCACTGTACACATTATAGCGGTGCGAATTAATGGCGCCGTGCGCTTTGCGCCCGTTACGATTTTTCGCGCTATTTCCACCCGTTATCGAAATGTTTACCTGCTGAAATCATACACTCGTATAGCTCGATTCGTTCGAAATAAAAAAATTATGTAAAGTTAATGTTGTACAATACAATCGTATAAAATTGTCAAATTATACAGTATTGATTCAGATTTCTGAACAAATGAAAACTACTAGGTATAATAGTTTTACAATTAACTATCAACACGTAACTGTATACGTATGGATTTTCCGTCATAACTATAGAATATAATCTATTAATCGATGTAGGCTTCGGATGACCAATAACCATATTATTATTATCGATCAAATGCTTACTGTTAGTAGTGTTTGGACTTTTGTTGCGCTATGTTCGGATTTTCAAATATATACAAGGAAACGGCAGACTGTAATATTCAGACAATTTTATACGATTATATTAATTTTACATAATTTTAAATTTTGAACGATTAGTCCGCCTTATACAATTTCAGCGGGTAACGGGCGCAAAGTGTACGCCAACGAAATAATCGACAGGCGAATAATATCTAACGGTCGTCGACCATTCAACAGGTGTTTGATTTTCGGTTTTCCGCAGTTTTTATGAAAACGACAAGGTACATCTTAAAATGGTTTATTTAAAAGTTCAAGGATATTAAANCCTTTGAACCGTTTGATAGGAGATATTATTCTGAGCAAAAACGCCAAATTTTTTTTTGCAAAAAGTGAAACTTTGTACCAGGGGTTTATGAGAAAAGAAGAAATCTGACGGTCGTCGCCATTCAACAGGTGTTTGATTTTCGGTTTTCCCCAGTTTTCAGGGAAACGACAAGGTACATTTTAAAATGGTTTATTTAAAAGTTCAAGGATATTAAAAAATGTACAAAAAAGTCCCTTTGAACCGTTTGATAGGAGATATTATTCTGAGCAAAAACGCCAAATTTTTTTTTTGAAAAAAGTGAAACTTTGTACCAGGGGTTTATGAGAAAAGAATCGGTGTGACGGTCGTCTGCCATTCAACAGGTGTTTGATTTTCGGTTTTCCGCAGTTTTTATGAAAACGACAAGGTACATNTTCCTTTGAACCGTTTGATAGGAGATATTATTCTGAGCAAAAACGCCAAATTTTTTTTTGAAAAAAGTGAAACTTTGTACCAGGGGTTTATGAGAAAAGAATCGGTGTGACGGATGTCGGCCATTCAACAGGTGTTTGATATTCCTAGTTTTTAAGAAAAGGGCTTGGAACATCTTAAAATGGTTGATTTATGAATATTTTTTAATCCGTAAATTACATTATTATTTCGGTTAGAAATGTCAACTCGGAGAAAAACGGTTCAATAACGTCTACATAAGTACAGCGTATAATCAAGTACACGATAATTTTAAAAGCCGGGTTAATACACGATTTTTTTTTTTTTTTTGTTATTTAAACGCCTAAAGTTATATATAAAAAAAATCAATCAAAATCACGTATTAATTGTTCCGAGTTAATGCACGTTAATTTTGTATTATGATGCGGTCCCAAAAAAAAATCAAAAAAAAAAATCAGCGTCGTCCTTACCATTAAAATTACGCATTTGAACTGGTAAACGTCTGAAATATACATACATATATAATCTTGCGTCATTTTGTACATCATACTCATTATTTGTTTTGGCTAAAAGACAATAAAGTGCCTTTGGTTAAGAGAATAAAGACTGCAGCGCGTACACATATTATTACGTCCATTAAACTTAATTTAATAATAATATCTAATAGCAAAAATTACGAATTAAACTGATCGCCGTGGAAATCGTTTCTCGCGGTATGAACATATTGATGCGATGCGATTGTCTGTTGGCGTTTTAGTTAATAATTTCGAGCGAGTATGCAGGCAAATGTTTACCGGGACTTGGGGGCGGGGGCGATGGGGCGAATCAAAGCTTACTATATTATATTATATTGAATACTATTGTACGTATATATTGCGTAGGTAGTTTGAAATTAATTAAAAAAAAAAAAACAAACGACTAGATGATAGGTTTGCAAATCTCAACTAACTAGAGTATATATAAATATATTATTATAATTTAATATTATCTACTTTAACGCAAAAACTTTTTTACCCAATATCAGTGTCGATAAGTCAATATAATAATATTAGTATTACGCGACGTTACCGTTATAATCGTTCAATATCGTTTACTCATTAATCGTATTAAATATATATTAAAAGGTCGGTATAAAATTACTAAAAAAAAAAAAAATCTGAATATAACTTTTACCTGTGCAGCGAAACGGAACCGTTTTGAATTTTCGTGTGTCGTTGGGGCGGTTCTCTCGAATAGTCACTGGGCGAAAAGTCTACGTCGATCGAACTCGACGGAGATAGCTGTACACGATGGAAATTTTTTTTTATTGTTGCACATAATAATATAACGTACGGGTATTTCAGATTATAAAGAAAAACATGTAACGTAAACAAATAATACCTTTGTCGGGTTTCTTCCTGATGCGTTCGAGTGGCTTTTCTGTAACGGACGAAAAACACATACAAAATAAATATCGTAATAATGTCATTAATATTGTTAAGCGCAATGCGGTTGCAAAAAAACATTTTTTTTTTTTTTTTTTTCGGGTTTTAGTTGTCAGTTATCGAAATTAACGACGATAAATATTTTAAAACTATTACTATTAGCATTTTGTTACTCGGTTGTTCCCTCGTCACACGTTTGTTAATCATATTGCAAATCGATTGCCCATTAGCGAGGATTACTCGAAGACGTAACAACTCTCTGGTTCCGTGTAAACATGATAATATCTAATAATAACTCGTGATCCACGCTCGAATGTTCAACGATTTTCGATACAATATTATCAACTACGCGCTATCAAAAACTGTCGGTGTTTTAGTATGTTTAATCAATACAACGGGTTAGTTCGAGTTAGTTGTTATTTCGGTACATTCGCCAATACGGGTTTTATATTAGCCTTACGTGCTTCTTTTTCGAATGAGCATTGCTTACTCTAAACGACCGTCTCAAACTGCCCGTTCTACGTCTCATCGACGACCACACGCTGCCAAAGAGCGAGTGATTTCTCTTCAAATTTACATAAACGGTTTAACAACACTGTATGGATAAAAATACACGTTTAAAAGTAAAACAAATACCCTGTGCGACGGTTCGGGATTGTCGTCAATGAGTTCATCCAGATTTCCAGATATAGCTCTTTTGATTTCCGGTCCAGCATCGTGTAAAGTACGCAGCCCAGCCTGTGAACAGATTATTTGAAAATAACTTTATAAAGTCCTAGTCGGACATAGTGCGGTCGGAATACAAAAGCTAGGAGTGTCCGGAAGAAAATTATCGAGGGTTCGAAAAAAAAAAAAAGGAAAACGGAAAAAGAAAACGACGTAAAATTTAATTGGACACGTTCTACGCATCTTCGGGCCCTACGTTTAACGGCAAATGCTTACTTGGAGAGTCACGGTATTCCGGGCTTCTTTGTCGCCTTCCTTCATTTCTTGTTCCTTTCGTTTTTTGAACCGGCGGAAATAATCTTGAATCAAGAACGTCGCGTAAAACTTACCGACGGTCACTTCGTCGTCAACTGTATAATAACAATAATACACGGGTAAGTAGGTAGCGTTGGTAAAATGTTAGCGTCGACATCGTCGACGCTTGACGGCGGTATCACGCAATACGATAATGCTATCCGACAATAGTTGCAATAACATCGCAGTAAAAATTAAACGAACAATGAATAATTAAATGCGTTATCGAACGAAAACCGTATAGGTACCTCCGGGTGGCGGCACCACTTGGTCCAACAGTTTCGGGCTGGTCCGTTTCCATATCTTCTTGATGACCGCTCTTAATTCCGCGTTGGCGTCGTCGATGTTGCCTTCGGATTTGATGTGCAACGACGTGCGAACTACGGCGAACAACGTCGCGTTGAACAGCACCGTGCCGTCGCTATTTAAAGGCATGTTCATCGACACCAGTCTCTGCGGTTATCGTTAACGTTTGACAATTATTAATTTTATTCGGTACATTTTGCGATGCGAATATTGTCATCGAGTTCGACGTTATCGTACCTTGCACGCGACTCGGTGGGGACACAGTTTCCCGAATCCTAGGGGAGGCGATATCTTCCTCAGCAACGTGACGACGTCCAGATGTTTTATTCTGCCTTTGGCGTCCGGGTCGTATTCGCTCCACAGCCGAATGAACTCGTCCAAATGATGCGGTCCCAGTATGGACCAGTCACGGGTCAAATAGTCAAAGTTGTCCATGATGACGGCGACGAACAGGTTTATGATCAGAAACGAACACAGCACGTAGAACGAAATGAAATACGGAAAAGCGAAATCGGAACCGCAACAGTTGTCGTCGGTTTTGTCGGCGTCCGCGTCGCAGAAAACTTCGTTCGGCCTATAAGCGCACGCCATCATGATGTCTTGCCAAGCCTCGCCTGTTCGCGTATACAAAAACAACGATTTCGGCTTTTATAAGTGACAGCCGCGTGATAATATAACGTGTTAATAAGCAATATCGGTTTACCCGTAGCAGAACGGAATAGAACGAGAACCGCTTGTGGAAACGTTTGGAAATGATTGTTTCTGTGGATCGCAGAGCCCTCAGTGATCTTTGCTATTCGTCCGAATATCTGTTGTAGCGGGTATTTTTATTATTATTATTTTTTACACATCACGTTAACAACCAATAAAGGACGGAACGATAAAATCACGATAATAACAATAACAATAATAATACCTGCATCCCGATGACGGCGTATATAAAGAAAAGCATGACGATCAGTAGCGCGACGTACGGCAGGGCTTGGAATGATTTGATGAACGTCCACAACAGTGTCCGGATACCGTCGCCACGACTTAACAATTTGACGAGTCGCATGACGCGAAACAGCCGAAAGAAGTTGATCGTCGGAATTTTTCGTTCTTTTTTTTTCTGAGCGTTGGGTGGCTAAAAATAAAAAAACATCCGGGAAGTGGGTGAGGTTCGTTTATCAACAAATTACGACGATACGACTAGAAATGAAAAAAAAAAAAAAAAACAAATACCTACCATTAAGTTTTCAATGATAATATCGACAAAACTGCCCAGTACGATGATGAAATCGAATACGTTCCACGCGTCACCGAAATAATTCTAAAGTGAATAATGTATCGTTATATAAAATCGTCGTATTAGTGAGAAAAAAAAACCTTAATACGTTTTTTTCCCTTTTTTTTTTTTTTTATGTCAAACCGCTTACCTGCATTTTAACAAAAACCAGATGATAACTGCAATAATAACACACGATATAATAGCCGTACCGCTATTCTCACGGATACGCGTACCGGAAGATTTATTACAAGATAAATCGAAAACCATCACGCGACATCGCGTTTCATTCAAAGTTCTCCGTACCTATCCGCATTGTTGTACGGTATTGTACTACTGAGGGATTATTGATGATACTCGCACGTTTCATTCATTAAAAACGGGTACGCGTAAAAGCGACAGCTACACAGTACGAGAACGGTTCAGCGGGACTTCGGGTATCGGCACTTGCCTATATATATATATACGTATATATGCAATACGCATTTCGATTCGCCCGCAGGATAAGTGATCTTTTATAGGTTTATAAATAAATACTGTAAATGCTGTATACATGCTGCATTATTATACCTATATTAGGTGACCGGGTATTGTATTGGACCGCTAATGGGTGGTTTCGTCCGTCCGGAAAATTCGCATTAAAATCCCCCCGTGTATAGCGCGTCAATATATTAAGTAGTATAATATTGTGTCGTTTGGGTAGACGGGAAAAAAAAAAAAAAAAAAAAAAAAAAATTTTTTTCGAAAAACCGACATAATATTATATCGTACATCACAATACGCTTGAAAACGGTACCTTAATACCTACTTAAAGAATAGCCAAACAAAACGGTATTTTTCGGGGTTTTTTTTTTTTTTTTTTTTTAAATTTCGAATATTAAACGATAAAGCTATTAATTTTACCGAGACGTGTGTGGTTTGATTTATTATTGAAATTTGGCATATTTTTTCACAATGGTATGAAAAAAAAAAAGATTGATATTCTTTGCACGTGGGTGGGCCACTGTTGTAGACGAGAAAATGGGAAGGCAGTAGAGTGAAAATTTAATGTACATCTGTACGCGACGATTAACCGTTACCGACGAAAAACGATTCTGAGCGGAGTTGTATACGTCGTATTATGGTAAAATAATTACATTTGTATTATATATTTTCTTTTGTAATGTTTGTTTAATATTTTACCTATTCTCCCATTTTCCTGCGTTTTTCCAAAATATTTTATCCCGGTTTTCCCCATTTAATTTTTGGAAACTAATGAAGTCATTAACATTAGAAATGTTGTTCACAGATTAAGAAAAGACAAAATAAACATCATAGTAAAATCATTATATTCCTCGCTCTGCTCAGAATCTAAAAAAAAAATGTAAATATGAAATACCTATTTAAATCTTTTTCGTCGTCAAAATTAATGGTAACAAAAACAAATTATGTAATATTATTTTATATGGTAAACGGACAATGTCGCAAGTCCCCGCGAAAAAACGCCGTAAGCGGACAATCGGCTCCCGTCATAATATTTACACGCGGACATTTGGCCCCCGGTCAATTTCATATTGATGTCGCATTTTTCAAATAGGATAAGATAATAAAACGAATTTTGATTGGGTGGTAATTAATTAGAACTGCCCGATTCGTCACGATTTAAAAAAAAAAAAAAAAATTCTTCACAGAATATACTAGACGACATCATAACATCGTAGTGCGCGTGAAAATCCAAAATGAAATTCGATTTGCACTGAATACGCGGTTTTCGTCATTTCACTGTCCATAATCGAAGTTGTATAGTTGTACCTGCATCGTCTATACTGTCTCAGCGCGGCTACTGGGGAACATGCAAAAACAACGCAACAGCAATACGGTATAAACTGTATTTAACAGTTTTTGGCGGTTGGTTATTTTTCGATTTTCCCAGCCGTTTTCGTAATAAACGAGAAAAACCGGGAAAATAGGTACAGCATTGATCAGATAATTAGTAAAGAAATTATATCGTTGATAAGGCAACGCTAATAACCGGATTCCGTTCAGAATCGTTGTTTTCGTTAGCAACGGTTTAATCGTTGTGCACATTAAATGTTCCCTCTGCTACTATTCCGACTTCTCACCCGCAACCGCACCCGTCCAACCGTCGTGCGAAGTACTGTGTCTGCACCGTTTTTTTTCGATTGGTTTTTTTTTTTTTTACTCTCGGGACGCGACCGGTAATCGGCGAAAAATCGCGTACACCGCCACGTACCTTGAAACGGAACGCCGCGAGTTTGAAGACGAACTCCAACGCGAACACCGCGGTGAAAAACAAATTCAACATGTCCAATATACTGTCGTAATACGGCGGCTGTTTGTAGAATTTCATCGCGAGCGTGATCGTGTTGACCATAATCAACACGAATATCGTGTACTCGAACGGCTGGGACGTGACGAACCACCAGACTTTGTACTGGCACCGGTGTTTGGGTATGTACCGGCGCACCGGTTTCGCCTTCAACGCGAACGCTATGCAGTTCCTCTGAAAACAAACGTTGAATTATCGCGTTGAACATTACAATGCTGGCTACACCGGTATAGCGGCGCGCACTTGATTTTTGTCCAGTTCGCAGTTTTTGTACTCTTGTTCCCCTTCGTTTTGGAACGTCACAATGACGAAACCGACGAATATGTTCACCATGAAAAACGCTATGATGATGATGTATATGATATAGTACGCGGCCACGATCGGCCGGTAGTTGTGGATCGGTCCCTGGTTCTCGTGGTTGGAATCGATGGACTTGTGCAACAGTCTGCGCGAGAACGCGTGCGTGCAAAACGAAAATCAAACGAGCCGACGGATAAAAACGTGCCGGGACACCAGCAGATTACAACTGGTGGTGCGTTACGATTATAATACAATGCTTACGATGGCCATCCTTCGAACGTCGAAACGGTAAACAAGGTGAGCATCGCTTTGGCCACGTCGTCGAAATGGAACGAGTTCCGTTCCCATTTTCTCTCGGCTTTTTTCGGCGTGTCCACGTCGCTTTGGTCGAACGTCAAGAACAGGCCCCTGTAAGAAACGAAATCGATTAACACGCGCCGATTAACGTCCGTTAAATTATAGAATTATGCGTTTTTTTTTTTTGTTCTTTTTTTTATTTACGATCCTCCGTTGTACGAACAAATAAACGCACGGGTTAGACATTTATTGTATTACAATGTTGGTACTAACTGGCATTCGAATTCTGTAGTTTTCGAAACGTCGTTGCAAGAAAAGAACTTCCCCTGAAATGACACGCGAAAAACCGTTTTAAACGTGTGTTTTAATTTTCGGTAAAACAACATGCGAGTATAATATACAATGCACTTTAAATTATATGCAAATTATAATAGTACGTAGGTGTACGGATGTAGTTTTAATAGAGAAAATTAAGGAACGGCGGTGTTAGAATATCGTTTAATACATGTGCGGCAATAGAAATTAACAGAGTTAAAGTGTTATGTTAACATGCGAGCAAACAAAAATGATCGATCGTCAGCAGAATGAAAATATGCAATTTTCAAACGGGCCGTCTAGGCCAAGTCGTTATAGTAGGCGCACTCGCCGCCATTCGGTACGGCAATGAATTATTAGTTTTCGGCGGAACGAAACGTCGTTCGTTTTATTATTATTATTATTGATGAACGGTCGAACGGTCGAAAATGTAATATTTGTCGAAGATATTCACAAACTCGGAAGAGATACGCTTAACGGCGGCCCTAGCAACGGCGCAGCAAGAGTGTGGGGGGATGGGGGGGGGGCGTTTAGCCCCTTTTGACACAAATTTGTAATTTGTATTATATGCAGTACTACGCCGGATTTCTACAAGATGTGTCGTGTACATGCGTATACATAATTATTTACGGTGTTATTGTTATTTTTTTTTTTTTCAACGTGATTCATTATTATTTTTAAAACTGTCCGTCTATGCGCATTAGTCTATAACATGGTTTAATTTTTATTTTTTCGTCCCGGGGCTCGTTTTCCGCGATTCTTAACGGCGTTTAATAATCTCAAGTGTAACGGGGCATTTCAGAAAAAAAAAACAAAAACAAAAACTATGTTTCGGTTAATATCCACCGCGTGCCCCCTGCGCCCCTCCCCTGGATCCGCCACCGGGACGCGCAGTAGGCGCGCAAACGTGTTATCTCTTCCGTTTACTGCGAATATCACAATATGCATCGACTACTTTTGAACAGCTTGTGGACAACTACGTACCTTATAAGTTTTCGGGGTGTAACAGTATTTCGTAAGTTACGGTCGAATAACACACCGCAAGATCAAAGACGATTGATTTTTTTCACGACGATTGATCGTACTGCAGGTACAACAATAACGTAAGTTGCATATTATAGTGATGTGCGCGAACGATCAAACAATCTCAAATTTCGCCCACGAGAGTGTTGTCCTTACAGAATTTCCCCCTCCCCCCCTACCAGTGACGTCGCGGTTCCCGAATTGCAGTTCTACACGATATTAAAACATTACAATTGTATAATAATAATAATAATAATAATAATAATAGTAATAACAATAACAATAACAATAGTATGTGTAGGTTCACTTAAAACGTAGGTATATAGGTAGGTGTTATACAGGTATGGGTACAACGTTCAAAACGGACCGGCGGTGGCGTGGCGGAGTTTGAACGAATGTGTTACCGTGGTAATTGTACAAAATTAACCGAGATGATATCGAAATGATGGCACGTCGACAACGGCGACAACAACAACAACAACAACAACAACAACAACAACAACAACGAAAAAAAAGATAATAATAATGATAATAAAATTAAAAAAAAAAAAAAATGTTATTAAATAATATAAAAAAAAAAAAAACTGTGCGCAAATAATAATACAATAACACATGCAACGCGGTAATAATATTGTTTCATTCTCAACGACGGTGTTTTCAGCACAGTACAATCGATCGTTTTCGATACATTTTTAAACAGATTTTCGTCGATTTAAAACAATTGTACGTAATCGTTACACAATCAGGGGCGTCATTTCGGTTTTTCAATAGGTGTGCGAACATTTGTATCGGGCCGATTTTTCCGAAAACTATTCGCTTACTTCGCTCACTTGTATTCGTATTTCCGCTTAATATTTTAATATTTAAAAACGCTATATCGCTTTGTTGACATTACGATAACATTGATACTGAACCGCGGTCGCAGGTGGTTTGTTTTTTCGCGAAATTCTCGACTCGTTATAGTACCACGGTTTACTCCACTGGACGTCATTTTTGTGTCATTTCGGCACTGTTATCTTGTTAACATCTTCTTCTTCTTCCCCGTCTCCACTGGCATTTGTAACTCTATTCGAGTTTATGCTGCCATCACTATATCCCCCCATCCCTCTCGACCTTGAACAATTACCATCCGCTCTTGCAATCCCAGGGATCCCGTCTACTACTCTTCTACTACTATCTTGTTAACACGCCCATTTATTTAGTCACGATAACAATAATAAATGAACAGTTGACAATTTATCGACCGCGATAAAAATCCCCCGTGTCTTATTCTCGCATCTCGGACGGCCGGACCTCTGTAGGGGCGGCCATTGGCACTGCACGACAGTGGTTCGATAACCTTTTGTGTTATACATTTCATCAAAACGGCGCAATTATAACATTTTACGCGGGCCACAAAACCTTTTATAAATTTAGAGTTGCCACAAAGTATACAGTCCGAATCTCTCAAGTGACGCCCCTGATTACAATAATATTATCCGGTAGGCCAAAGTGCGTAATATATCCGTTGGTAGGCCGACGGGCAGAAAAGTGCGAAACGAATGTGTTTATGACGTGCTTAGCCCGATACATTAATTTGATTTTCATATTTAGTTTTATTTTTTGAACGATTTTTCGGAATCGCATACGTTTTTTTTTATTATTATTTGTTTTTTTTAATCAAAAAATTTACGGATAGTACACTTTAGCCTGTCAGACTGCGTGTACAATGAGTAATAATAACAATAACAAAAATAAAAAAATTTAAAAATACGACCGAAATATTATAGTATAAAATATTAGAAAAACGCATTCACCAACTACGCTACGTTCGTAATAATATTATACGTGAAGTGCTCTACATTATAAAATAATATTCTATTATAACCTATGCTACTATAGAAAAATATTGAATATATATAATAGTTTATATTGAAATATCGTATACAAAATGAATGCAGTGAGTATACAAAATAATAATAATAATAATGTTCAAATTTCAAACAATTTCTACGGAATGGTTTTTCATTTTTTTTTTTCTTTTATTTTTTACAAGAAATAAGCCATACGGAATATGGAATTACCTTAAAAAGCTGTACTCCTATGACGGCGAACATGAACTGAAGTAAATACGTAACCAGCATGATATTTCCGATGGTCTTAATCGCGACTATCACGCATTTCACTACATACTATAAAAAACGAAAACTATCAAATGAAAATACACTACAACCAGTTTTCTTAGATAATATAATTTTTTTTATAAAAAAATATTTTAGCGACGATACTACACGTCTTCTGCTATGTTTAATAACAGCAAAACATATGATATACGATATAATAATAATATACGAGTAAGTATAATACATAAAAATACGCATTATTCTAAAACCGAATTCGTATACGGAGGATGTTTTATGGCGGATGTCCGAGTTCCGAAAAGTACCTATAGATTTTTAATCGAAAGTTCATTTCAGACGAACTCGCCGTGAAAAATATTCGCTAAAAATGTGTAAATAGTTTTAATAAAAAATAAATAGATAAATAAAATTACGTAATAATAAACTAATGTCTTTTTTTTTTGTTTTCATTTAATAAACGCCCAAATAAAACATCCTCGGAGTACAAAAGTACACCAAACTATTTTGAAACAGTATGGAAAATACACTATATAAGCTGAAAAAAATCGTAAACATTAAAAATTCAAAATATTAGAGTACAATGCAATATCATAAATTGTCATCCATTAATTAACCACGATGATATCGCGAACAAATGCCATTTCAACGGCTCGTCTACGGTTTACACGGTGTCAATTCGGTTCTTGTGTTTAAGCGTACGAATATTTCGGGACCGATAATATTCCAAGTTTGATTGCCAGTGACCGGCGCGGCGTTTATCGCAGTACACGCAAAATACTGTACGGTGAATCCGATGAAATTATCCCGATATCCCGGCGCAAATGCCGTTTTGAGAAAATTAAAAAAAAAAAAAAAAAAACGACAAAACCGTTTTTGTGGCCCGACGAGTATCGACGCGACAGTATCGTCAACAACGGTATTAGGCCCGTTCGTGTACAAAACGGCGCGAGCACCTAACCGGGAAACTCGAAATCCGTCGTTTAAGCCGTCGAATCCGCTAAGGTGTGCCATTTGGCGCGCATCGAATCGAGTGCGCGTACCGGCGTACGATAGCGACGTACCCGGACGCTCGGTCAAACGGTATTACAACAATTACCGTTGCTGTTGCTCGCGGTTTTTTAAACGTCTGCATTCGGCACAATCGGCACAATCGGTAACTCACTTTTCTGCTTTGTAAAACCGAATACCCGTGTACCGTACGCGCGTTTACGAACACGGTCGATACGCATCGATACGAATTGTGACCGCGCGTTTCCTCCGTAGGCAATAGGATTTCGAAATGCTACCGTAATATTAACGTCCGTTCCGGAAAATTGCGGCGTCCGTTTCCCGCGAACAAACGGCAAAGCAACCGCTTGCGCGCGCGCGCGCGCGAACGCACAACAATAACGACGGCGACACGGTACAATAGTATTGGAACGAACTTACAGAATATTTTGGACAACAGTATCGAGACGGGTGCCAAACGTTCAGAATACGTGAAACACTCGTTTTGTTTCGATACTCGATACCGACGCGCGATTCTCGGACGACGCGAGAAGCAAAGCGTGAAACGTTAATGCCGGGCGATCGGCGTATCAAGGACTGGCGGTTTTCTCCGAATCGTTTAAGTTTTGTTTTAACAGTGTTTTCGATTTTTACTCCTGCTCCTAGTACCCGGGATTAATATGCGCATTGGGTTTTCGAATAGCCACCCCACGTGCTCCGCTCTTTTGAAGATGTTTCACTACAAATGTCGATAGGCACAACACCGATAATATCCGTTAGTGAGTTCTAACAGTCATAACATTTGAACTCGTAAACGGTAAATTCGATATTAGTGTTATGCAAGTGTGTACATCAACATGTTGAAGTAGACAATTAAAAATAATTTTAAAACGAAACGAAACTTGAACAATGTCGTGATAATTTTTTTTTAAAAAAAAAAAGACAGTAATTAAATTCGCTTAAAATCCACTGAGAAAATCGCTGAGTCACAACAAGTTGATCACCCTGTATATTGTAAACATTAATTATAACTGTTAAACACGTTATAAAATAAAACAGCTTATCCGTCAATTTAAAATCAACAATCAAGTCCGAAGTGGTCATCGCGATGTCATTTTAGCACGATAAAATACCGAAATCGATCAAATTCCGCACTGTCTTACGGTAATCGAAGGCATCGAGATATCGAATGGCCCATCTCTATCGTGTTATACCTCGTAGAACTATAACACGTATCGCACATTAAAATCTATACATTTTAACAACTCAACAGCACCGTTACATCATATTTTACTACGTTTAGTTCACGTTTAAGATTTCACAATAAATTATAATCTAATGCCCGTACAAAAACTACACATATCTCTGTTTTCAACATATACAGTATATTTGTCAATAATCCTTTTTTTGTTTTTTTTTTTTTTTTTCCCCACTCGTGATTTTAATATCGTGTAGACAACGTAGTGCATACAGCCACGGGTCTGCATATGTATTTAAAATTACCATTGTATATACCAACGTTTTTGCATTTTCGCTTTTCTCGTATCCGCTCGGCGTTCCGAGTGCAGCGCGAACCACCTCGATTACGATAATAACAATAATAATAATAGTAAAAAAATTCTATACAGCTAGGTACGTATGTGAAAAACGGACGCACGCGAATCGAGTACCGAATTAGGATAAACGCAGTATGTCGAATGAATTGCGAAATTCGCGTTGCCTTTACACCGTGAAGTTAATTTACACAATTGGTTCCTAAAGTATTATGCCGTCAAATAAAATTTCAATAATCGAATGACCGAACAAATATAAATCCACTTTTCATATTGCAGTGTTAATAGAAATTCATGACTGCGTCACGTCGGAATAATGCACTACACGTTCGTAATGTTCGAAATAAAATGGTGATTTTCGTTGGTTTTATATCTGTAATGTCCGAACAGCAGATTATAATATGAATTTATGTTTAGCAACCCCTCCCCCCCTTCCGAGTTCAAAATCAAAACTTTCTCCCCTCCAAAAACAAAAAAAAAAATCTAATAAACTTTTTCATAATAACGACTAAATATTCACGCATTTCATAATTAATGGAGTTGAACAAAATACGGACAATGCGTGTGTTTATGAAAAATAATGTTAAATTATATAAAATTATCAACGAAATGTGTTTTTCGCCTATTGTAAGCGCCGCGGAAAGGGGATTGTGCGGACACAGCCTCCACGGGGTCATTGATGTGTCCCCAAGTTTTAGCGCTCCCAAAAGTTTGTGGTCAAGTAGCGCCTATACGTAATATTTGTATTGAAATTTATCCATAAAATTATATAAATTCGTATAATTTTTCGCGGGAAGTGGGTCGAAAATGTATTTATAATATCGGTTGGGGAACCACCGGGAACCGTTAAAAAAATACGTTTAACAATAATTCGACTTGCGACTCGGGACGCGATTCGTGTGCACCGGTGGAAAACAAACGTACCTGTACAGGCAACACGTTCTTAGATTTTTGAATCGATGTATATCATTAAAGTATGTGTGTGTTATTCATCGAGATACGGAACAATTAATATTATGTGATGTCGTATTATTAATGTATTATTGTTAAAAGGTTGTGAACAAAAAAAAAAAAAAAAAAAAAGAAAGAAAAATAATAATTACATTAAAAAAAAAATACGAGTATGTTACGGTGTCAGTTTCGTTAATTTCTGTATAAGTTGTATTATTATTTTTTGTTAAGTAATTTCGTCAAAAAAATTCCATTAGAACCCTGCAAATCCGGGCGTACGCGTACTCGGGTAGGCAGGCATTTCGTTATTCGCGGTCGTACCTTAAATAATTGAACTCCGATTACAGCGAACATGAACTGGAGTAGACATGTTACCAGCACTATGTTCCCGATGGTTTTAACCGCGACAATGACACACTGCACTACATGCTAAACATTGTTTCGGTATTATATTATTTAATTTTTCACAAGTATACAAAAAAAAAAAAAAAAAAAAAAAAAAAAAAATAAAAAATAAAAACAGGTTGGTGGTGAAAAATACGTAGTCGGGTTGTTACAACAAGGGTATCTGGGTACACATTACATAATATTAGTTATGTGCATGCAAGACAATAATATTGCCGCTAAAACTAATATTTTATTCGAAATATTAAATGCATTAATCGTCTCGTATCGGGACTGCTGGGGAGACATCCGATTGGTTTATGAATTATTTTACCGTTACATTAAGTAATATCGAATATGGCTGCGAAGTACACGTGTTATCAAATCGATTTTATATTATCGTCTCCGTCCAACTAACGGGGGCGACACGGCAAAATTACGCCGTTATTCGGTACATAAATTGCGAACAATTCAAAGTGGAGGATATTTTCGAGGGGGTTGTACGTGACTTTTTTTTTTTAAAAAAAATGCCAAGCTCGAAAATATTTTCCTCTTGAAAACGTTTTTTTAATTCGCGTTTTAAACTACAATTATTTCAATTTAACCACGACAAATGGCGATTTGTGTACCTAAGTCGCGTAATTTTGTTACGCGCCCCGTCGGTCAGACTGGGTAAAGTAAATGCCTGTACAGCGTTCTGTGCTTAATGATATATTTATTGCGAAATACTATCGAGTACTTTAGACAACAATGCGCGACACTCCGAACCGTACAACACTATTGAGATCCCCGTAAACGAAACGGTTGTCTATGTCTGCCCCTTATAGATATTCGATTTTTAAATAATTTATACAAAATACGTTATTATTACTGTGTTTTGTAGCTAAAGTAAAATCAACTAACAATTATCGACTGTTGGACACGAATGACTTGTATATGTCAATGTTTCGTTAGGTAGGTAGGTATTAAATCGCACACATCTACCTGGCCGTGTACCTATGTATGCTTGTTACTATTGTATTATATTTTCACACGTTACTCCTGGTGTTTTTTGAGCACGCAACCACAATGTTTTCTATTATTGCCTAATAAAATTGTCTGCGGTAAATTATCATTGATTGTCGCGTATTGTAATTTATTGTTTTTTTAATCACCAAGTTCTACTTAATTATGATGACTACGTGTTAAATTTTCAAGCATACCATTTATAAATAAAGACCAAAAAAAAAAAAATTCGAAAACGTCGACTACCTACAAATAGATCAAAAATCGCCAAAATATTTTAAGAAAACACCGAATGTAGTCTGTGAAAAGTACAGGTCTCTATAATCGTTTTTACCAAAATTAAAACTAAAAAAAAAATTGTATACAATGAAACTTTCCCGGTTTTCCTATGTTTTTCCCCGGCTTAGTTTATTTATAATGAAAACTACTTGAACAATAGAAAAAAAAAAAATGACCTCTTCAATACATTTTCTAGATCAAAAATTAAACCAAAAGAAGGTTTCTTGTTATTTTTTTATTGGAGTAAGATTTTCAGTAGATAATTGGTTTACACACACACACACACACACACAATAACACACATCATACGAGTAGTTAAATCAATACGTTTCTCGTTCCGCATGGAATCTAAAAAAAATATTTAAGGAAATTTTTCATATCATGCGCCCACACGAATAAGAATAATTATTACAAGTGATTTGAAATTGTTTTATAGGAAAACGTTCAATAATATCATGTGTATAGTGGGTATATTATTGCGTTTATAGATGAGTACTGCAGAGGTAAACACATACACATTTTAAGTGAGTTAATATAGTTTGTCAGGTTAACCGCCTAACGTAATATTTTTAATTTTTTTTTTAATTTTAAAAATATCGAGAAACGGTTGTGATGGTTATGTGGTTGCTATAACACTATTATTACCGGATATTTTAATATCACGTTTCGAACAATTTGCAATTATAGTGTGACTACTTTTGGAATATTTGAAGACAAATTATGAATAATATTATTTAAATGTTATCTCAGTGTTATTTATGATAAGTGTCCCGATATAAAAAAAAAAAATCACAAATCTCCTACAAAAATAATCTATCCACGGTGAATGAATTCGACTACCAATCTTATAATTAAATATTTAAACGCCTACCTAAGAGTCATAACAATATTGCTAATAAATGAATTATAAACAAATAATATTATACAAAAACTTAACAACATACAAACTAATTCAAACGTCAAAACTATAGTTACCTACTTAATATTTTGGTATAATTATAAATATATATATATAAAATTATGTTCTCGAGTTTATGTATAATATCCAACAGGTATGCATGTGTGTACTTGTAAAAGATATTTGTTTAAAAGTACTTCAAGTACACATACAGGTATTATTTTAAATGGTATTCAGAATACGTATTTTGATTAATTCGCTAAAAAAAAAACAATATAGAAACTGTTGAAAAGTGTATTGCTGTACATAATTTCAAATACAGTTGTTGACATGCTGTCCAATCGGTACTTTAGAAAACTATTTTATTAGGTAAAAGTTTAAAATTTAGAAGCTATTTTACTTTCAACGTGTACAATGCTTTGAGTTTTATTTGAAACATAATACAATAAAAAAAAAAAAAAAAACACGATAGTTTTAAACATTGTAAAAACGTTTAGAATGATCTGCGTTTGATTTCGTATCCAAATACTTTTTAAAAATATTCAAAACACAATATCGCATCATTTTCATAACCATATTTAAAATACGTATTCGAATATTCTATTTGAATGCTTTTACTCAAATACCCAACAAGTTCGCATACATCTATACAATTTAAAAAATATATATCTATATCCTGAAATTAAACTTTAAAAAAACTTAACACAAACTGTAGTGACAACTTGTTGTCCAACATAAACAATACAATATTATTAAAATAAAAACGTATAACAAAATAATAATATTATATTAATATTACTATAAACACTCGAGTTTTGAAAAATTAAATTTTCGTACGGTTTTACCTAACTATAAATTAGGTAACAGAAACAATAATTATTATAATCGCAAACAGTTTATTGTAACGTAATACCGCGAGGGTACTCACTTTCAATCCTTTTGCTCTGTTTATAGCACGCAATGGTCTGAGCACTCGCAAAACTCTCAAGACTTTTACCAACGACATTGGTCCCGCGCTAAAATCGTGAGTACTGTTTTAAAATAATACGCACTGTCCGTATGATTAAAATGATTGCGTACCTTGCCATTTTGGAGAAGACCGTCAGCAGTGACACGGCGACGACCAAAAGGTCCAACAGGTTGAAAAACGATCGACAGAACGCTCCTTCGTGCACAACGAAACCGTACGAGATGATTTTGAAAATGATTTCAAACGTGAAAACCGCCGTGAAGAAATGATCGAACTTTTTCAACGTCTGAAAGTAAAGATTAGAATTGACGGTATTTTTTTTGAATTTTTTTTTTTGAATACACTCGGTTCGACGCGTCTACAAAATAACTCCGCGTTCGAACGGCGGATGTAACATCACGACGCATACGTGTACTTACGTTATTTCGATCTGAATCTGCTTTCAACGGTTCTTCCGCGGCCAATAACGCCGAGGAAACCATAATGCACACGAGTATGAAATTGCTGAAGTACGCGTGATTGCAAAACCAATGACAGAATATCCGAAACCTGAAAAAAAAAACAAATATAATATATATTTGTATCGGATTTGAGCGAATGTCATCATATAGATAATGACGAGGAGTGACTCACCGACTGGTCGGTGAAAAAATGAAAAACGAAGAAGCCGGTGGAATGGGCATTCCTTTATTGGCGTTGTTGAACTCGGACATTCGACGAACATTCGCCTCATCGGTTTCTTCGTCTTTTATCAGAATATAATACACATAAATCCGTATTAGTATTGTTACATTATGCAAATGTGTGTGTTTTTTTTTTACGTTTATAATAATAATAATATCTAACCTTGGTTCTCGTTCGTTTCGAATTCGAATCCGTCTATATCGATTTTTACTTGGTCACTTTCGTATTCTTTTCTCGACGAACTGCACAAAAGCGAGGGAAAACAATTAAATCTGTCGAGATTGAAAATAATATCGTCTCGACAATATTATACGTACCTCTCCGAAAGCTCCTCTTCTACAGATATCCCTTCGGAATTTTCACCTTGATATTGATTGTCATTTTCTCTCGATTGACTGTTGCTTCGAGATTTTTGTTTCAATTCGGGCTGATCGAATATTATTGACGTGAAAAAAATAAATACATTTATTAAAACCACTACATTGCATAACAAATAAAAACAAAATATCGTGTGGAAGACGTGTGGAACTCACCACTTCTCCTTCTTCTTTCTCTATTGCAGTCAACGATTCCGCGTCGGCTAAATTATCCACAGCGATAGCCAAGAAAACGTTTAACAATATATCTAATCGATTCTATAAGGTCTAATATACAAACGAGAATTTGCAGTTTTTCAAATAGGCGACTGTCAGTAAAATTAAGCATTTTTATTTTTTTTTCAAATAGTCACCCAACCGATATGTAATAAATAAATTATTTTGCATTTACGTTCAATGGATGCAACAGCGTAAGTAATAAATTAACGATTAGGTTAAGATTATACAAAGAAATAAATCTGTGCATATCAAATTTAAATAACTGCAAATGGAAATACGCGCAGTGTACGGGATCACGAGATGAGAAGATAGAATACGACCATTTCGGTGTATTATTGGAGGACGCGTTGACGGAGTTTTTTAAACATTAATACACGAGTGAAGATGAACCTCCAAAGGGTTCTTCGACTTTGGACTTTGGACTTCGGACTAATTATACATTTCTATATTGTTAAATAAAAAAAATTTGTTTATTTTTTTTGTTTATTAATATTTCGAAAACAATGGGCTCATAAGTTCTTCGGTTTAAGTATATGTTGGAACTATAACTGATCTTGTAGACAATTTTAAAATCTTTTAATTAATGCCAAAACCTATCCTAATCCAATAGATGTAACAATATCATCGAATTTTATTTCAGAAAAAAAAAAAATTCCTAGTTCCCTGTCGTTAACGCAATTTTAAAAATATTTTAGGTATATTTTAGATTCTGAGTGGAGGGAAGGGCCTTATGGTTTTATAAAGATGTTTATTTTTTTTTTTTATCTGTTAACAACTTTTCTACTAGAAGACTTGCTCGAATTTCTAAGTGTAGCACCTTTTGTGAAGGGAAATCGGTATGGAGAGGTAGTTTAAGGAGATAATTTTTCGATTTTCTGAGGAGTTTTCTCAGTAAATATGAAAAACCGAGATAAAATACGGGAAAACCGGGAAAAACGTAGAAAAACTGGGAAAATCGGTACAATATCAAACAAATATTATTAAAGAAAATATGTAAAGCCTATTTAATTAGTTTACTATAAAATGACATAGTTATTGTTGACAAAGTATCGCCATCAACTGAACCCGGTTCAGAATCGTTTTTTCGTAAGCAATGGTTTGTCGGTGCTTATGCAGGTATACATTTAATTATCTATATCAGTGACTGCGCTTGTCCCAATTATCCTAGGACGTCTGTTTTACGGTTTAAATTATCGCTGAACAATAGATGACATGAAGGTAAAACGTCAGGATGGTGTAAGGAACAATTAAGGTCCTACAGTTAATAAGTAGAAAATCAATATTGACAAAGTTGTTAGCCGTGAAACGTAAACGATTCCGTGTGATGATTCATTATCTATAAATGTACAAGCATCGCGGCTTTTTTCGATATTAATTTTCTCCTTATCAACTGTACTGCAGTGTTTCTTAAACATTTTAAGATTACGGAACACCAAACAATAATATTTTTTTACACGGAACCGATAAAATTCCAGTTTTTTATTTAAAAAAAAAAATTCTAGCTTATTTCGTTTACCCGTATTTGTGATAATGTCATTAAAAAAAATTAATTGAACAAATTGTTATACTTGCGCACGTGCTGCCGCGCATTTCATTGCTAATTTTGCTTTGTTCATTACTGCCATCGTAAAATGTTTAATTGTTGTAGATTTTTAATGACATTTTTCCCGGAACCCCTGCGAGATATTCGCGAAACACCAGTGTTCCACGGAACACAGTTTAAGAAACGCTAAACTATAGGACCTCGTCTGTTCCTTATTACACTCTGTTGTTTTACCCTTATGCCATTTTCTGTTCAGTGATAATAATTCAAACCGTAATAAGGAATTAAAATACGTACAAATCGCGTTATTCGCTTATAATCGGTGCCCGCGGACAGGTGTTTTGTTTTCGTGACATAAGATCCGACCTTTTAAATTGAAACATTTGTTTCATACTTATATTTCAACGAAAATTGTTAATGCATACTGTTATTATTTATACCCGTGAATACATTACATGGATTTGTATTGAGGTTGTCATAACAGTTACGAGTAATATTACTATAAATAAAACTTTGATAGCGGCCAATTTTCCGAGTTGAAAACTGTGAAAACCGAGTTATACAAAATATTGGCATTGGTCCGGAGTCGAAAGTCCAAAGTAGAGGGACCAAGTTCACATGCGCATCCAAGACGTGAATTTGAAAACGGGAGTGATGGATATTCCGAACTAGATTTACGCCGTGTTTTAAATCCACGGTGGAGCCTGTGTTTATGCTGTGCCGGTGATCAACTTTTTTTTACAGAGGACCTTAAATAAAAATAACTATACTTGGCGGGCCGAGAATTCAAACTTTTACTTTTAAGTTAATAGAATATTATGTTTTATTGTAGGCGCATCTTTATATATAGGCACTACAGTGATGAATGTAATTATTTATTACGTATATTGATTGTTCTAACTGAGAAAAAAATGTAAAGTATAAACATGTCCTATTGAAATATGAGTGTTAATTTTTGAAATTTTAAATTATTTTATTTTTTCAATTCTAATTTGATACTTGGGGCCGATTAATAAATGAACGCGGGATTTGGCGCGCGGGCCGTAGTCGGTTACCACCGCTGTAGAGTTTAAACCATGTTTGAACCAAAATGGCTACTCGGGATACTACACCAAAAGTGTATGCGCAGAAATTTTATGAGCACGTGAGATTCATAACTGTAAATATGATTAATTAATACTATGGTTTAGCTACTTTATATGCAGAAAAACCGAATAAAAAGGTCGCGCGGGAAATTTTGAAAGAGTGCATTAGGTTTTTTTGTACACCGGAACCTACATCAGTATTATTAATCGTTGTAAACAATCAATTTGATTACGCGATGTTTGCTGTTATAAGGATACAGTTACCGCAAATGAACAGTATAATGAAGTAGATGCAAGCCAAAATGCCAGGCGATGATACGCCGTTATAGGCTTTTATTCCGTTGTACATTACAGCATTCCAATCTTCACCGGTCAATATCTAATAAAAAAAGAGAAAGAAAAATGTATGAATAAATATAATCATAATTATCCAATACAGTTAGATTAGCATGTGTTTAGTTTTTCGTTTTTATAACTTTAGCTTAAGTTTTTTTTGTAAAACCTTTTTGTGTATGCACGTTAATACGTACGAGCATTGACATTTAAGTGTATAAAATAAAAATGACTAGTCATATAAATATATATATATAAAAAAAAAAAAAAAAAAAAATAGTATAGAAACAAATAAAATTGTATAGTTTTTTTAAAAATTATTACTTACTTGAAACACGGTCAACAAGCTCTGCCAAAACGTATCAAAATTACTTCGTGGCTTGTAGTCCGATGCCTCAAAATTGAATTTTCCACCGAATACTTGCATCCCTAACAGGGCGAAAATAACGATGAAAAGGAACAGCAAAAGCAACAGCGAAGCGATCGATTGTATCGAATTGAGCAATGAAGCCACTAAATTTGAAAGCGATCTCCAATATCTAATGGGAACAATTACGTATTAATAATTATTATTATTGTCGAGTATCGTTATTAGAGCGATTCGATTTCATTACTTGGTAACTTTAAAAACCCTAAGAAGTCGAACACAACGTAACACTGATACTCCGAGCGGTAACATTAGTTCTGATCGCGTTAAAATCGTTTCGGTTATACTACCGATAACGACGAAACAATCGAAGCGATTGAAAAGCGAAACGAAATATCCCTAGAAAAACAATATAATATTATTAAAATTGTTCAATCATTAGAGTTACTGGTGTTTTATAGTTTAAATCCGATTTTTCACGTTCGAACATGCGTTTTGTGAATATTTGTAGGGGGAAATTATATGCTAACCTGTATGCCGAGACTATACATTTTTAATAGCATCTCTAAAGTGAAAAGTGTAATAAAGAAGACGTTTGTGATTTCTGAAAAAAAAAAAATAAATTAAAAATAATAATTATATTATAAACAGTGAATACAAAAAATAAGTTATGATGATGGTGTGTGATGGGTGTGTTGAGACCAGGATGTAGATAGTCAAGAAGTTATAGGCGAAATGTTAAGACGTGTAATAATTGGAAGGCGGAGAAGAATTGAAAACGTCACTAGCGGTCGTTCACTATATTGACATGAGGAAATGGTGACTGATGAAAAAGACGTAGAATGTGTAAAATAAGAACATCGCTCAAATCCCGCTCGAGTGGAACAAAAGTGAAGAAGAAGAAGAAGGAGAAAAAAAAGAATTTCGTCACCTGATCATCATTCTGTAAGTTTTGTTAATTATAGATTATTACTACACTAGATAATCGTAATTTTGCACACACCCTGAAAATTGTCTAACCATTTCGGTTGTTGATAATGTTCCGTCGCTAAAACGCCAGTGTTTAAAAACACTAAGACGATGATCAACCAATAAAACGCTTGCGACTTAACTGCTTTTCTACACGCCCGTCTAGCCCTGCGATTAATTCTAAATAAAAAAAAAAAAAATACAAAAATTATTATGTTTAATAAATATTGTTACGGCGATCGAATACGCAACTTGTCAAAGCTTTTACGCTTCTTTTTCCAATACGATTTACTTTGGTCGACTTCGTCGCGTTCCATCACGTTTGTCGATTTATTTTCATTTACGTTGGTATCTAATCGGGACATAATATTAAATAATTCAATCAATAATGTAAAGACGATACATTATAGACATAATGCGAATTTATCGGACGCGAGCATCGACGCTGCGGTTGTTTATAGGGTCTTGTATTTAAATTTAATTAAACTGTCATAATTATTAATCGTTAACTGCAGTAACTTGTAAGCAAATATTTATCAGCGGTACATTTTCGTACCGCACACCTCATATCGAAACCATAATACATTACGTTATAAATATCATCGACCCACTCTCTCTACGTGAGGGAATAATTTCAGTTTTTAATGAGGGGAGGGGGGGGGCGAAATGTGGTAGAAATTTTCGATCAGCACATTAACGAAACAATAACCGCACGCACGCGCAATATGAATTTACATTTTCCTCCGTGCATTATCATAATATCACAAGGACACGGAAATAGTTCATTATTATTATTATTATTTTTTTTTATCTTTTTTTTATCTTAAGACTGGATTCTAAATTAATATAGTACCTACTTTAAAGAGGTTTTGTTTATTTTAGATTTTCTCGGATGGACTAAATTAATATATTAATTTTTTTTTTTTTTTTTTTATAAATCGACTCAAACAATTTCAAAAATACGTAACTAATGAAACTTACTCGAAGTCGTCAATATAATAAAATATTAACTGTACATACACAATTTAATATCCTTAAATCTTAAAAAAAAAAAAAAAACCCATAATAAAAACCGTTTTTCGATCCCTTTAATAATATCCTATATTCACACCGCCAACTTCAACTTTCAACATTCTCCATTAGCCTTTAGCCTTCTTTCCCTCTCTCAATGTGTCATCCTAGAAGTCTTTAGGGTTGACCCCGACCCGGGACCGCTCTACAATCGTGTCTAGTCAACTTATTAGTCAGTAAGTTGTATTTGTTCTACGGATTTCTTTTATTTTCGGGCCCCGGCCTGTAACGTTGTATTAAATGAAATTAAATAAAATATCGTCACGTGTGTGTTCTGATATTGTTTCTAAATATTATCAATCACCAAACACCTGCTCGTACTCCGTTTCAATGTGCACCCATATATTAATATTCAGGAGGAGGGCACTTCGCCTCCCCTCCAGTTCGCATTTGAAAACTAAAGTATAGGTGTAAGATATATTTGTATGAAAATACACGGCCCACAAATAATAAAGTTACAGCGCAGGATGAATCAAAACAATTGTTTTGTTTTTCGCGAGCGTATCTTTACATATTATTTATACGGGTATACGTATAACGATACAGTCTTATTCACGGAAAAGAATAAAAATTTCCAGTTCGCGAACAGCGATTTTAGGTGAATAGCGGAATGCGTTTGTATTTTATTTTTAATTATCGTTAAATAAAAAAGTGACATGATGATATGAATCATCAGAATGACGTAAAAGGAACAGATAAGTTCCAATGGTTGATATAAGAACGTAACGAATTGCATACAAGAAATGTATCAGTCAGGCCCTGTGCATGTTGCTCCTTCAATCAAAGGCTTTCGAAAAAAAAATGTTTGTGTGTTTTAATATTTTCAAGAGTGATATACCTCTCTTGCCCCTCCCCCCCCCAATGGGTTCCATGCTCCACTTTACTTGTTATTGCCATGACCACTCTAGGAGATCTAGGTTAATCAAGGTCAAGTGTATTTATATTATTTTAATATTCATTAATTGTATTCGAAATGAATTCTATCATTGTTGAATGGTGTTTAACTGTATTAAATGATGATTAAGCAGAGCTTAAGTCTTGTAAAATATAACTTAGAGACATTTATTTATATTAGTCCAGCGACCCGGTCCAAAAGGCCGGTTAGTTTAATAGGATTAGATAGCTAACTGCTCCGACTAAGTGCATAGGATTAGGAATACAACATAAAATAGTGTATACCTATAAACTATACGGGATTGCCCTGTACTTTAACTTTGTGTCCCGTCGTCTTGGCGAAAGTTATAACGGGACGCATTTATTTAGTTCAACACAAAAGTATACAAAAACAGCGGAAAAAAAAATTGACCAACCATCTTAATCAAAATAAAATTGACTATGCGTGTACATATTTTATTTGTATTAAAAAAAAAAATAATATCCAGCACAAATTTATATTGTTTTAGATTCTGAGCGAAGGGTTGGGTGAGGTTAGGTTAGGTTCGGGTATGTACCGGTTTAAAAATCATGTTTATTTGTATTTTTTTATTTGTTTAAAGTGTATCAAATTTCTACCAGAAATCTTGTTTCAATATTTAAGTGTAGCACATTTTCCTAAAGAAAATATTTTTAGTTGATTTTTTAAAGAGCTCAGGTCATTTGTTTTTCAAAGCGGTTTTCATAATAATTGGGAAAACCATGGAAAAAACGGGAAAATTTACGAAAATAATGCTTTTATTATTTTCAATTTGATTTTTTTTATTGTAATTCGGTTAAACGTATTTATAGAAACTTGAAATTCGGACAGAAAACTTATATTGGTCTTTTCTAGACGCGGTAAAATTTTTAAAATATTTGTGCCATTTTTAAGCTATTTATAGATATTTTAGTTTTACGATTTTTTTTACGTAATTTGTATTCGGTATGGTTACTCTGTCGATAAAATTGTTAGATTAAACAGAATAGCTTGAAAATTTAACAGGGTGTTTATTATTATTCGTGATTTGTGGTAAAAAAAATAAAGAAATGAATATGAAATTTAGTGTAACTAAGCAGTTTATTTTTATACGAGTTTTAATATCAGATTTTGACGAAAATCGTCAATATTACGGCTTTGCAGAGCATATATAACCGAACTTTGCTCAAAATCGTTTTTCGTTAGCAATGGTTTATCATTGGTTACTGGTACGAATTAAATTCCCCTCTAAATCCTACCCTCCCAACTTCTCACCTACAACAGTGGCCACTGTGGTTTTTTATAGTTAGATTTACTTCTTATATATTATACCTGCATATTTTACATTATGTTTAATTTGTCTTTTAAGTATCCCGTATTTTAATGTTATTTTTATGGTCACTCTATATGTGATACATCGACAGCCCCTTATCTTACGCTCCATTTCGAAAATCAAAGAGATTTCAATCAGCTGTAGTTCAAAACTCAGTACGCTTTTCCACTTTAAAATACTAAAATCCGCGTTAAGAAATACCGAAATATAAAAACATTGTCGCATTGTCTTTCGAATTATTATGGACGTTTTGAAATTATTTTAAAAAAGCATGTCACGCACGTTACACGAGGGAAAACTGCTATATAAGTTTAATTACTTAAAATCACGTAAAATCAAAACACGACCGAACGTCGACGAATTTACTATCCAATTACAAAATGAACATCGGAACTTGACAATTGTTCAAATAAAATAACACCGTTCGATCGGGCAAGCAAAAAAATACCCATCTAATTTGCTAATGTACCGAAAATGGACGTGACATGTGACAGGGGGTTTTTCAATTATCACAAATGCGTATAAGGTGTATTACGCATATATAAATGAAAAAATTATTGACGTTTTTTTGTACGGTTTAAAAAAAAAAAACTATCGCGCAAATTAAATGCGCTAAAAAATCTACGGAGCAAAAATTCTTATAGAAATATCTTTGACACCGAGGAAAAACCACTTTAATCAATTTTATTATAAATTTCATTACGAGCACAAAATAAATTTTGAAAACGCATACCATTCGATCACGAAACTAATACGCCGCAGTATAATTTGAAAACGTACAAACACGCTTGCGGTTTGAATAAATGGACGAGCATTGCGATCGACGAAATTATTATTCAAAAACAAAATGTTTGGCGCTTATACCTATGAGCCCTTCATCCCTACAACCGCAGATATAATATTTATAATCTGAATATTATCGTATACGGACCGCGCGCTTAATTAAAAATTAATTTTTAAACCAGCTACAGCCAATTAAACATCCATGTCCGTTGTGTTCCGAAGGTTTTCGCCCCGGATTTCCGTAAAATTAAACGCACGTTTC
Source organism: Cinara cedri (assembly GCA_902439185.1). Classification (NCBI taxonomy): domain Eukaryota; kingdom Metazoa; phylum Arthropoda; class Insecta; order Hemiptera; family Aphididae; genus Cinara; species Cinara cedri. The sequence goes on along the minus strand of CABPRJ010000986.1, from coordinate 474,514 downwards.
GAGCGAATTCGATTTTCGTTCGTTCCTGCACAGTTATTATCATATAATATTACGATTTATAGGTAATCGTATACATTTTATACGGTAAGTAAAATTATAATTCAACGTTATCATACCGCCGTGAAACGTATTGTTGTGCTTAAAGGTGCGCACGAACCAGAGCGGCAGCGGTAGCGGTAGCGCATTGTCTGCGGTAACGGGACGAAATAAAATATCGCTGACCTAACTTAACCAAAGCGAAATCACGCGGTAGTATTTATAGGTTTTTTATGATATTTCATTTTCGATAACTATTATACATATACACTACGCCTAACATTTTTGAGACCATTGCCCATAAATCAGGTTAGATACTAACGAATACCCCCCCCCCCTTAGAAAAAAGTTTTAAAAAAAAACTATTACAATCGCAGTACGCATGGATGGTGCAGAGTTAATGATATTAGGTTCAAAGTACATAAAATAAAAAAAAATTAGTTAGGTTAGGTAGTCTTTACCCCTCAAAAATCGTTTTTTACCCTTTAGGAGGTAATCAATCCCGCGTTGGAAACCACACGGACTACGTTTAGTGTGTATTTTCTATCGCACACGTGTGATTTGCCTGATCGGTGTTTATTTATTTCAGATTTGTGTCACCGTAGACAATCGTATTATACTGATGATGATAATAATGTGACGTCATGTTCACACAACATGCATGCAACTGTTTATATTTAAAAACGGGTGACTAAAAGATTCGGATACGGCCGAGTACTTGGTATTTAGTAAAAAAAAAAAAAAAAAGTTATTGATATAATAAATACAAAGAGCACTCGTTATTCGATTGAGAAATACATGATTCGTAGTCAAAGCACGATAACATGGTGAGAAAAATAAAATTCACACGGCGGTCGGAGCGTTTGCGCAATTACCGCCGCCGTAGCATGAACAAAATTATCACTAAATAAAAAAAAAAGGGGGTTTCGTGATCAACGGATCACCATTCATCGGCTCCGACGCGCAAGTCTTTCAGATCAAAAAAACTAACGGGTCTTTCTTGGTGTCTCGAACGACTCGCCCGCGCGAGAAATCTTCTGGACGATCACTCTGTCGGGAGCCCTGCATCGAACACATACAGTCGCTACCGACTTTTTTTCTTTTTTTTTTTTTCCGTACACCTCTCTCGAATAGCTAGCTCCGACTTTTAGCAGCTATAACCATTCGCGTTCAATTTATTTAATATATTTGTTTCGATTATTTCAACCTTCATTCCGTCCTAATTTAAACATTAGCGACTATTATCCGAGTGCGCGCAGTTACCAAGCGTTGAGATTAATTTAGATTGTTTTGATCGGGCCGTCACTGCCGTCCTACAATGCCAGGATCACGTGAGGACACCTACGGTCGACAACTACAGGTAAAACAATTATAATCTCTATTTTTGCCCGCCGGACGGCAGGTGGAACGTAGTGAATCGGATACCGGATTCAATGTAGGTATCAAAGTAAAACGCCCCGTTTATCGTGTTATTGTTATTTATATCGTCGCGTTATTATTCCCCCCGCCCATTTTCGAATCGCTACAATAACACGCTCGAATACTTTATACAAACACCTGCAACGAACGAACCAAACGAATAGTGTTTATGCGCCGAATACCCCCCCCCCACACACACGTACCTATAACGCAGTTTTAGAACATTTATCGTTTATCATCAGATAAAAATCAATTTGCCGATATTACAAAAAGGTGTACCCCACCACCACAGTATTCTGTCGTATATTATACGATTGTTGACACTGACCACTGAAATTTTGCTTTGGTACGAGGTCTCGCATTCGAATGCGCGAAAACAAGTTTTCGCTGTCGCCGACCGTGTATTTATTTTGTTTTTTTTCTTATTTTTTTTTTTCCTCGCCCGAAATCCATCAACGTTGCGGATATGCCTTTAATTTTATATACCGATGCGATTACGATCTTAAACACACATCCCCGGTTTTCGAAATTACCAAATGATAGGGATTACATTAAAATAAATTACAATGTTCCGTTGTTATGCTCGTTATCGTATTAAAACGCCGCCGTCGACGGTCCGTACGCGCGTGGGGGAGAGGGGAAACTAATTAAAATTAATGGAAAATTAGAAAACAAAGAATAATCCAGCGGAGCGTTGAATAATAATAATAATTAACGTTTCAATTAACTAATATTCGTAAACAATTTACTCTGCTGGTTAGACGGTTCTTCTTTTTCGTCCCCGTCGGGTTCGATATCTTCGGCCTGCGTGATCCAATCCAGATAACCTCTCAGATCTTCTTCGAGCTGCTGTTTTTCCCGGAGTTTCTGAAAATCTCCTCTGGCCTTTGCCTTTTCTCTTTCTTTAGAAAACTCTCTGAAACGCGTTCGTAATAACAGCGATATTAATATTAATTATGAACAAGTATCGTATCGGTACATGTAGTAAAATATCGTTTCGCGCGTTTATTTAAAATTACAACACGTATTATGGAACGTACCCGCTCAACACACCGAGAATGAGATTCATCACGAAGAATGCTCCAAGGATCACCATGGAAACGAAATAAATCCATTGCCACGAACTCCCCAGTGAATCTTCAATCTAAATATTTAAACACCAACTTAGCGATTTACGTGTCCCTCTCAAAGAGTCAAACGGATTGGACATATTATTGTGTTATAAACCGCCTATTTTATATCTAACCTAACCTAACGTTGATTTTTAAACGGAGTTTATAAGATAATCGACTAATCGTGATCGGTTATCAGCCGTAAACTCAGTTTAAAATCGGATAAACATTTTTTTTTTACGTTGGTGAAAACGGCCCTTAAAGTGGTTTTAAATTCAAAATCAAGTTTTACAGTCAGTTTATACATATTATAATATAATATGATTAAAATAAAAACTCTTACTATCCACAATTCCGCTGTAAAAACTGTTTACTCAAATTTTCACCACAAAAAAAAAAAAAAATTGTGCTATACATAATTTATTTCTATTTTTTAAAAAAAATATTAAAAACATTAAAAAAAATAAAAATGAAAAGTTTTTACTACATTAAAATTGTATAGTTTTAAGCCTTTTCAAACTCGAAAATAATAACACGGGATTTTTAAATGTATTTGATTATTTTCGAATTATTCACATGCCGAGCAAATTAATCCTTTAAACACGGTGTCTCCTGAAACTTCAGTAACTATACTTACCTACTGTGCACGGAAATTATAATGCGAATCCAAAGTTGGAGTCCCTTGTTAAAGGACAGGGCCGTCGCAAAGTATTAAAGAGTGCATTGGACTATGAGAGCACCATTTTCCCTACTCCTTACACAAGTAAAAGGATCGAAAAAAAATCGCTAGTTTAACTTGTTTTCAGTAGAGATGCGTTATTGGTCAATATGTTTTACAGTGATAAATAAATATATAGTTACGCTGTACAAAACGTCCGTCCATCCTTCGAGGGTGATACATTGGAAAACGGTCAACATGGACAATCCGAAATTGTCGAAATTCGTTATCCCGGAATTGGGTCCCTCCCAATCACCGCGACACGAGAAATTCGGCCCGAGAGTAGAGCAATTGAATCCGCTTATCTCATCGCTTTCGTCGCACGGATGAGGGTTTTCCATCACTAGAACACGATAATTATGTTATACAGAACGGTTTAAATACAATTTTTATAACCTGCAGGTTCGGGATTTGTACAGTGCTTAAGACAATCGAAATAGACGCTCAAAACAACCCGACGATAAGCAATTTAAATCGGGGCTTTAAAAACATTTCGATTATAATTTATAACGTTGGACGAAACAAATAAACGATTGTTCAATGACGGATGACGTTCCGGTAAACGGCGAACGGTTGAAACGCGGACAATAGAACGCGTAACGCGTATGTTACGAAGGGATGAGCCCCGAACCGAGATTACTTATATTATTAAATCATACTCAAATAAAATGTCACGTTCAATTTGCAGCGATGTTGAAAAGTTGAACTGTTAATTTACGTTATAATGCGCGACCGTTATCTGCGAACACGATGTTTTTATACAACTCATTCGTAAACACACATACGCCTTGTGCAAGGTAACCCATTAATCATAAACCAACGATTGTTTTCACGGAGAATTTTCGATAAATTTGACTTTTTCCAATCGTTATGGAATCGTTTAAGCTTTATTTTTACGCTATTTTTCTATTTTCCACCCCTGCTCCGTATACCTTAATTGAGTATACAGCGTATTCGTAAATCAAAGACATATACCATAGACATTTGACGTAAATTTCCTTTGTTGTATTACCGGGCCCACAGGTTGTGTTGAATTTAACAATTGCAAAGGACGTTAGTTTTTTTTTTTTTAGTCTCACGGAATCATTCTTCTTTTGTTTCTCCGATTTAAGCGCTAAAAATCAGGGTTCCAAGTTGGTGGCACGCGAATGACGGGAAACAGGAAAGTTAATGCGAGAGTCGTTTACAGAAGAGTGGAATAGCGGGAGAAGAATTTGAATAGAAAGTTGGGACAGCACAAAGGCGGAAAATATATTTTTCCGGAAACGAGATCGGACAAGAATAACAGTGATTCGCAAAGTGGCTACGGTCAGTAAGGCAACAGGCACAAGACACCGGGGGGGGAGGGAGGGGATGGGTGAAAGAGGATAATAATGAGGAGGGTGGGCAATATTGAGCCCGGAGGCGACCAGATGACGGAGAAACTATTGCTGGCTCGAATAAAATAAATATCACATAATAATGATCGGGGGGGGGGAGGAAACAGTAATCAAATTCGCTTAAAATCCCCCCGAAAAAATCGCTGGTTCGTCATAAATGGATCGCCTCGTGTAGGCGTGTTTAAATATTGAAACGTTAACGAACACGCACGCGTTTATCGTGATAGTAATGCCGGTTTTGATTACACGGCATTGTAAATATCACGAATGTTATAATCATTTTAATTACGTTCGCGTATGCTAATAATAATATACTACTCGTAGTATATTCTATACAGATCCCGAACGAACATGATTATGGGTACCGGGACAAGGGTACTGATTACTAATGTTTCTTTCGTGGGCGATTTTTTTTTTTTTTTTTTTTCCATAAACTTTTTCGAACGCCGCGCAAATTTGGAATTCGATGAATAAAACGACATAGAAAATTGTGTTTAAAATTGTATATATATATATATATTTATTATATAGGTGCATATCGTATTTCAAAGATACGTATATCATAATTTTGTTTTTTCCAGTTCGTTGAATTGAAAAATGGGAAAAACCCGATATAGGTAAAAAAAAAAAAAAAAATGCGATACGCGAACGTTTGAATTTATTAAATTGGAAGCTTCGCGTTATTTCCCGAATATTTTAATAATCGTATCATGTTCGAATTTATATATGAATAATGCATTCGATTAGGTACCCACTAGGTTAGCGATAGTATAATAATCTCATTAGGGCGCTATCAAATAAAAAAAAAAATTCGATCGCCTGGAATATTTCGCGAAAAACCGTCCGCAATATCGCGCGTCGTGTTCAACTAGATATTGAATTTATGTACGGGCAACTCTTTTTGCCCCTTTCAAACCGTACTCGTGTCGTTATCCCAGCATGTCGAGTGTAATGCTCCGGAAAACAGTTCCAATCCGATGATCGCGTATATGATGATGACGAATATGACCAAAAGCGCAATGTGCAACAGAGGTACCATGGCCCGGAGAATCGAGTTCAGCACGACTTGCAAACCTGTAAACCGACAATATTACATTATGACGCACAGTGAAACTCTGTAAATTCGACATATACAAACAAAAACATAAATAATAACACGGGGTGTCCCGCGAAGGTGCCTAATATATGCCCATTGTAATACCTCCGGAAGTATAATAAAGATAATTAAATTCTGTTGTTTTTTTTTTTTTCATTACTCGCGGGAATAAGGATCACAAATATTTATACTCCAATTACTTAATTGTTTATGTTTTCGTTTAAAACTTAAAAAAATAACTTTTTATTTTATGATTTTCGAAAAATTTGTAGATAGTAATTTTATAGGGTTAATATTCGTCTGAATATTTTAACGTACCGACCTTTTATTTTTATTGGTTTCGTGATTTTCAATGATTTCTCAAAGTTCCGAGAAGAAAATGTGTACAGTCGGTCAGACACAGTAATAACAATCAATTAGAGATCATGCGATCACAGACTGCTGCATAATATTTATTATAGGTATGCACTTTTCTCTGGTCTTCATAAAATTATTGAAAATCGCGAATTTAACGAACGCAATAAGTTCAAACTAAACCGGTAAAACCTAGGATATCATAAAAAAAATATTTTGGTCAAATCACGAATGATTTTCGCAATTCAGACTTTTACAAACGAGATCTGGTAAATCGTACAGGATAAAAATAATTACATAATGTTAGTAAAAATCCGAAATTTCATTTTTTTTTTTTTCTACTCATCGTGAGGTGTTTTTCCCTTGGATATATTTTTACAATACTATGAGTTTATATTGTCATAAACTATTACTATACAAAAATCGAAATAGTTATTGTAAATTGTTCGTGCATTATTGCAATATCGTGCATACAATACATTAACTGTTCAAATGATTATTTGTGCAGGCTTATTGGCTACTGTGACATATTGAATTGCATAATAAATTTGTCAATCGACGTTTCCATTACATTTATACATTTACATTTGTCTTACATTTTTCCGCCAGAGAAGTAGAGTTGCGGTACCGCTCGGCGTATTCCGATTTCGTTTTCGAGAATAATAGACGATTTAAAAAAAGCTATTAAAGCGAATTGATTCGTAATAAAAAGTCGAGAATATGTTCTCGCTTTGGTACTTCCAACTCACACATGTGATAAAAATCGCCGTGCAAAACTTTTAACACCACATCGAGTCATTTACGTGCATCGACTTTACCGAGGTCAACTTCTGAAGTTTAGTTTAGACCGTTTTCCAATTTGCACTATTGGCATTTGTCTTGATTCATATTAAAGTCGAAAATTCGCGATGTCGATGAAATGTAAAATAATACTTTTTGTTATGAAAATATTGCCTACCTACTTATAATAACATATTATATCCAATTTTTGGTAGTTATGTTTAATAATAAAAATCTACATTAAATTTATCGACGGTGTTTTGTTAAAAGGGCGTACACCACTAAAACACTTTTTTTCTGGAAGCGAAAAAAAAAACAGCTTTGCGAAACACAGCAAAACAATAATGTTTATGATTATCATGTGTATGAATGTTTTAATGATGTTTATCATTGAAAACCGTAAAATTACTCGTACACAAAGTATACCAATATTGAATGCGGCAATACGCCCTTTTAACAAATCAGTGTTGATTTAATTTTATTTTAAAAGTGCGCCTGGATATCTTTTAGTCGACATTACCGACTGGATTTTTCGTATTTAAATACGACCTTTTACCAGTGTGATAAACCACCCGATAAAAAGAAAAAAAAAAAAAGGAAATTTCTGACCTTTATCAACAGTAATTATTTATTCTGAGATATGCCAATTATCGTTGGTAAAAGTCCAAACTACCATAATCAGTTGGCCAATGTTCGAAATTACGACATTCGAAATCTGAATTCGGGTGTTTACCGACAGCAGTCGACAAAATTACCTGGGACTGATCGGTGAGTTCTCAGTTCCATCCTACTTTTACCGTGACATAATATGTGCACGTATTATATGAACGCGTAGGATTCAATTCTTTAAAATGAATCCGGTATCTTCGGTTCCAGGGGATATGGAATTAAGTTAAGTTTGTAATGTTTTCGATATAAGCATATTAAATGTTGAAAATGTATACGTATGTACATAAATCAATATGTTAATAATACTCGTACACTGATCATCAGAATACATACACTTGCGCAATTAAGATCAACAAAACAAAAGGGAAAAAATTACGTTAGAAAACAAAAAAAAAAAATTCCAAAAAAATGCTTATCATGTTTTGTTTTTGGACGATATTATTAATTTTAAAAACTCTTTTAATTAAAGACGAAAAATCGTCGTCTCGTAAGGTACGACGTGAAAAATATCCGAGCGTTTTCACAAACCGAAAAATTGTTTTTCCGCGGAAAAAAAAAATACACACACTTCTCGAAATAACTAATATATTCTTCGCTACGCTTATAATCGAAAAATAGATATTCAAGACCACATAGATATTAATTATTTGTAGACAATTTGAACATTTTAGGTAACCGTAATAATAACGGATTTGAAAAAGTCGATTTTTTGTGTATATAAATATAGTCGCATTATAGAGTATAGTCTCGAGTTAGTACTTAGCCGAAAGACTACCGCGTCTCTTGATAATGTTATGGCGTGCAATGTTCTGTGGCTACAGTGTTTTTAAAGTTTTTTAATATAAGTATAATAAAATGTGCAGGTACCTGTTGTATTTTATTTCGTATTAAAAAAAAAAAATAAAAAAAAAAAAAACGTAATGGAAAGTATAAAAGATTAAATAAGTAATAAGTATAATGGATAATACGTGAGTTTATTTATAGGCAAAGGGCGTTCCGAATATAATGCTTTTTAGATTGTGATTATGTTACTTCATCGGAGGTTTAATACTGCGTATACCCATCGCTATTACAATATAAAGGACCAATAATGATGACTATAGCACAGGTTTTTTAACTGCGTGCCGAAAAAACTTGTAAAAATATTTTTTTTTTTTTTTTTTTTTAAGGCGCAACACACTCGAACGAGATTCACTTTTGTCGAGCAATTTTGTTGAGAAATTTTAGATGTTACGCGCGATTCCCGAATCTTACAAATAATTAAATTCATACGGTTTTTTAGCGACGGACAAAATATCACGTCGCTGTTACTTTGTACAATAGTACTAACTGCGACAGCAGTGCCGCTGTTAGTCAACGGGACAATACAAATTTGAAATGGTTACACGAAGCTTATTAGTGACCCTATAATTACTTTACTGTGCGATGACCACGGTTCACCATATTACGGTCAGTGTTGAATCCAGGTATACTCCAGAGGGGGGGGGGGGGAGTAAATGCTCCCTCTAGAATTTCATTCGCCTCCCCCTTGACAAATACAATAACTGTTAACAAAATTGATTTAATAAATGTACAGTAGGTATTCGTTGCTCTTTCAAATTCACATCGAAATTACCAATGAAAAAAATGCGAACCCTCCCCCAGAGAAATATTCTGAATTTAACACCGACTACGATAGTGACCTAGTGAACTTGTGGTCACAGTACTCACCGTGGGGACAACGTGTAATTTTATGTAACTGCTTTAAGTTTCTGATTTAAATTTTGTATAAGATACAGCGACCACGGTTGTTCGTTGGTTATGACGACCGATACCAATTACCGATTATCACGATTTTATCGTAAACTTTCCCCATTATTAAGAAGACTACGGAGAAAATGAAAAAAATCGTCTCTTCGGGACGCCGAATATGCGTGAAAAGTTTTTTTTTAATTTTAAACAGATATTACATTAGAAAGTCATAGCAAGATTTCTGGTAGACAAGTTGTTTACAAACAGAAAAACAGAAAAAATGAGCGATCGGAACTTTGGCGTCCAAATTATCGTACACACGTTCGTGTACAAAAAGATCTATAGACAAGAAAAAAAAAAAAAATATGTTGTTGCTTTTCTGTTTCTGAAACCAACGAATAATATTATTATAGTGTAACGCGACGAGCAGACACTGGTTCAAGGAACTCTTCAGAATATTGTACAATAACAATATGGTGTGTTTACGGTTTTTGTCTATCTTTACGCTTTTATACACACACGCACACACAGGCGCACAGCAGTAAAATACCGACTTAGACGTAAACACAGCTGCAGATGTCGTTTTGATATTTTAACCCACTACAGAACTCCGAACCCTTTCAACGAACTACGGCTATAATGCACGTATATTAATTCGTTGGACGATCTGACCGATACGGTCAGTCTTGTAAAAAATACTCTTATTTTATCGTATTCGGATTTCCTGTTGGAACTAAACGAGTAAAAATGTATTCAGAATATATATATTCAAAAAGTATTTGAAACCTTTTCAAATATTTTTTTTTCCGCTGTCCGTTTTTTATGTCAGTTTCAGAACTGACTTAGTTCAATATCAGCGATTTTCAGTTTAAAATCGTTTTTACTCATTATTTTATACGTTGATATATAATAAATAATAAATGATACCTATACGTTTTGTGATAATACAACAAAACAATAATTATGTAACAAAATGATTCTCAAAAAAAGAAGAAATTATAAATTAAATCTAAATATCTTCAAGTTTATCCCATTTATTAGGAAAACTACAAGAAAATAAAAAACAGAACTTCACTAATGCTCCAATTAGACCGAAATTGCCGCTGGAAAGTTTCTATAAAGTTTAAGATTTTAATTTTAGAAACTACCAGAAATTTTTTTTCTATTTTCAAGCGTAGCACTTTTTTGAAATGAAATCTAACTGGAGTGGTTCCTTGAGGAAGTCACTTTTGATTTTCTCAGGTGTTTTCATAATAAATGAGAAATCCGGGAAAAACACGGCAAAATCCGTGAAAATAGGTACAATACTAAACAAATATTATTAAATAAAATACATAACGCATATTATGTAATTATTTTACCATATTACGGCACGTACATACGTATATTGTTGACGAAGCAAGATTATCAACTGAACTCCACTCAGAATCGTTTTTTCGTTAGAAATTGTTTACCGTTGCTTACACATTAAATTTAAAATGAAATTCCCATCGGCATCCTGCCTTCCCGACTTTATCTCTACAACAGTGGCTGCTTCCATACGACATACGACGTCATGTCCGTCTTTTTTTTTTATAAATTTATAATTCGAATTTCAGAAAATCGTTTGAAAACTAATTTGTTTTCAGATTTTCGAATTTTCCTTTATTAATTTCGTACGGCGCGCGTGTACATTGATCGCCTTCTTATCGGTTTCAAAAAATAGAAAACTGCCGTCGAAAAACGTCTCAACTTCTTGGCGCAAATGTTGAGTTGTTATTAGGCTCGCGCAGAAAACACTTTGAAATGGCACACATTAAATATCCTTTAACGACACGGCTGTATCTTACACTGTTTTATGATAATACAATAATTGACCGCATCCAGACGTTTTGTGCCGAAAACCGTATAAACCACACTCTCAATCAACCAACTCCAAGGACTCTTACTTACTGTAATATGATCGATAATTAATATTAAGGCTTTTAAACAGCATGTTTAATACAGAAACTCGGCGCTTATTTGCCCTATCCCTAGACTTGTTCCCTTTGTATTAATACAAACGGAAGCAGTAATGCGGATCAAAGGATTTGGTTTACCTACCCGAATTATTAATTATATTTGCTATTCCAACAAACCCGTTGAATATCTTATGATGTAGTTTACATTTTGGTATAAATTGAATTTTCGAGAGAGAACAAATACCTAGCAATATATTACTACCTTCTGCAACAGATACTATTCAAATAATTATGATATTGGGTATTGTAAACATATTATCAGTTTATTTGCTTTGAAAGCGATTTCTCCGAAGTTCGATACTAAAGAACTAAATAATAATATACTGAAATGGATACAATTTTAATTATAACTACAGAGTCCCGATTTTATATTTTTTAATATTATATGAGATCTAACTATTTTAGAATAGTTTAGGGGTTAGGGTTAATGATTTAACATATTATTTTAAACCGTGAGAAAACCAAAACAATTTATTGTTATTTTAAATTTGTATTATTAATTTAAATTCGAAGATACCAATGAACAAATTTTTGATATTAATATTTCTTATGTCTGGAGGTCCAAAAAAATTAATTTGTGTAGCGAAAAAAATGCAACACCAGCAACGATAGTTTCTCTAGCAACGTATTATTTCGTGGAGTGAAAACTAACGGAATGACATGTTCCCGAATACACATAAGTACCGACATTTTGATGTTGAACATTTACAAACACAAAATTATACTTCGTACTTTTCGTATCAAAACCCATTACTTACAATAATTGTTACTTTCAAAGGAATCATGAAATTTGAGCATACGAAAGTTCGAGGATGCATGCCCACATGCATATACAACATTTCATCCTCCTGGATTCATTTGGAGAATCATAGATAAAGTCATATTGGAATTCAACCAAACTTTTATCCCTTCAATTCGTCTCTCAAAACAACTTTAATACTAGAGTTTGATTTGATTTGGTCTAGAGAAAGCCGGTAAAAATGTCCAAAAGTAACGGGTAAAAAATATAGTCGATAATTTATTATTCTAGTAAAAAAAAAGATGGACATAATTCTCACGATGGGTGGGCCACTGTTGTAAATGTAAAGTTGGAAAGGTAGGATATATTGAAGGGAATTTAATGTATATCTGTAAGTAACGATTAATCGTCGCTAACGAAAAACGATTCGAAGCGAAGTTCGGTTATACATGCTTTAAAAGACTAATATTTACGATTTTCATCAAAATTTGATATTAAAATTCTTATAAAAAAAAAAAATGTTCATTAAACTTAACTTTTTCTTGTTGACCACTTAATACAACTTATAACGAACCTCCTGTTAAATTTTCAAGCATTTCTGTTTAGTCTAACAATTTTATCCACCGAGTACCTACTGAATAAAAATTACGTATAGAATAATAAATATTTTATGTAGTAAAATAATAAATATTTTATGTAGTAAAATAATAAAAGCTTTATTGTCATAATTTTTCAGCTTTTCCCAATTATTATAGAAACCGCTTGAAAAATCAAAAAAGGGCTTTTTTTAGTGTCAACAAGATAATATTTCCTTTTTAGAAAAAGCGCTACGCTTAAATATTGGAGCAAGATTTCTGGTTGAAAATGTGCACACAGTAAAAACAGATAAAAAAAAACATTATTGTAAACAAATTGTAAAACCAGTACATTCCTCGCTTCACTGTATGAACAGAATCTAAAAGTATCGATAAAATGCTATAATTTATTTATGTAATGTTATGCTCACACAACATGTATAGAACTATTTATATTTATAACAGTATGACTAAACAATCCACAGGAGGCCGAGTACTTGGTATTTTCTATTTAAAAAAATAAAAACAAAACAAAAAGGTTAATCATTCAATAAATACGGAGCATACGAAATAAATAACGGAACACTCGGTATGCGAGAGGTATACACAACTGTTTTACAGTCAAAATATTTCGGTACGAGTCAAATAAAAATGGTTGGGAAGTCGAAAACGTAGAATACATAAAGTTATTTAATTTATACCTGTAAGCAACGATAAATCATCGCTAACGAAAAACGATTTGGAGCGAAGTTCGATTGTACGTGTTTGAAAAAGCCGTAATATTTACGATTTTCGTCAAAAGTTGATATTAAAACTCGTATAAAAATAAACTACATAATTACAATCAATTTTTCATTTTTTTTTTTTCAGCCACAAATCGCGACTTATAATGAACCCGGTGTACAAATATTACCACGTCTAGAATATAAGTTTTTTTTTTCAAAATATTAAGTTTATACGAATATTTTTCACTGAATTACAACCAAAACCCAAAATTTAAAATAATAAAATAATTATTTTCGTAATTATTAATGAATGATCCTGTCTCGTAAAACGAATAAAATATTACAGTATTTGCATAGAATCTCGAACGCCTCGAGAAATCCCGAAACGATCACTCTGTCGAAAATCTTGTGTACGAAAAATACGCAGCATCAACCTATTTCAAAAAAAAAAAACCCTCCCGTATGGCTAGCTTCCGACCTTTAGCAGCGAAGTACTCGCGTTTAATTTCTTTAAATATTTATATTAACAGTTCAACCGTTTTATTTCTAATTTAAATAGTAGCATTAGCATATTTGTTACCTAATCTGAGTGCACGCGGTTTTGAAGTGTTAAGTACTCAAGTTAGAATATTCTAAATGAATTGTGGACCTGCCGTCCAACGATTCGAGGAATAGGCGAGGACAGTCACAGATAAGAGATAACTCTATAGTGTTTTAACACCGTGGGCTGCAGGTAAAACAATTGTATTTCTTATTTATTGGTCTCGTCTCGTCGCCATTCTCGGACTCGCGACTCCGAATCCCTCCGAAACATCAGGAGGAAGGTATAAAAACATAATTATTAAGCTGAGCTCCCCATTTTCCCATTAAGTTCCTCTTTCTCGCTTTATTTTTTTTTTTACCCTTACGCCATATTATTTTATTCACGTTGCCCATTTTAATCTTTGTATGCCGTCGTAGGCACCGATATTATTAATATTATTACTGTTATACTATTCCCTTATTTTAGTATCATTACCTATCCGCCTTTTATTACTCAATTCGTATTTCTTTTTACTGTTCTCTGTTGGTATTATTACATTTTTTTTTTTTTTTTTTTAGAAAATAAAAAAATCTAAAACGACTTACTCGGCACTCCCGATACTAATCGCAGCGGTCTTAAAACACGAAAGGCACGGAGCGCTTTTACGTCGAATCCGTTGATTATACTGATACCCCTGTAAATTTATAAAATCAAACATTATATTATTATACCAAACAAAATACACTTTTAGAAAAAATTGTTTTTAATCATACCCCATCAAAACGATGGTGAAATCCAAAAAGTTCCAACCGTTTCTTAAATAGGCTCCTGAGTGGGCCACGAACCCGTACGCTATTATCTTCATTATGCACTCCACGGTGAATATAACTAAAAATACGTGTTCAATTCTATCCTGAAAATCGTAAACGGTCTCTTCAGTACGAGTATTGTTTATATTCTGGTCATGTGTAGTAAATTATTTTGTTTTCGAGTAATATTCAGTACTTGAATTGAAAAAAAAAAATAGAAGAGCGGCGCAAAGTGCAAAAAAAAAAATGTACCTCCATTAAAAATTGACTTTTTGTGTATATTTGTTTACAATGTCCGTTCAAGGTCAATGATAGGAGGCTACATGGGAAGTGAACAAAACCTCTCCCCCCAAAAAAAACCTTGGAAATTTAGACTACTGAAATGGTAGTTCAACGATGATTTACTTCGGGAAAACTAATAATTTGTTAGTTTTTTTTTTGGCGGAGAATTTTATCACACAATTACCAGAACGATTTCTTTTATATATTGGTATTATATCGTCAATTAAGTAGGTATATTAAAAGACAACAAATTAATAAAAAATACGAGTACTAAAATTCCTAAATTTGGTATTCGGAATAGACAAATATTGAAGTCTGTAAGTCCACTGTCCAATACGAAAAATTAGAAGTGATACCTATACGTTAAAATACTTTTAGAAAATAAATGGTACTCTGTCCATTCCAATTCAAGCACTGATAAAGTGATAACAGTTTACTTACCAAATAACCATTGATCGTGTTCGAATCATTGCACGGGTATGGCTTGTATATCGCAAGGGCAACACAATTAGCGAAAATCGTCATCAAAATCAAATATTCAAAAGGTCTGAGCGCGATTATTTCGTTAAGGAAAATTTTTTTTTTTTATCAACTACGGCTTTTTACAGATAAAATGTTTAGTAAGTCTACACGCTAAAATGTGTACATTTTAAATTACATACAAAAGCGTGCGGTATTATAAAGTTCTAAACTTTAAAGGGATTGGGTACCGATATGTTCTTTCTACTTTCAATCGATGCAGTGAGGAGACACTATAATTCTGATTGGAATATTTGAATTCAGCATGAGGTTTAGTACACTAGAGCTGACAATTTTCTTTAATTTTGGACTTTAGTATCCATACATTTGATTGGACAATTTATATATTTAAAAATAAAAACTCATTTCAGAATTCTTATCGCAATATTAAATTGCGTCAAGCGTATGTACGTATGCGTTAGACCTGCAGTAGAAGATACGTTTATACTTTAGATTTTTTCCTCATTTATAACAATCGATACATAATAAATAATTAATTATAATATCACTGTACCCATATTAAGATGCAACTACAAAAAAAAAAAATAATAATCTATTAACTTAGAAGTAAAAGTTTTAATTGTTGGCCCGCCAACAATTATTATTATTTTTTTATGACCCTCTGTAAAAAAAGATTGGTCACTAATGTGTTAGACAAAAACACAAGGTATCGGTGTTCAATCCCCTTGAAACAAATATCTTGATCAAAAAAGAGCTGATACTGTTGATGTGTGAGGGAACGGTAAACTCTACATAATTAGGTAATTTCTTACATGGACATAGTGTTAACTTCTAAAAGAAGATAATGTAATTTCCTATACTAGATACACAGTGTATTAGAAAGTTTGAAAGAAAAAAATGTGAATCGTATTAGTTTTGTTTTAAAAATAATAACAGTCTAGTAAGTTGTGATGCATTAATACATAATAACATTCAATATCAATAACAAATTTCAATATTCAATAAACAATTAAAAATAATACAATGTATTCAAAATACATTTTACATACCTAAATACATTTTTATTAAAAAATTAAATCTTATTACCTATTCATCAGTATTACCTATTGATCAGTTATCACATTTTACATTAATAGATTTTTATTACAAAATTGGTTATATTATTATACCGTTATGAAAAAATATACCTACTCGTATTATGTAACAAAAATAGGCACAAATAGGGGGAGGGACCTTTAGAAACTATGTCTTCCACAAATTTCAATAGCCTCCCTAAAACCCTCCAATGTTTTTTGTTTACTTATTGAACTTTTTAATAGTTTATGATGCTGGGTAAAACATTTGTTTGTAATAAAAAATAAATTTTAACCAATAAATTTACCATTGGTAAAAAGTGAACAACGAAAATCGAAAAAAATATTCATGAGTTTTACGGCAATCAAACAATATGCAAATAGATCTTATATATGATAAAATGATTCTTATACAGAAGTTTTCTTGTGCTACTGTTGTAGGTGAAAATTTCGGAAAGTGGAATATATAAAGTTATTTAATTTTTTATGTTTGTATGCAATGAAAAATCATTGCTAACGAAAAACGATCGTGATCGATTAAGTTAGGTTATGCATGTTTTGAAATATCATAATTTTTACGGCTTTCGTAAATATTTAATCTTAAAGCGCTTAAAACTACTACGTTACGATCAATTTATTTTAGGTTTTGATGTGTAGAGAGGAATGTTTTGATTATTATGATGTGTGCGATTAGTTTTTATTTTACTGTCTATAAATAACTTTTTTATTAGAAATCTCGCTCTAATCGAAAAATGAAAAAAGATATTTTTTATTGCACTTTGGGTCTAGCTGCTGTGTTGAAATGGTAATTTTTTTGATTATCCGAGTAGTTTTGATAATAATTGGAATAAACCGGGTAAATTATCGCGGGAAAAACAAGAAAGTTTACGGCATTATTCGAGATTGTTAAAATATTCGGTTATTTTACACCAAATATTTTATCGTGGATACCTGGAATTTTCCCAGAATCCTTAGGCACGGTAACATTTCTAAATCTTACTGGAAATTTCTGAGCTATTTATATTGATAAAACTGTTTAACCGAGCAGAAATGCTTGACATTTTAATACGAGGTTTATTATACGACTTGTGCTTTGTTGTTAAAAAAAGTTTAGCAAAATGTTGCAATTTTCATATTCACATTTAAATTTTAATGTAAATTTTAAAAATCGTGTCATTTCAAAACATGCATTACTGAATTTAGCTGAGAATTATTTTTCTTTGAAAACAGATATAAATTAAATAAGTCATTGGTATATTGTAAGTTCTCAATTTTTCATTTGCAGCAGTGGCACATTCATCCCCAGTATAAGCATTTTTTTTTTTTTTACCATTAAGTAAAACTTGTAACGAATCTCATACCGAATTTTCGAGCAATTCATTCGGTCAAATTTTTTTAATTTCATTAAACCAATTAAAAACTATACAAAATGTTAAATTCCCATGGATAGCTTGAAAATCGGCAGAATGTTTTGAAAACTTTTTTACGTCTAAAAAAGGCTAATATAAGTATTCTGTGAACATTTTAGGTGTCTTCAAATCGTAAATTTTCCTATTTTTCCTAATTTATTAAAAACCAACACGGAAAATATAAAAACGGCTTTATTAAGCACTAAAACAACAAAATTGTCTTTTAGGAAAAATGTCAGTCTTGAAATTTGGAACAAGATTTTTGGTAGAAAACAAAAATCGAAATAAAATAGTTAACGCCGTAAATATTTGTCCGTTTTCCCTGTAAGTTTTTTCTGGCGTTTTCCAATTGTTATCAATACCGATTAGAAAATTTAAAAAATGACCTCCCCAACGCACCAACTAGATACAAAATGCAATAAATAACGTTTCTTGTTATTATTATTTTTTTTAATGGTCAAAATAAATAAAAATAGATACCACACATCATATAGTGAAATCAAAATATCCAATCCTCGCTTCGTTCAAACGCTAAAATGAAGGTAGACATTCTGAATTGGGGCGTTAAAACGAATAGGTAAAAAACATACCTATTACCCATATTACATATTCCATTTATTAATTTTTCAATCGCAGTTCCGCACATCCTACCCCGAACATTGTATACAAATGTCAAATATAAAGGATACTTCCATTCAATAACGCTGATGCATAATTTCCTCAGCGGGTTCTTGAGAGACAGACAGCACAGAGCTCTTTGAGGCCGGTCGGGAAGCTGTTTCCCCGGTCTCCGGATCGGTCTTTTCGTCACCGGCTTGGCCTGGCTGTTGTTGTTTGCCGGATTATTATTGTTGGCGCTGTTATTAGCGTTGTTGTTGCCGTTGCCATTCCCGCTGTTGTTGCCACCGTTATTGTTGCCGTTACCGTTGTTGTCGTTGTTGCCGTTGACATTGCCGTTGTTGTTGCCGTTATTGCCGTTGTTGTCGTCGTTGGACACCGCATTTGGATCGGCATTATTTTCGTTTGGAGCGCTCATTTTTGTTGTTTTTTCGTCAACTGCTTAATTGTAGTAATACGAAGAAAAACTATCACCCCACTACCGTGATCATGTTTCAAAGTTTTATCTGAAAAAAAAAAAATTACAACAAATAATTAGCGTTGTTCAATAACAGAAATTTATAAGTTCAACGATTTTTTTTTCCCCCCCAATTAGCTTAAATACACCGGAAACGTTCATCGAATTTGGAAATGTGTTTAATGAAATCGATTATAATCAAAATGTAGAAAACCCGAGGATTCAAAACGTAATATTAGGAAATAATTACTTATAATATCGATTGTTCGTCGATATTATTTAACTGTCGGAAAATATGTTTATCAAATACAAATTTCAAAATGAATTAACATTATGATATTTATCATGGTAGGTATTCAATATTCCAACGCTATAAAAAAAAAATTTAATTTTCCTTCATTTGGGTAACGGAGACTGCAATAATAACGTTAATATTCATACTACGGGAGTGGTAAACGGTTTTCCTAGTTTTCTCTAATTCAGTAAAATTTGAAAGTTATTATTTTTTCTTTTAACGGTCTGAAATAGGACTTTTCCGCCAATCCGTTGCCCGACACCCGTTTCGGACGACCGTTTTTACGGTCTTGCATGGCGTTTTAGCCAAATAGAAATGACGGAAAACGAATTATAAATGAGTATTTTCTGATACCGAAAAACCCCCTACGCCCGATGTTCCGATATTGTCGATATCGGTCGGTGTATTATACGACGTCACCGATATCGGCTTATGCGCAGACCGACGCTTATCGCCGTTTATCGGTTTAAAACGCAAAAACCGGGTGTGTTCAAACGCTGTTAATCCGAAATTACAACGGTGTACACACATTTTATGCGGACATGGACAAAGTACGGTCGTAACTAAAACGTTATATCGCCGTGTAAACTACAAACCGTATTCGGGCGCTCGTCTCGGGACTTAACACCCGTCACACCCTCTTCGCGGTTACGTTTCTAACCTCCGCGATATCGCCGCAGTGACGGACACCGTAATCTCACTTTCCAATCGCAATCCGTCTCCGCTTCACTCGCTCGTCTGTACCGTTTCCACGCTCATTCCCTACGCTCCAGCGTATTTTCGCGAAAACACGCCAACCGTCCGGCTATAACGCGCACCGCCGTACCGCGAACTCCGTTCGGCTCCTAAAGGCTCCCTTCTTTAGCACCACCACCCCCCCCCCCCAAAAAAAAAAAAAAAAAAAAAACAAAAAAACCAATCAGCACTTCCGCAGTAACGAATAAATATTTTATTCGTATTGCGTGTCACGGTTGACGAGTAGAACGAAACCGGCGGGTTTCCCCTACTACGGACAGTGCGCGCGCGCGTGTGTGTACGAAATGTGCAAATGTGGAAATATAGTTGCGATAAATGTGTGCGGTATGGAAACCCGCGAACGAAACGTGCGGTTGACCGCCGACCGTAAGAGCCGCGTAAAGGAGGTCGTGTGGGGGCGCCGTACAGCTCCCGCGGGTCTTTGATATTTCCGCGATTTCCGCGCGCCCGACAGCCGGCGGCGCGTTCGGGCCCGTCCCGTAATCGCGCGAACGAACGGTCGCGCGCGCACCGCGGACGAACGGCATCGACGGCGAGTGACGCGGCGCGTACGCGCGGTGAACGACGGCCGCGAGAACTGCGAATCAATTGCGCGCGGACGCGGACGCGTCAACACCGCGTTCGGCTCTGCGCCGATAACGCTGCGGACCGGAGCCCCCCCCCCCCCCCCCCTCCCGCAAAGGGGTTACCGATCGTCGTCCGCGCGGGGAACCGACCGCCAATATTACGCCGGCCGCTCTCCCCCCTCCCCCCCCCCGGGACGCCGCGCATCGCGCCCGTGTGTCAACGCTAAATCGTCGTACGTGCGATTTTCGGAACTGTTATGATGTCGACCGGCGCCCCGCGGCCAAACGGCAATGACCGATCGCCGTGGCCGCGGTGCCGTGATCGGGTATCGCGTTGCGGCGGGCACGACGGCCGTTGCGGCCTCGTAACAACGCGCCCGGTACGTCCACCCGCCGCCCGGCGGCGCACGGTCGTTCGGAATTTCCGCGCGTCGCAATAATAAAACGAACGCGTGAATGCGCG
>CABPRJ010000986.1:441910-453405 GCA_902439185.1 Cinara cedri | reverse complement strand
CGTGTGTCAACGCTAGATCGTCGTACGTGCGATTTTCGGAACTGTTATGATGCCGACCGGCGCCCCGCGGCCAAACGGCAATGACCGATCGCCGTGGCCGCGGTGCTGTGATCGGGTATCGCGTTGCGGCGGGCACGACGGCCGTTGCGGCCTCGTAACAACGCGCCCGGTCGGTTTCGCGTCCCGGTACGTCCACCCGCCGCCCGGCGGCGCACGGTCGTTCGGAATTTCCGCGCGTCGCAATAATAAAACGAACGCGTGAATGCGCGAGGGGGGTGGGTGGGTGGTGGTGGTAACAAAGCGGTAGCACGTCATACGCACGGGCCCCGTCCGGAATTCCGAAACGAAATCCCGTTGCGGATTTGACGGCAAACGGCTCCGCGCAACGGGCGGACCGTTCCGTTCCGGTCGGGAAAATACAAAATTAAATAACGTTCAAAGGTCGCGCGATACTGAAGTTTTTAATAACGCCGTGTACGCTACGTTTATTAGAATTCCGATTGAAATTGCTGAGTCGTGTGATTTGTTTTTGTTTGTTTTTTTCCCCCAAAAAAATATATACGGCTTTACTTGTGTTTTACGTAAAAAACAAGATAACGCCCGAGTCGTTTGGTTTTTACTCGGGGGAAAAAAAAAAAATCAAAACTTCTGTAAGGATAATTGGACTTGATTAGTTGCACAAAAATGACGAGTGTCCTATTCTCTATCAGAAACAATCAAAACAGACATTTCGCCTAAAAGTGGAGCTATTCGGTTATTGCGCAGACATTTTTTTTTTTTTTTTGATTAAAAATGTTTATTTTCGTGATATTGTAATTTAGTTATTGAAACGACCGGGATTTTATTTATTATTTTTTTTTTTCCTTAAAATGAAATTGAAATTTTAATAAAAATAACTCAGTGTAACAAAGGGATCAAACTTATCACAAATCAGCGATTTTCGTGGAGGAATTTAAGTGAATTTGATTTTTTTTTTTTTTTTTGTCTTTATAGAATCGTTTAAGATTTATTTTAATATATTCATTTTTTTTATATATATATATACCCCTACTCCGCATATCTAAAATGATTATCCATTTTGGATTTGTAAATAGCAACCACGTCGACCCTTTTCAATCACAAACTTAAAAAAGAGAATATTTTCCTAGAAATGTTGTGATGCACACCATTATAATATTGGATTTAATTTTTATGAGTTATAATAGTTTAAATTTTAGTCCGGCGGTGTAGGGTTTTCGGTTTAGCGTTTAAAAATAGTTACGTAATTTATTAACCGCGAAATATTTTAATTAAAAATCGTTCAAGTTTAAATAATATTGTCGATTTAGGTACGCTGTTAACAGCGGCGCCGAACACGGTAGGTACGGATGGACAGAATTTCTCACCTGTGTGTAAATACTATTTAAAATATGAAATGTTTTCCAATTTATTTTAACGCAATGCTGAAGCACTACCGTTGGTACATGATAATTATCAATAAATTCGTCAGTGCGTCCCTTTTTTTTTTTTTTTTTAATTTGAAGAAAAAAAGTTAAATAATAAATACTTTGTTTGAAAATTACGAGTGATTTTAGTTTTAGATCCGGTGATGACATAACTTAACCCCATCACTTGTCCGAAAACGGCTAAAGAATGACCAAAGTTGTTAGTTTTAACGTTTTTCGGCTATTTAATTAAAAAAAACTGCGGCGTTTACATAATAATTTTGAAAAAAAAAAAAATGTCTATACATTTTTAGCACAATTGTATGTAAACGCTAAAGTTCTTGAATAAATTTCGAACAACGGTCAAACTCTAGAGGGTCGCTCTTCGGTCATTTTCAACCATTTTACGGTAAGTGAAGGAGTTGAACTATTTTTTTGATAGTACCGAACAAAACGGGATGTAGAGCCCGATCGGAAGTTCAAAAGTTAATAATAAGGTCGCGAAAAATAAAAAAAACATTTCGCGATGCCGGGGGTGAGGGGGGGGGGAATTACGATAACCGACACGAATAGAACGCGTAGGGGAGACGGGCGTTTGCGGACAGAACGGAGCAACCGCAAAGTTCTGCCCGCCGTACAGCCGTGACGTAATTGTAACAATACAGGAGTTTAGACGACGGTCGCGATGACCGCTAACGACCGGCCGACTAGACCGTTTCGGAACCGATTCGGGGCGCCGCCGGCAGTCGAGAGAGACGAGTGTTAATTCCGTGTTCGGAAGCCGTCCGAGCGTAAAACTTCGGCGACGTCGCGGTAATACCGAGAACGGAGCGCGCGTATAAAAATAATTATGTTATTATATATGTAAAAAAAAAAAAAAAAAAAACCGTTGTGCGGCGCCCGCGTTCTATACGCGAAATGCATAAGCGCGCGAACGTCGATCGCGGTGCGTAAATTTATGATAAATCGTGTTGTGCCGACGCGTCACCAACGGCGTGACGTCCGAGCGGTCGCGCGCGCGAGCTACGCGTTTCGACAATCCCGTGCGGTGCGGGGGGCGCGCGGGCGGTTTAAAAAACAACACGGTGTCGCGTTGTACCGGCGCGATCGGCGGCCGTAGTAGGGACGCCGGGAACGGCGCCCGCGGACTGCAAAGGGGGCGCGAAATTGCGCCGGTCTTGTTTTCATTCTACCGCCGAAACGGAACTGTTCCGTTATGCACGCGCCCACTTTTCGGGACGCGCACAGTCTGTCGGATCGCACGCGATACGCGCGTAATTTAGTGACGAAATGACGAAAATAGCACGTGGTTCATACACGAATGCCATATTTTTAGACGAGTTTAATTGACGAAATTTGTACGTGCGCAGATACGCGCATCGAGCTTTGTCGCGGTGGCGTGCAGAACNTTTTTAGACGAGTTTAATTGACGAAATTTGTACGTGCGCGTGTACTGCGCATCGAGCTTTGTCGCGGTGGCGTGCAGAACATTTCGCGCACTTGAGGCGAAACGAAAAAATCGGACCCGACCGATTGAAACACGGATTTTTGTGAACGTCCGACAAATAATTACAGCAACGACTTCATAGTCTGTATCGACTACATAATACGGGGTATCGTCATACGAGTAAGCGGATTAACAATTTAACACGCGAAACTAAACGCATTTATAATCTGTGAACTAGTCAATCTCCATCAAAATACAAAATATTTGGTTAACCGCCCATTTTAGTCACGAGACGATCGCCTCAAAAAAAAAAAAACATATTTCGACACGCCACTGCTTTATCGTATATTCGGATCGACCGACCGTGCGGTATGAATAATTTGTGTCAACAGCAATCATTTTTTGAAAAGCGGTGATAATCGATTTACGGCGCATGCGTGTAGTCGCATCGCCGTTTTTCGGCCGTTAATGTTATTGACACGTCACGCTCACGCGAAAGATGAATTGGTTTTTAATATAATATTAAACTGTATAAAACTGCCTTTGTAAACGTTTGATATTATTTTTTCGATATTTTTATTACAACTTACTGAACAAATTTCCATTTTCTGATTATCTATGTTTAATATTAAAAATCCCTTCGGGTGTCTGGTTTTGAGAGACAAAAAAAACTGAAAGAATCCAGAAATCAAAACTTATCCGCATCGTTGGGCAAATGGCTTTTGAAACCTAATCCAAAAGAAAGTCTAGCAGTTCCTTCGTAAACTGATGCTAATATTATTACTAATGATGACGTAATAATATCCGAAATTTCTACCGCCGTATTCCCAGTTACTATACCATCGTATCGTTAAAACAAATTGATCAAACAAAAGGTTAAATCGTCTTATCAAATTTTTTCATTGGTAAAAGGACGACGCTTTTTTCTATGTTTGCCAGAGTCACCGGCGAGTTATCCTACGCCACCGCGTATAATATTATTCGAATTCAACTGATCGAGTTCCTATCGGAGACGGTTGTTATCTACGACATAATATGCGTTATCGTTTATTCAATGTTGAAAATCAATCGAATTGTATTTAAATGTGAATGTATGCGATACGCCTTCGGACACAACGTCGATTTTTATAGCGAAATTCGTGTTTCAACGGTCTCTGATGGAGAAAATAATTCTCGTATTATTTTCTGTGCGACAGCCAGATCGATCCGATTATCCGCATGAGAGTTAAAACGTGATATTAATTGTAAAGTTTTTCGGTTGAAAAACAAGGCGACTTCTAACTTTTAAATACGAGTGTATTATAAATAGCTCGCATCCCGAAGAAACGGCGAAACAATTAAATCGAATTAAAACTGAACCTTTTAGATTCTGAGCGGAACGATAAATGTATTATTAGCTTTACAATGGTGTTTATTATTATTTTTTCTGTCAATCGAGTGTTTTCTAATAGGAAATTTCATCGAAATCGGTTCGCCGTACGGAGTGTGCGATTTTTCGTGAAATATCACGCATTTGAGCAAAAAAAAACAAGTCTCGCATTTAACGACGAGTGATCGTAAAACGTTGCGAATTTTAATTCAACTCGGAATTTTAAACAAAACGCGATACCGTTCACGGGTAAGCCGTCATTGTTGGTGAGTAGTTGGGAATGAATAAGGATAAACAATTCAGTTTTATACTCTGTACGCAAACTATAAATCATTGCTAACGAAAAAGCGACTCCGAGTGGAGTAATAGTGTTAGCCTTTTAAGAGGACTACAATCAAGAGGAGAAATCAATAATCAACCTTTTCAGTTCACCAACCAAATAAAACATTGATCGGCGCAAGATTTCCAATGGATATAGGCTATACGCTCGGGTCATAAAAATTGTATTATTAGTTTGCAATTATTATGTTGAACGCATTTTGAAACGGAGCGACCGTCGAGATTGAAACCATACCAAAATATGCGACATTTTTTTTTTTTTTATTTTTTTTTTTCTATAATGTGCGAAACGTTTATAGTAATAATTGTTATTGACCCGGCGCCGAAAACCAATTATTATAGTTTTGCAAACGCACCGTACGACCAGACGGTGCTAAACATAACACAACCGTACGTGAAATAAGGACTTTTTAACGGGTTGTTTATTGTAATCCCGGTCAATAATTTTCTATAATAAATTAAAATATTAATTTATTACCCCGACGACGACCGATTTAGCGCAAAAAAACATCGAAAACAACCGTACGTTTCAATCACTTTATGTTCGGGTGAATTGTCCACTATACATTATTATGCACGCCGCCGTCGTCTGCGAATTTAATATTATTACGATAGGCCCAGATTTATTAATATCATTACTAATGCCCAGATTTAGATTCGGCGCGTATAATGAGGGATCTATTGGTTTCACTGTGATGTGTTTTTTTTATTTCTTGTTCTGTCTGTAAACAACTTTTCGAAAAGAAATCGTGCTCCGGTGTACGGAGTATAGTGTCCGAAACGAATAATTTTGTCAAGTTAATGCATTAAATAAGAGGTCATTTTTTTTCGATTGCCCAAGGGGTTTATCGTAATAGTTGAGAAAAACTCGAGAGAAAACTATAGGCGAAACGGCAAATATATACGGCACGCCGTGGCATTACCGATTTCATTGTTTTAGATTTTGAGTGGAGTTTTACAATGTTTTTTTTTTTTATTTTGTTTTATCTGTGAACAACCTTTCTACCAGCAGTTTTGCTCCGATTTACAATGGCAGCACTTTTGCTAAGTGGAAATCTTACAGAAGAGGTATTTTAGAAAAGTCATTTTTTGAATTTTCCAGTTTTCCCAAGAAATCCGAAAAAACCGGGAAAAACGAGAAAATAAGTACAATATTAAACAAATAATTTTTAAAGAAAATATATAATGCATATATTATTAATTGTTTTACCGTAATATGACATGTGTATGTATTGTCGACAAAGCAACACTATTAACCGAACTCCGCTCAGAATCGTTTTTTCGTTAGCAATGGTTGCGTACAGACATAAATACATTAAATTTCCCCTATACTATACCTTCCCAACATCTTAACAGTGAACTTCTCAACCCTTACAACAGTGGCCCGCCCCCGTGCGAAATATGTATGTCTTTTGTTTTGCAACTTATGTTTTCTTTTAGAAATATTCTTTTAATCGAAAAATGATGATTGACCGATTTTGTTCAAATTAAATTATTAACACAAATTCACTGTCAAAAAAAGTCATATTTTGGTATCCAAAGTATTTTTCACAATAATTGAGAAAAACCAAAAGGACGAAAATACGATTTTTTCAAATTACGGCTCAAAGATTAATTTAAAATGTTTACACGTTCCGTTTTCCATCAGAAATATTGCTCCGATTGAAAAACAACAAATGATATTTTTTGTTGAAATGTTAATCTTGTCAGTGAATAAGAACGTCGGTTTTTGATTTTTCTTTTTGGTTTTTTTTTAATAATTAAAGAAAACCGTAAAATACGTAGAATGAACTGGAACATGTACGAAAATAATTCTTTTATTATTTTAAATTTTGTTTTTTGTAATTCATTTAAAAATATTCGTAGGGGAGCTTGAAATTTTGACAGAAAACTTATATTTACTTTTTCAAGACTTGGTACAACTTTCAGACTATTTGAGAAATGTTTGAGCTATCTATAGACAATTTAATTTTGCTAGTTTTTTTACGTAGTTTTATTTGGTAGATAGGTACTCTGTAGATAAATTGTTGAACTTAACAGATATGCTTGAAAATTGAGGCGAGTGGGTTGACATGAAGAGATAATCTGAAGTGGAATTTTTTGTAATATGTTATGTTAGATTGCTAATAGTATCGATACAAAGATCTTTATGAAGAAAGTGGTTGCTGGTGAACCAAGGTACGGAGGTAAGTTGGCGGAGGTAAATTGACTGGAAAACTTGAATATTTTGGGGGGGATGGTTTGGTGCAACCCCAGATTTGGGCACAGTAAGTCCAGAAAGGTTTAATCATAGATGTGTATATCAAAAACTTGTTTTTCGCGGAAGCTTAGAATTAAATATTAGCCGCAAGAGATGCAGTTTTGTATTTAATAACTTTTTTTCTACTCTAAGGTGGGATCTCCAGGTATGGTATTTAATACATGTTTGTGATGGAATAAGAACTCCTTGAAATATTTGAGGTAGTAATATTTTTATTAAGGGTGAAAGGAACAAGTGCGGACTTATCGGCGTTAATTGTTATTTTCCATCTTAGTGACCAATTGCCAATGTGATTTAAGTAGTGCTGAAAAGCTAGGAAAGCATTAGTGGGATCCATTTCGGATGATAATATTGCTGTATCATCAGCATGAGTATATGAAATAGTGTCGACAATTTGAAGTGGGTGGTTATGACCATAAAAGGTGATGTTATAATTCAACTAATAATGTGACTTAAAATAGTTAGGTAACTTATTGGGAAATCTAAAATCTGAAACTTGTATAGTAAAAAATAATAAAATAATAATCAATTCAGTATTGTCAACAATATAATAATTTTCCTTAACGATTTTACAATTTTATCAAATTTACAAAACATTTTCAAGAGGAAAACAAATAATTTTTAGGGATGCTCACTTCCGTGAATGCCCACTGGATCACTTGGATCCCAAAGGGGATGCCTGTATTTACTTCGGGGGTAATTTTAACTTTTTTCCCTCGCCCACTGTTCGAAAAAAATACCATATATTATGGACCCCAAAGATAATCCCACATTTATTGGTGGGTAAAGGAATTTCACCACGTCACGGTCCTGAGATCGCCTAAAGGTGTATGGGAGCAGCTAGAATATGGATTGTTAACTTAATGCGAATAATACCGTCGTATGAAAGGGAAATATCGATTGGTCCTGAATAACGGACCCGCGAGGGAGACGAAAAGTCTATTCCCGGTAAAGAAATGTTCGCCGTAGCGAAATAATAATATACCTACTTACTTACTTTCGGGTCAATCTTCGAAAATTCCAATAATCAGCGGTATTTCATGCAAATACAAACTTTATTGCGTACGGGCGCATCGGTCATCATAATATTTTAGAACGACACGTGAAAAAAACACAATAGTTGTATGAAACCGCGCAACGAAGACATGACATCTAACGGGATGAACATAATACTATTGTGCAATACAAGGATAACGTAATAAATTAGGACGAAGGACGGATTGTTTGTGTGACATGTTATCCGCATTCGTATTAACGCAAAATTAAATTACATTTCACGAGTGAGTACGTACAATGTACAATTGATAATCGCAATGTGTATTTTAAACGGTTAGGCCTGTTTTTCAAAATTGTTTTACGGTTTTTTTTTTTTTTTTTTTTATAAAATAAAATTACAAACATTACATGGTATTACATTAAATTTCTGCCACCTATAATCGATTATTATTGATAGGCCTACACAATTGTGTCGAAGACAATGATAGAGGGTTGCGTATAGATAAATCATAGTTTACGAAAATTAATAATAGATACAGTTAAATAATGTAAGCGTAACAGTGTTGAACATTGTTTGTACAAAACAATAATTGAGAAAAGACGTCCTAGGATAATGGAGACAGGTACGGCCACTGTTATGGATAATTTATAGATAAAGTAACGGCTGCTTACGAAAAAACGATTCTGAGCGGAGTTCAGTTGATAGTGATGCTTTGTCATCAGTGTTTATTGCTATAGTAAGTATTTTTTATGCATTTTCTTTAATAATATTTGTTTAATGATGATTTTTGAATTTAATGTTTTTTCTGATTTTTCCGTGCTTTTTCCCCAGTTTTTCATATTTGCTGAGAAAATCGAAAAACAACCTCTTTAAAGTACCCTGCTATCATTAAAAGTTGGAGCAAAATTGCTGGTAGAAAAGTTGTTCACATTAAAACTCTATTATTATGTATAATAATGATTAAAACTCCGAGAAACAAAAGTAAATATAATTAATCATTGGAAACAGTATCCGCGTCTAAAGACAATAATGTCCAATCAGTAATGAGTTTTTTGATATTAGAATGATTAACTATTCTTGATTATTAAAGGCACGGGGTTTTGGCGTGAGTTAGTCCACGAATTTTCGGCCAAAAGATTTATTAGAATAATTCATTCTAGCATCCCAAGCCCCGAGGCCTCTTTTCATTAATGTATTATTAATGCTAACCCTAATCTAACCTAAGAATTATTAATGGTTTTTGATCGAAGATAATTAATATATTTGCAATGTTTTTAAGCAATAGTTTTACCGGCAAGACGTTAAACGTTTCAAAACTGATTGAAGCTTTCCAGAGTACACTTGTGGATACATAATATTTCTAAAACTTATTTATATTGTGTTGTCGCTAGAATCTGTAAGGCATTTTCGGCTAGCCCATCCCAAAAATAACAAACCAAATTGAAATAAAGGTATAATAGAATTATATGCACCATACGCATCGTTTTGGTCGGTAGGTACAAATACACGACGTAGCTTACAAAAACTAAAACTCAAACTTCGCAGTCGCATAGCCAAACTATTGAAGAGTAAATCCTAGCGCATATTTTTTATCGAAAATTAATTCTAAATATGTCTAAAATTCGAGACAATTTGTATTCTATGACGGAAATGGCCGTTATAATGGCAGTGATTTTCACATAAATGTGAAATCTAAGTCATCAAAATATATGCCCTTAAATTAATATCCTGAAATTCGTGATTTATATTGATTTATATTAATTATTAATTTTTTGTAGGTCAAATATTCAACTAGGTACCTACTCTCGTTGCGGGATTAGTGCTCTACTGTGGACGTCATCCCGCGAAACATCCGTACCAACATCCGAAAATGATTTAATTATTTAATAATTGCAAGTTTCCAGGTTTCGGAGGAAAATACCATTTGCAATATTTGAATTATAGATGTACCAAAGTTAATAGTTTTACTATAATGTGTGTACTGCTATCTCTTTAGGAATTTTCAACCAACATGTACTCCGTCAAAACTAGCTGTAGTTTTATCTTTAAGAGTTTTTTTTTTTTTTTATGATTAATAAAACTTCAGATTATTCAGATATATTACTTTTGAGTATAATTTATATCGTATACAGTCTGATAAACTTGAATCGAAAATGGTGTCTAATGTCAAAACGTGATTCTAGTAATTATATTTCGGATTCTGAGTGAAGTTTGAAATTTGCTGAATATACACGTATTACGGTGTGTTTTATTTATCTGTAAACAACTTTTCTGAAACCCTGCTTCGATCAATAACTTTATAGGAACTATATATAACTGCAATATTTTAACACTTTTAATCTAATGCCCATTTTCTCATTGTAGTTTTCGCAACACAGTGGATACCGCTTAATGTGGCCATCGGTTAATGTGAACAGTCGGCAGCCCCTTAATACGGACATAATGGTCTGGTGCCGATTCTAATGTACAAGAATACTTATTTCGGTTAAAACGGGTTAAATCGCTTAATGCGGGCAAATATAAATTTGATGCTAACTTGCCCGGATTGAGCGGATATGCCATTATAAATGGGAAAAAACTAGCAATTGTTTGTTGAATTTTGGTTATTTCACGGTTTACCTTGGCAACAATGGAAAAAATACGACAAATTATATTCTGCTTATAATCATTTTTCGTTAGTAATGGTTTATCGTTGCGTACGATTATAAATTAAATTACACTACGTTTAGAAAACATAGTTTCTATACATACTGTATATTATAATAAAAACGCTTTATCCATAGAAACTTAACAGAAAGCTTACTTATACAGTGTATGGGCAACCGCTAAAAAGAGTTTTTTCAAAATTCAACTCATAAAGGACGACCGACAAAAGGTTTTTGATATTTTTTAGACACAAATTTAATTTGTTTTCTTTTATTTATGATTTATATTGTCAGTTTGTTCGGATGTCGCAGCTACGGAAAAATTATATTTTCGAAAAATAAATTAACGGGCATCGACGCGACGGTTTCTAACCGTGGTAGGAACGGGGGTGGAAACGAGAAATCACGGGGAGATCACGATTTTATTTTGCACGTTTTTTTTTTTTTTCTTTCATTCAAAGCCAAACGAGACGGCTAGTATACGAATATTATTACAAAGATAAAATATTAAATTATTATTCCGACGTACCTACGAGATTTTCAAAGTAAAAACACTCGAGTAATAGAAAAATAAAAGAAAATGAATACGTTAATATTAAATATATTTCAAAGAGTTGACATTTGTCAAAGATATAGTATATGGTGTGTATACATATATATTGATATATTATAT
Source organism: Cinara cedri (assembly GCA_902439185.1). Classification (NCBI taxonomy): domain Eukaryota; kingdom Metazoa; phylum Arthropoda; class Insecta; order Hemiptera; family Aphididae; genus Cinara; species Cinara cedri. Next base: position 442,251 of record CABPRJ010000986.1, on the reverse strand, counting down.
CGTCTGCGGTAGGTTTTCATTTTCTTTCTATATTACCTTTAAAAATCAAAAGCAAAACCTTTTTTTTTTTTTTTGAACCTTATCAGTATTCTGTACACAACAGTGAACCCACGAATTAACCATCAGAAACAGATATACTAGATAATCTTCAATCAAAATGCGGCGATCGCCATTTTTAGATTGCAAAAAAAAAAAATACCAAAAGATTTATTTTCCGAATACAAGATGGTTTTTATTAGTTTTTCTACGCTGTGTACAATTTTTATTTATCTGTCTGTAAACAACTTTTTGAGTAGAAATCTTGATGGTTTTTTTTTTTTTTTTTTTTTTTTTTTTTTTAG
>CABPRJ010000986.1:155731-432345 GCA_902439185.1 Cinara cedri | reverse complement strand
AAAAAAAAAAAAAAAACCTCGCGGCGGGTCTCGCGGTGCACACGAAAATAGCCGCTGCCGTTAGCGTTTCGAACGCCGAGAGCAAATCGTCGGCTGATCCGCGGGAAGAATTCGCATCGCGTTCGCTTCACCGGGTCGCGTTTTCCACCGGCGAAATGCCGCGGGCCCGACCGCGGTGTTACGCAGGTATGCGCGCGCGAATAACGGGTACGCGGGTCGCCCGATAATAATATTTCGCGGCTGCGTTCTCGGTGTTTATTTACGGACGGAGACGATTCGCGGTGTAATAATAATAATAATAATAATAACAATCACGGTATTAACGATAAAATTGTTTGTTGTACGCTGCCCTCCCCCCCAACCCCCGATCGTGTTGTCGGCGACGATCTATTTTTACGCGAGCGCGTTCCTATCGGCCGCTATTGTGTAGCGTAACGATCGCGTGCAATACGTACCCTTTTGGAACGACGCACAGCGGCACGGCCGCCGTCTGAACCGGTGACGGTGACGCAGGTGGTGACGGCGACGGTGGTGACGGTGCGGACGGCGCGAGCGAATCGGGTACAATATACGAGTTACCGGAAGAGACGCGAACGAACGATCGTCACGCGGTTGCCAGGAAACATGGTCGGCGACTGTCGACTCGCGGGACTGAAGTGCAGGCGTGTTGGTGCGCGGCGCACGTCTCCGAATGAAAATACTCGGGCCGTCCCGTCGTCCGCGGCGGCGGCGGCGGCGGCGGCGGCGGCGGCGGCGGCGGCGGCGGCGGCGGTGGCTGCGGCGGCGAAGGATGCGGCGTGCGGCGTGCGGCGGTGACGACGACAGCAGCGACGACGCCAGTAGCGGCGGCGGTACAATGTAGCGCGCGAGGGACGGCCGCGGGAAAACTGAGTCCGACGCCCCGCGCGGCGTAAAGGCGAAAAAACCGAAACGGATCGACGGACAGCGTTCAGACTGCCGCTGCACGGCCGTACTCGGCGCGAACGGATAAAAGTCGAGTGGCGTTGTGATGGCGGCGGCGGCGGCGTCGGTAGGAGGAGGCTAAAGTCGGCGAGCGACGGCGGCGCGCAGAAGGGGAACCGAAAAATAATTATTACGGGACGAAACGCGCGAAAGAATTAAATTTAAATTTGAGAAAAAAAATAAAAAAAACATAAATAAGAGGCGATTTTCGAGAAATAACGGCGAGAGAGAAGGGGGCCGTGGAGTGGATAACGGCGGCGCGGGCGAGGGGAAACGGCGGGGATAAGTGCGCAACAGTGCGCGGCGGCAAAGTTCTAAATAAAACTATCGGGTGGCCGTTAAGCCGTCGGCGGCGGCGACGTGACGGTCTGCGGGGATTCGGCGGACGGTCGACGTGTGGAAGGGTGTGGGTGGGGGGGGGTGGAGTGGAGGTACGGCTACAACTGCTGAACGCGCCGACGATGACGGTTCCCGTTGCCGCCGGTACGACGAAACGAGCCGCCCGGCCGGACGGGATCGGCATCAGGCGGCCGCCGTCACCGCCGTCGACGTGCGGTGTACGCCGCAGCCGTACGCTCATTGTAATTGTATACGTGCGTACGATAAAACCGCGGGACACGCATGCGCCGTCCGCCGGGCCGGATTTTGACGGATTCTTTTTGGATATCCACCGTCGCCGTCCGCTCCGAACGATATCGCCGCGGCCGCGGGCGGCGCAAGCGCGGACCTACCCGCCCCCTCCGGTCCCCCTACCCCTCGACCCCGTGACCGCCGGAAACGTACGCCCGGAAGCCCCGGCGACGGACGGGGGCGCGTGATGGGGGGCGAGAGGGGCCGAAAGGACGTCACGGATTTTCCGTCCGCGATCTCTACACGTGCCCCCCCACCGCCGCCGCCGCCGCCGCCGCGCGAGTACGCCCGTCCGGCCGGCCGACCACGTATCGGGAATTAAACGGCGATATATTAATAAACTCCGGCCGGACGGTTTAAAAATACCGCGGACCGCCTGCGGACCGGTGACCGCGGTTGACGCGCGTGCCGGGCCGCCGACGACGACGTTCGTCCGCGTGTCGCGCGAGCCCGTTTTACGTCCCCCTCCACTCCAACCCCCCCCCACCCATCGAGTGCCGTCGCGGTCGTACGATAATATGTCGGTAGGCGAGCGGCCGCGTTTCGGGACCGTAAAAATAATGCCCGCAAAGCGCTCGTTTTTACTGTCACTCGTAACCCGCGTCGTAAATACCGTCGAATAAAATACGCGAAATGGCGTTATTTTTTTTTTTTTTTTTCTGTTTTTATCGCCCGCCGACAGTCACTCTCACTCGACACGCGCAACAGTAAACTGCCGTCAAACCGGCTCACCAACATTGTTGTTAACGGCTTCGGCGGACCGCGGCACTCCGGGGGTGGGGGGATGGGGGGGCCGGACGACTTCTAGCGTCGCGAAACAGATTTCAAACGCGAAACGTTTGTCTCTACCTTTGTTACCCGCGACGCATCGTGCGCGCATACGCGTTCGACGACGGGGAGACGAAGATGACGTGCGGCGATCGCGGGCGCGGACGAACAGCGATTAGGTGGGGCGGTTAAACGCGTCGCGTAACGTAACGAAAACGAATAATTGGGCCGGCGAGACGGAACGATTCTTCCGGGCCCCGCGCGAAAACCCGGACGGCGCGCATTCGGAATTTAATATTTAAAACAACTTCCGCGCGCACAGCGTACACAGATCCGTGTGTTGAAACGTCCGAGTGTTTCCCCGTCACGCAATTCCGTATCGCGCCGTCCAGATTTTTACGGGTTACGAAATTTCGTGTTCCAGGCGCATACCGTCCGAGGCTTTCGCATTCCGAGTTTTTACGCGCCCCTGGTGTTGTGATTCCACCGTCGACGGTCGCGGCGTTTCACGGAGGGAGCGTAGGGACCACGGCCCACTCCCGGACATCAAACTGCCTATGGCTGTAACGGTTTATACCGGAAACCCGTGCAGAAGTTCACAGCGTTATAATAAATTATAATCACGGGCTCCGTGGACAGTCATCGCGCCGTCACGTTGAGCGGTCAGCGCGGTCACATTGGCTGGCCGACCGACGTCTGAACGTGTTTGTTAAAAGTGTAATTTTCGGATCGAAAGGACGGTGCCCCCCTTCCCCCCGCACCACCACTCACCTCTCTCCGCCCTCGAAAAATACGAATCAAATGCGCCGCAGCGCGCCCCGATTATATGCGTAGGTGTCGACCCACGTGGATTGTTTCGTATAATAGCGTGTTGGAAATGTCGTTATTTTCACAACGTCGTCGTCTTTGTGTACGGAAACACCGCGTTCGCAAAACGACCCGGAGTCAAATCCGGGATATCCGGGTACGGGTACGGCCGGCGGGGAGTGTTGCGTTACGAATCGCACCGAACAAACATTGGCTTAGCCGCGGGCGCGAACCGGCTAGGGTTTGTGGGGAGGGGGGGGGGGGGGGTTAGGGGACGGGCTGCAGGACCGAGGGGGTATAAGCTGCGTCGAACACATTGTATGCTCTTTATAAAGTGATATTCGGCGGTCTACACTACACAAACAATAAACACACGATACACGGTAAAATACGTATACTCGGAACAATTTTCAATTAAAATACAGACGATTTGTTGTTTTAAACATAAAAGGATTTAAATACATCCGCGTCTAGATTACAACGTACATTAAAACGATTCCGGCGTAATTTTGATATTTGTAAACGATATATTTCAAAGCGTAATAACAGGGCCGCCGCCGCTGCTGTAAGGGAATATTCGGTGCGGGTTATTTTAGATACTGAGTGGAGCGAAGGGGCGCACAGTTTTACAAAGATGGTTATTTATTTGTTTTCCGCGGACAACTCTTCTACCGGAGATCTTGCTCCGGTTTCTAAGTGTTGCACCTTTTCTGAAAAAATTGGTCAGGGAGATCATTTTTCGATTTTCCCAAGAGCTTTCCCAGCAAATGTGAAAAACCGGGAGAAACGTACGAAAAACGGGAAAATCGGTACATTCGACAAATATTATTAAAACAAATTTATAATGCCTATTTAATTGTTTTACTGCAAAATGACGTATATATACGTTGTTGACAAAGCATCAACTGAACTCCGCTCAGAATCGTTTTTTCGTTAGCAATGGTTCATCGTTGTTTACAGGTAAACATTAAATTATTTATTACAGTGGCTGCACCCGACCCAGCGGTTATCCTAGGTCGTTTTTTTTTTGTTTTTCCTTCTATAATATTATGTTCTTATTATGATGACATTATCGATAATTCGCTAAATGCTTAATGGTTTAAATCTCTTTATTAAAATTGAACTTATTGCGATGTTGCTGAATTCATTTCGACGATTAATCGGGTCTTCGTCCGTCTGTCTTAAAAAAAAAAAAAATATATACTTATATGTAACATATTACGTAAAGGACGTCTGAAATAAAATATCGCACTAAGGTTGTTCGCGGTAAGATGACCTTTGCAAGCCCTGCAGGGAGCAACATCGATGTACGATAAAATGTCTTAGCCCACTCTCTAAAATCTCATGGAAAATTTCCGCCAATGACAACCTACGCCCTAAAATGTATTCGATACGATCGGGCATATGAATTCATTAATAAATAAATCTACTTAATATATTAACATGCGTTTTTAATAAGAAGATTATAATTATCTGATAACAATGGACACGGTATATTCTAATCAGTTTGTTCACAACAATATTCAACATTTCGATAAACCATTGATTATTTTTCATTACATTCATATATTAGACGTTTTTCGTAATCACGCGATGTTATTTTGATCAAAATATTTGAACTTGTCGATTATTTTTCGATTTTTATACGGCTGACAATACGCATTTCGAAATACAATTGAAAACCGGAGTAAAATTATTGGTAGGTTTTAGAAAGAAAAAAAATAAACATTATTGTATAGCCGATACATTCCTGGCTTCTTCACTTAGAATCTAAAATTGTTGCGCAGTAATACAAATTCGCATTGAATTTTGTTGATTCGTTTATTATTGATAAGTCTTTTTCTTTTAACCGCCGAATATTTCCCGGTTTCGGTTCCATTGCCGTGTTTCGTAAACGGCCGTTACTGTTTTTTAGGTTAACAACGCCTCGATGTTCATAATTTGATTCTGTTTTTATGACCCGGAGAATACCTCTTAATTTGATTTGAACTGACCCATGGGACCCCGGTGCATTGTTTATAGATAGGGCTCGGAAGTTATGGGAGTTGCGTATTTTTCTATATGCACTAGATTCATAGCAGACCAAGTTAGACATTTTTTTCTATACAACGGGTAGAATAAAAATGCAACATTTAAAATGCATATTTTACATACTTCGTTAAATTTAGAGAAAAAGTGTATATTTCATAGATTTTCGCATATTTACGCATTTTTATGCTTATTTAGTATTCGCTAAACAAAAAAAAAAAAAAAAAAACATATTTTCTCCCTTTCGTTTTTGTATTTTAAATAATATCGGATATAAAAACTCAATATTATTTAACGTAGTTATTTATGGTTATTTTTTATCATCTCAGTTTATTATTAATTCAACAACAACGGTGCGATTCGCATTTAATCTTTATCTCTTTATGCATATATATAATAATGAGATTGTATGTTTTTGAATAATAAACTTTGAATAATTTTTTGCGTATTTGTTAATTCTTTTTTTCTTACACATTTAACATTTTTTCATGCGAATTTTACAATTTTTTCGTGCATATTTTCCGTTACCTTTCGTGCATGTATATGTTGCCTTTTTTAGCTCATTTAACTTCCGAGCCCTAGTTATAAGGTGATAACGGACGTAGGTATAGTCCAAACGAATTCTCATAAAATGTGTCAAACAAACGACGTACTATACGATGGCACCGGATGTAAACACATATTGTACATTTTTAAAATCCAGAATTTGGAAAAAGACCCCCCTCCCCGCCAACCGTTGTTCGGTTATAACGGGCGTATACCGAGTCCAAACGAATTCTGAAATGAATCAAACACATACAAACGAATGGCGTATACGAAATGGGGGGGGAGTATTGGAGTACCCAGCATCCAAGAACGGAGGGGGACAGCGAAACGTACGTATAATAAAACACCACCACTGATATCAATGGTTTTTAATTTAATGCAGAAAGATGAAATGTTATTTATTTTTTATTTCACAACAAATGTAATGTCGAAAAAAACGCCTAAAAAATTCCGCGCTCTATAAGAACTTAATACCTCATCATCATATGCTCATCACAATGAGCATTCTCCCGTAAATAAAATCGCCGAAAAAAAAAAAAAAAGAGGGAGAAGTCGTTGCAAAAGTAAAACGTTAAATATACGTACGATATAATTTAATATACTACGCGTTTTCTGTATTTTGTTTTATTTCACGAAAATAATATTATTTTTATTAAACGTTACAAACGTCATATTGTTTTATTAAGATGACGTCGAACGTGCGTAAATCTTATCGTCTTTGTCTATCTTATAGTCAACGTGCCGCAAAAATGTGTTTTTCTACTTCCAACAGTACCCAGGACTCGTCGGTCGTATATAAACTCGATTTCGGTGCCAAAATAAATACTATAGAAGTTGTATTCTAAATGTCTATTGAACAGTTTTTCTTTTCTTTTTTTTTTTTTTTCAGAACCGATTTCATTTCCATTTTAAAAAGTGCGATTTTGAAAATATTTTTTAAAAAAAATCATATAAAATCCGCGGATAGAGAATTCAAAAAAAAGTACACACTTTCGCTATGTTGCCCGTACAAGATAATAATAGAGACAGCCAATTCGCGACTAGCGTCTTCTTAATATCGTCAGATAAGTGCCTATCCGACTATTTTAAAATTCGTTAATATCTTCCGAATTAATCCGAACTGGATACGCAAACTGGCTGCTATAATGGGGAAAATCGAAGGGAAGAGACCTGTAGTGGCCGTTCCCGAGCCAAAAATGGATGATGGCTACGCCGAAAACTAACCTTAAAAATAATATGTGCATGGAACGAGGATAGACATTTATAGGCACCCGAGTAGTAGCGGGCAAGTCTTCAGAAATTTGTCAAGAGGGGTGGAGTCGTACACGCACACGCTTTTAAAATTGAACGTATTTTACATATTTGTTGCCGAAAATTCGTGGTGGGGTGAATTCTTCCTATCGCACTGGGTACTTATATGAGGATAGAAAGTAGCGAGAATAAGGTTCGAGAAAGTGAACTTAAGAAGAACCACTGAAGAACTACAGCAAAAATAAAAAATAAAAACAATACATTTATAATCGGTTTAAGTATTTTATTTGCAATATAATCGCCTGAATTCCCCCAGACACGCGATTTGTCACGAATTGTATTAAATCCCGAAATGTAACGTGATGCCACGCAGCGTACATATTATATTATTTTTTCTTTTTACCAAAACCAATTTTCCACTGCAGAAAATCATCTACTATATAGATTGGATCCTTTGTTAAGTCGAAATTCAAGGGAAATGTAATTTGTTCGACTTATCGAGTTTTTCGAGTTATCGAGGTTTTTTGGAAAAAATTCTACTTTGAGAGTTTTTAAAATGTATACATGTATTATAGTTTTTAATCATTACATAGTAAATATGTGTGCATATAATTACAATGTTATTGTTATTATCATTATTATTATTTTAAAATTGTATTACTAAAAAATGATTAGGTTAAATTATGGGACGCGCGAGCCGTTTAGACAAACGATCCATCATCATCCATCTATGTTCGGAACACAAAATGTTCGAGTTATCTATAGTTTTTCTTTCGAGCAGTCGAGGTTTTCACAAAGTTTCGCTGGATATTATTATTATTAGCGGCTAAAGTGTTTACAATTAGGTATCTAACTAACGTAAACTCTATGACGGGTGGATTAATGTAAATAATTTACTTGTATTTAATGTATTTTGTTAGTTTGACAGGTATAGTTAAGTTTATGCGCAGAAAAATGTTAATTTTATTCTGTTAAAAAAAGAAGAAAAAAAAGGCCAAGACGATTTAGTTAGGCTGGAAGTAAAAATATTCAACGGTTTTAAAAGTTTTAGTAAAACTGTTTACTCTTTTTTATTATTTTTCTTTTTTTATGCAATTGCTCACCCTTTAAATGTATTTAAAAAAAAAACCCGCAATCATTCAACTGGTAAACTCGCTACGGATGTTTACGAAAAGGTTAGGGGTGACAACCTTCTCTCCCCGCCGACTTAAAAAAAAAAAAAGCAACTATATGAGTATTTGTTTGATATTTCGATTTAAAAAAAAAACGTACATAATACTGCGTTTCGTTTAAATTAAAAGTAAAAGCTTGATTTATCGATTAACAGTTAGCTTTTTAAGATCCGGCTTTTAAACTCCCATAATCGAGTGGTACATAGATAAAATGTCTCTGACGACTTATTCACGGTTGTTATTCGCACCGCACCCTCCCATCGGATATCCCCGGGCGACTAGGCACGCCACTGACATAATCAATTAATGTCGAAAACGATAATCAACTGCGCTAGTTTACTAGTTAACGTGCGTGTCGGAAAAAAAATTGACTATTCAACCATATCTACCTCGTACACATAATTTTATCGAATACCTACGCGAATTATAACGATAATTATTGATTATAAATCTTCGGAAGATATCTGTGTTATTTTATTGACGGCAAAGTTGTCGAGACATGGTTGTCACGCGGCGCGTACAGTCGTGTACACATTTATTTACGTCGCTGACCTTAAAACTTATACCTATACGTGACACGCACGTGTATTTATAGTTGTTATTAGATTTTTTTTATTCCGTTTAGAATTACGCGTCAGTAAATTATTTCAGACGCGGATCCGGGGGGGTATCGGTAGGGCTAAGGGACTTCGGAGCCCGCCCCCTCTAACGCTGCTCGTTATACAATTGCACACGTACTACGCGTCTGTGACGGTCGCAATACAATAACAATGCAACATCGTCGGACGGAAGCTGCAGATTGCTGGTCGAAAGAAAACCGACCCCACCTATATCAATTGTGTTATTGTTGTGTTTGTTAAGATTTTGACGAAGAAAAAAAAAAAAAAAATCAGCGAGTATAACGTAATAATGTAATACCGCCTGTTTGCGATGGGCGATACCGACAACAATTTAGTATTTGATACTCGACACTCTCGTTTAATTTCGGTACTCGATACTCGATACCTAGACCAGTAAAACGCTCGTTTATCGATACCTTAGTAAAAAAATATAAACAAAATACGAATATCGAGCTATTAATTATTATTAAACATATTACAAACGGTATTTTAGAATTAATACGCGAAAACACATTACGAAATGAAAAACACACACGCACACTTCGACACGATGGGTGGACCACTGTTGTAGGTAAGAAGTTAGAAAGGTGGGATGTAGAAAAACACTGTCATTTATAATATCACAACGATAGAACCATTGCTAACGAAAAACGATTCGGAACGAAGTTTCTTTTATACGTACAAAAGAAATTTTCCCGATTTTCACCAATTATTATGAAAACCACTTAGAAAATCAAAACATAACATTTTGAACGATGGCTCATGAACAAAACCATTTTAACATAAAAAAAAAAAAACTATCGAAATCGATACCAAAAATTATTTCGATTTCGATATTTGATTCTGTCTTATATATCTCGAAACGTTTAATCGCCTGCCCTTACTGCTTGTGTTGTTAACTTATACCAGACACGTATACAGAGGATACAGAGGGGAGGGACGATGGTAAGGGGTTCGAACCACGCCGGGCATTTGAAATAAGTAACATTATATACTAGTTCTATAGTTCAAAATGTTTCATTTTTTTTTTTACTTTATGAATCTTCCTCCGCAATTTGTTTTCTATGTACATATCGCACCTACTATAGTGACGTGATATAATACAGATTACCCGAAAATCCGGTTTTAGGATTTCAAAGTCCGAGAGTCCGAAAGTTGTCTATTCGGTACTTCCAGAAAGTCATTTTTTAATTTTGCAAGCAGGTTTTTATAACATTGTTGCGAAAAAATTTAAGAACAAATGGACAAATATTTATGGCATAACGATTTCATGATTTTACATTATCGTAACTAATGTTAAATAATTGTAGAGACCTGTAGTTTTCACATAATACTTATATTGGCCTTTTATAGACGTGGTAAAATGTTTAAAACATTCTAGTTATTTTTAGGATATTACAGTTGTTTGGTATTTTACATTCCGAACGTAACGAAGAAGCTATTGATTTTACTAAGATGTTTTTTTTTTCTTTTTCTAGTCTGTGGACACGTTTTTTCCTAGTAAACTTGCTCCAATTTTTACGTGTAGAAACTTTTCTAAAAGCTCGAGCTATTTATATTGTACTTAAAGGACGCCATTTTTGAAATAAAAGCACTTAAGTGGGAAAAAACGTAGGAAAACGTACAATTTCACGATTTCATTATTTTATAAAAACACGAACGGCGTTTTATAACAGAAAAAATAATTTAATTGAAAAATCACAAGACACCTTTTTTATTTACTTTCTTACGGTATCATTGCCAAAACTTTTGAGCCACTTTTGATCTTTTAAGGAATTTTAATTTTTTGGAGTTTTTTTTGCTGTAATTCGGTTACAAATACACGTTGAGACTTGAAACTTAATAATAATAGTCATATTGGACTTACGTGACTATACTGGACGTGGTAAAATTTCCTAAACATCGGACGATTTTTTTTTTTTTTTTTTTCATAATAAACGTTTCGAAATCAAACTTAAACAAAAATCGTAAAAAAAATACGGCACTTCAAATTATGTATTACCGAACTGCGTTCGGAATCGTCTTTCGTCGAGCGATGATTTATCGTTATTTACAGATATAAATTTATGTATCCTACCTTGCCGACTTCTCACCTACAACAGTGGCCGCTTCCATCCCCAATATCAGTTCCTTTTTTTTGTTTTTATATGTATTTTTGGTTGGTAGATATCTAAATGAAATATTAAAATAATTATAAAGAGACATAAGACTCTTAAGAGACATTTTTCCGATTTCGGATTTCGGATGAAAATCCGGATTTGTCGAAGTTCGAAAATCCGGATTTTCCCCACCACTAGTACTTACACATTTGACTTATGTTTGTTGTTTTTCTGAAAAAAAAATTATAGTCGGGGTGGCCCGATTTCAAATGGCCAGATCCGCGCCTCATTGATTTCATATTGTACAATACCTATAATTAGACTGATATTGGACTGATGCTCACAATTTGACTTTTCTTTTTTTGAAATACTTGTACAAAAATATCATTTTATATAGTAGGTACCGATACTTTTATCAGCGACCTTTAAAACTTAATGAATTTGTATGCAATTTTACCGAGGCTCTTAAACGCCGTGCGTTATAAAACAATGGTATCTGAATAATGTTATTAAAGTCGACTTTCAAACAACACCCGCTATAAGTTTTAGTATAATAACGAAAACGAAAAAAGTTGAATTATTTTAACCGTCTCCTTAGTTTACCTAGCTGTACTTACATAGTTACGACACTAAACGATAAAGTATAAAATATATTTGTCAAATCAACAGCTTGCAGTACAAGCGGTAATATTGATACATAAAAATAAAACACTTAATTTGACCTTAAAATATTATTATCCACATAATATTCCAATCTACATTTGATAGGTATATTTAAATAAGTAAACAAATGTAAAGAAAAAAAAAAAAACCACAAAATTATTAAACACGTTATAATATAATATATTATGACCTATTCTAAGGTAAGATAAATATTGCTTAACAAAATACAATGATATTCGACGTGATTTCTCGTCGAAATAGATGAGCACACACACACACACACACACACACACACACACACACACACACACACACATGCTCGCGCGAGTGTTACACAGCACGTTAAAAAGTAGAAATATGCGTATAAAATTATTAAATATTCATCGGTGACCACTAACAAAAAAAAAAAAAATTAAAATACCTGTACAACTTTTACCTGATAAATATGACTACAGCATACGTTTGAGAATCTCGTATTATTACAATAATATTATATTAAATAGTTCAAGGGCATATTCGGCGCGTTTTCGCGCGGGGTTGCGAAATTACGTGCCCAACAATGCAACAATGCAGGTATAATACGAACGTATTTAAATGTACAAAATCCTGAAAGTGTAGCATTCCTTTGCCTATACTTACCAACCAATCAACCTACACGATGAGTCGACCGGAGAATCCAAAAGATTCTCGTAATTCGCATTCTTCAACGCGGTTTACTGCAGAATAATCGATTATTAAATATTTATAAATAGGTGTGTCCGACTTTTACATCGTAACGCGCCGTATCGCGGGCGTAGACTCGTGGGGTTGGGGGAGAAATTTGAGGAATGGATCCCACCCCGTGTCCTATTTTACATATTTATGTGTATATAATATTTCCCTTAATGGTTTGCATAAAATTAATAGTTTATACTTCATACCGGCGACGACGCTATAGACGGTTATAATAAAAAACGATTATGTCTACCGTAATCAATTTTTATAAATAGTTTTATTTTATTTTTCAATTTAATTTGAACCGATAGCTAACGTGAATAAAATATAATGGTATATTGATTCATAATGTTTTTATCAGAAAACGGTAGAAATTTCGGATATTGTAATTGTTTCTATCAAACGCGTAATTAAGTAACAGCCGAATCGGGCAAGCATATTTTCTGAGGGTAAAGAAATTCGACCAGACAAATATTACAGAATTACCCGTAGCGATCCCGTACGTTGATCGTTTTATTATTAATTTAAAATAAAGGCTCCTTGTTCACACAAATATTTTAAAATGTACCTGTAAGTTACATTTAAATTTGTATTAATTTTTAATTACAAAAATCATTAAGTGTGGCGACGGATTACTGTCTGTTTAGGTTTTCAATGTACAATATTTTCTGGCAACATTGATTTTTTAAGAATTTGAAGAGCTTGTAAATTGTTATTTTGACACTGATGTCTAGACAGTAATTGCAGAATTTAAAATCTGACAGTTAAAAGTGAATTTAACAAATAAACATCTTAGGATAGCTGTAATGCTCAATGTTTCCAAATATTTATCAACTTGCCTATACAACAATACCATATGTGCTTTACCGGTGTCCGCGTCAACACCCGACAGAACGTTTCCATGTCTTAAAAGGCGGCAAACACACTTGAGGAATACAATGGCTCAAGTAAAAATAAACAGTTATATTTCGTCCTTTTATGTAAGAGTCCATTTATGTATTTTACTTTTCAGACTCGGCTAAACGGATTAACATTGTTGGATTCACCGAAAAGTACCTATTACACCTGAAGACACTTTTTGATATTATGTCACTGAATGCAAGGAAAATAGGCATTGTATTTTAGATTCGTAGAAAAAATAAAATTATTTTTATCGTATCCTAACCTATAGGTAAATAGTGACTATACTATAGTATTCCGGTTCATTTGGGCATTTTAATTAATATTGAGTTTATCCTCTCTCTTCCATAGTCCCGTGTATACAATATCGGCTTATTAGCATATGAAAAGGCCTTGGTTTTACTCGGGTACCTTAATTCTTTTCATATCCCATTAGTCCAATTTAGGGGAAACGGGAGAGAGGATATATTCCCCATCATTGCCTCATTTTTCTTAAATATTTATAATAATATACAGGGTGTTTTGTTTTTAAATTTTGCCTAGCCAATTTATATAGTTAAAATATGCATAAATTCGAATTCAAATTTTTAGAATTTTAAGTGTAGTGTAAAAACGAAATTTTTCACAGCATTTAATGAGTTGATACTGTAGCGATAACAACTTTGGTTTTCTAAAGACAACCCATATGTTTTAGTTCAAATTATCAATCAGATGATTTTTCTGAACATTTTATAAGTTATTTTACTTTAAACACTAAAATATAATAACTGATCAAAAAAAAAAAAAAAATTGTCTATACACGACTCCTATATAACAGTCGGTACCAACTCACCATAAAAGACTTTTTATTATTAACCTTAGTGATTAATGAGCAATAACTAATAACTTTTCGTTCAAATTTCGATTATACTACAAAGAAATTTCCAAAAAAACATTTGATTGACAATTTGCATCAAAACATGTAGGTTCTCAAAAACCAACATTTTTATTGCTACAAGATACTACTTAAATGTTGTGAAAAATCGAATTTTTTGAAAATATCATTTTTTTCATTTTACTTAAAAATTCTAATAATCATAATTTGAATTTATGCACAATTTAACATTACGGGTTGACGATACTTATCTCCCTCTCCATAACAAAATTATTTACACACCACTGATTTGTCAACAAGAATATTTGAGATCGACTTAACCACTTTTTTGATTTTAATTTCTCCAAAAATTAAAAAATTAAATTTTTGTGACGATTCCTTTTAGATTCTTAACAAAGGGAGGAATGCATTAGTCTTACAATGAGGTTTTTTTGTTTTTCTGTGAACATTTTTTCTACCAAAAATCTTGCTCTGATTTTCAAGTGAATGTAGTACATTTTCTGAATGGAAATTTTATTTGTATGGTATGCCATGATTTTCTAAAGGGTTTTCATAATAAATAGGAAACTGAACAAAAACGTACAAAAAACGGAAAAATGTTTAAGTTGTATTATTTTCAATAAATTTGTAATTTATTTTAAAATATTCGTAGAGACTTGAAATTTGTAAAAAAATCTGATATTTGCTTTTTCTAGTCGTGGTAAAATGTTAAAAATATTTGAACCATATTTGAGCTATTTGCGGACATTTTAATTTTGATAATTTTTTTATTTGGTGTGTATTCTATGAATAAAATTGCTAGACTAAACATAAATGCTTGAAAATTCAATAGGAAATACATAATAGGTCATACTTTGTGGTAAAAAAATTAAATAAAAAATATAACACGTCTAAATTCCTATGTTGCACGAGGATAATACAAAGACAGATAAATTACCTCTTACAATCCCCTTCAATATCAGTATTGTACCTACCTATTCAATACTCTTAAAATACAAGACCCTTCAGATAATAAGTACTTATACAATTCTTATCTGGAACTACAACTACTCGGGCAGTCGTGTGAGGAATGTATTTGTCTTTTATCATTTGCTCATGTCATAATATGAGCTGCACCTGCTGCAACTGCATGCCTGCATCTGCTTAGCCATTCTTTTGAAAAATCCGCTTTCATATTTAAAAAAAATAATAATTTGATAATTCACTCTGAAATTAACTCGTCACTTGGGAGGCCAGCTAATATCGAATACTGTATGTACAGTATTTTGTGTTATTTTAAATAAAGTGTCAAAATATGTAAAGTAAAAACCTATCGGTTAAGGTTAACCTTGAAAGTTGAGGTGTAACCAAAGAGTACCAGATTAATTAAAAGACTAAGAAAGATACTAATACATAACATTCCGATACCATGTAGACAATCCCGTGTGTAGGATTTCTTGATGGGTTGGAGGGATTACGAAAAAAATATGTAACATTTATACATCAATTATTAGGTAGTAAAATATTATTATATTTATATTAATTTTTCAAATTTATACTAAGTACGTATAGCAATAGGGTGAAATAAAAAAAAAGATGAACATACTTCGCACAATGGGTGGGCCACTGTTGTAAATAAGAAGTTGGGAATGTAGGATACAGAGGGGAATTTAACGTGCACATGTATGCAACGATTAATCGTTACTAACGAAATTCAAATGTTTATAAATAGCACAAAAATGGTTAAAATGTTTTGAAAATTTGACCACGTCTAAAAAAGGCAAATATAAGTTTATAACCAAATATCAAGTTTTTACGAACATTTTTAACTGAATACAACAAAAATAAAAACTTTATAAAATTAACTTTAGTTGTAATAGGAATAAAAATCAGTTGGAATCAACGTGATATTCACAGTAAATGGTTTACTTAATGAATTTTAAGCAATGCGAATTAATGATACCTACGTCATATATTTCTGTGAAATAGTTTTCGTTTTGCGTCAACTTCAAGAGTGGTGTCAAGTAGAAAATTTTATCTTGTTAGTGCAAAAGAAAGGGAATTTTTTTATTTACATTACTTTTCTTAATAATGTGGGAAAACCGAAAAAAGAACGCCGGCGTATTATTATAATAGAATATGATTTATGTTTCATAAACTACCCCGTTTTGAGCGAACTTTACAATAGAATCAGTTTATATATATAGTCTTCTTGAATACCAATTGAATTATAATGGCGATGAAAAAGACAGATAAGTCGATCATCGTCAACATTTTAATTTGTAATACTGTCAGTCTTAATATTGTACACATCCATTTAATAATAGTACCTATTCAATAATTTTGTAAATTTCAATGCCTACAACCCCGTCAATTTTTTTTTTTTTTAATTCTTCAATTGATTTATCATTGACCGTGAACCTATTATTTTTCTATTTCTAGTCAGTCGACGCGTGCCACTGTTTTTGTTTTTATTTTAACTAATGTTTATTATAGTTATATAACATTTTGAAATTTTGTATTCAATGCTTGCCGATACATTGTATTCAAAATGACAGGTACGTTAACAATGGTATAATATTTGAACAGTTTACCGAAATAATACAAAAAAGTAATTACTACGTTTTTAAATAATACGAGCGAGAACTATGTTACTCGTATAAAATGATCGGGCCACCAGGCCATTGTATGGTCCGGGCCATCTGGAAAATTCCCGTTTCCAGACCGGCGCAACTCCGCCCCTGCCAACTACCTAATATTTACTCGAGAATGTTTTCCTGCCATCATATTATACAAGACAGTGAAAATATAAATGGAATATAAGTTGATAGTTTTTATCGTACGCAGAAGATACACATGTCCATGTCCCCATCTCCAATCGATGACTTTTACCAAACATTTTTTGGCCAATATTTTGTGCGACCACTTTTTCAGACCTCGGACAATAAAAGTTTTAGTTATTTTAAAACCCAAGTTGGGATAAAATTTACATTTTGGAAAATATGTTAAACTTAAAAAACAGAGTAAGATTTCCGGAGTAATTTTTGTTCTAATCGTTTCATGTTTACGTTACTTTATTATGGTGTGTGCAGTTTATTTTCATATTTTATTGGCTCATAGTAAATATGATATATTTATAAATGTTGTAAAGGAAATAAACGTATAATTTTGGGTCTGTTTTTTCGGTTTATTTTATTTTTTTTCGGTCTCTCCGTTGGGAAATCCTGCACGCTGCGCCAATAACTCGAACCGTTAAACGAAACATCTCAAACCTCCCGCGAACGCGGGTATAATATGGTATACTATACGGATAATCTAATACAGAAGTATTTTTACAATTAGATAGTTTATGAAGAAAAAGTAAAAACAAAAAAAAAAAAAAAAAAAAAAAAAACTGGAATAACCGCCGTAGTATGTTGAACGATAATATGTAATAAATATTGATAACGTACAGAATCCGTAATAAGAGATCGTAGGTTTAGAGTAGTGGGTAGTTGTTCAAGCGACATTTTTATTTTATTTTTTTTTTATTACCTACAATACTACACATTATATAAAATTATGTAATGTACAATACGTTTCCAGTGAGTTTTTTTTTTTTTTTTTTACTCAATACCTATATAACGACATTGCAATAAATGGAAATATTTGATATTATTTTCTATACAAAAAATGGATTACATATTATATACAATATATACCGGCAATATCGTCGGACGTCACAAATTATTATTATATAAGCGAATTTAAACGCGATTGTATGGGTTATAATAAATATGAAAAAATAGAAAAATAGAAGCGCGTAAAATCAACGAATTAATATCTATCTCGACGTTATAGGTAATCAAATATTAGAGACTGGATTTTTATGTATAATTACGCCGTGTTTTGTTTTTTTTTTTTTACTAAGACTATATGATAATATTATAATAAATAATATTATGCAATTTCAATTGGGCGACGAGCTTTCTTGACTTGTCAATGAACTGCTATACAAACACTGCTATGTCGAAAAAAGTATATTTCAAGGTCGATAAATATTTCGGATAATAATGTTTTTTTTATTAAAAACACGTTTTTGGTTTTAGGAAATTTTACAAAACGTGACGTAAGATTGATTAATGCAAAAAAAAAAGCAATAATACAAACAAAATTGCGGCCTTCGACAATTTTTAACTCCGTTTTATTCTTCAGAGGTTTGTACGTTTCGAGTCGAAATTCGGCCGTAATAACTTTCTGAATATAATGCGTCGTGCAAAAAGTGTTCAAGTGAAATTTTAAATTTTTTTATAAAGACGGTTCAATATTTTTACAACGGTATGAAAAATCATAAACTTATACGATTTATATAGGATTTGATTACTAATGAACTCATACCAACAGCTATGAGTTCAGTTCGTGATCTTGATTTCCAGTTTACACCGTCACTTTTTCCGAAATTATATGCCAAATCAATTTGATGTAAAGCACTCAAAATTCTGGTATTTATGAATTTAAATTTCGTTTCACCCTTAAAGTCCCTTCGTTTCTTCTCTTTTACTCGTTAGTTTGTCATATATGTTGTTAGAACACGGCTAACATCTTGAATCCGTCCACTAGTAGAAACGGTTCTAGAATTATTGAAAGAGTTCAGTGCAAATTTTTAAGATTTTCCTTTATGCAAATAGAGGCAGTATTATCTTTAATATCTCCAATTTGACTATTTTCTGCGTGATAATTCTCCTATCCAACGAACCCTAGATTTGACCTCCCTGTCAGACCATCGAAAAACTGCCGGTCTAATCTTCTTGTCTAAACTCTTTGTTTATGAATTTGATTCTCCTGCACTTCTTTTCCTTAATAGTTTTAGGTTTCCGTCCAGTCTTGCAAGATATAATTTTCCTTTATACATTTCTATCTCATCTACTAATTTCCAACAAAATTCTCCTTTGTGCCGCATAATGCGAGTGGCGAACGTGGTCCTCACCAATTATTTATTTATCGATTTTTAATACGTTACTTCATCTATTTTATACGCAACAACATTTAAGCAAATGATATTTCGATGAAATCGTAGAGAGTAATCTGTATTATGTTTATATGAAATCCAAATATCACTGACTCACTGATCGCTGTATCTCAAAAACTGCTCAACGTACACACTTGAAATATGGAATAGTGGTTTCTCAAATACTTTCACAGTGCGATAAAAAAAGGATTTTTGAAAATTCAACCTCTAAAAGGGTAAAATAGGGGTTTTTAAGTATATTCGGTACAAATATCTAATTGCGTTTTAATTTTGATTATTCAAGGGTTACCTTGGTGTTACGGAAAATAAAACTATTATAACTGATATTATTACTATTATTTGCACTATTAAAATTTCACAACAGATCACATTTAGTCCGCCGAACGTGGACTAACACACTTTCCACCTTTTTGTTTTCATTCAATTCCGACACGGCCAAAACCAAAAGTTAATATGGGTAAAATAATAATAATAAAAATTGGCACGGGCAATGTCGGGCGCGGAACAGCTAGTAATTATATAAAAACGTTCAGACGTCGTTTTAGCGTTTTAACCGTATATAAAAATCCGGTCTCCAAAATATAATGACGCGCTGTTAAAAATACCTACCTACCGTATGATATTCACGCAGTTGATAATAAGTGCTTAAATTATTGACGGCTTATCGTATTGTTTGTGTGTTATTACGAAAATGTTGGTACCTCTATTATACCTGTATCGTTACAAAATGTCAAATCGGTTTCTAATATCTATAAAATAAATCATTTTTTTTTTTTTTTTTAAACCGGTTATAATAAAAATAGGCACAGATTGTCTCACGCGAAAATCTGACAAATGTTCGATTTTTTTTTTTTTTTTTACATCAACAAAACAATTTTGTACATTTATTTTGAAATTGACTTTCGATGGTATACAATAGTTAATGTTTATTAATGAAGGCATTTTCTACACGTTTATTTGAGATTTACTATAATTTAAAATAAATTTTAAAAAAGGACGATAATACTTCGCACGTGGATGCTGCCACTATTGTAGGCGGGAAGTTGAGAAGATAAAATACAAACGGAAATTGAATGGATATCTGTATACAAAGATAAACCATTGCTAACGAAAAAACAATTCTGAACAAAGTTAAGCTGATAGTGTTGCTTTGTCAACAATATATACATCATATTATGGTGAAATGATTTCAACAATGTGCGTTTCCGTGACCACAATGATTGTTTAAAAAATATTAAAATAATAAAAACTTAATAATAACCAAAATTAAATTTTAAAAAAACGGTTTTAACAGAAGAACCAGGTTTTCCTCATTATCTCGAATATTAATGAGAATTTTAAAAAATGACCTCATTAAAGTACCACCTAGAGAACTTTTCCTTTCAGAAAAGGTGCTATACTTGATATTCGGAATAACATTTCCAGTAGAAAAAGTGTTTGCATTCCTCGCTTCACTCAAAATCTAAAATATACACAATATAGTGAAAATCTCTATAGTAATCATTACAGATCGAAAAAAAAAACTTAAAAATATCGAACTGAATAAAAGAAATTGTCCGATCGAGATGAACACCCGGCGTATACCGGGTATAGATATTTTCTATAATCCTCGCAATATTTTGTCGCGGTTATTATTCAACCGCAGTCGTTTTTTACATTACGTACATACAGGGACGGATCCAGGGGGGGGGGCGATAGGGGCGATCGTGTTCACTCTCCAATATACTCTTACTTGTATTATTATACCCTTAACTGGATTCATCATTGAGCTTATTATAAATGCATGACTTATATACATATAATTATATATATATTTTCAAAATCGCCCTCCCCCCCCCTCGTTCAATTGCCCTGGATCCGTCCCTCTATACACATATATTTTACTTACAACTACTTTTTATAATTTATAAGAATCTACAGAATAATGTATAGTAATATTACATAATATTATTGTCTAATCACGAATGCTAAACTATGATATGCAATTGTTACGCAATCGTATATGTTTCTTTAAAATCGGCCATTATATTTACACTTGTAGCCGATTTTCTGCTGTTAGTTTTAATATTAGAGTGTATTGACCTATTATCAAACTTAAAAGTAAGAACTGTCTGTGTTTTCTGTGTTAGTTCCGTTTTCCGGTATTTCAATTTATAATCCAGATTTTTATTATTCTTGTATATATTTATTTATGTATATATATTTCTTATATATTCTTGTAATTATGATTTTTCCATACCTAATATTTCATTTCACATACTCGTAACTCGTTTGTAAATTAACACATCGATAAAAAAAAAGAAAGAAAAAACGTACAAAAACAGACAATATTCATTATTATTTTATATTATTTTTTTGTTCCTTTAAATTTGATAGAAAAGTAATACGCACACTAATGTTAAAACTAACATCACGAAATCGGTTTTTATGTACAAAAAGTATAAATATAATGGCATTAACAGATTTTATAACATTAACCGTAACATATACATACGTATATATCATATGTAATTGAAATTCTGTCAGTCAGTATGTCAGTATGTCTGTTCGCTATACAAATCTATAGTTTTATTATGATCTCGATGAAACTGGACATCAGTGGCGTGTTTAGGACTTTGCCAAGGAAGCAGATATTGAATTTGGAAATTTTATCAAATTGTAAAACGTGTCCCCAGGCTAAAAAAGGTCAATTTTTAATTTATTTATATTTTTGCTAACGATTTATAATTCAATCTGCCCTAACGTAATTATTAAATCATATAACTAAGTATACACCTAAGTAAGTCATTATTATTAATTAATTAACTATGTAGCTATTGTAGGCACTAATCTAACCTCCTTCATATACGTTATTATACAAGTACGTCAATTGTTAGATTTTTTTGTCTAAAAATTAAAAAAGATACGAACATACTTCGCACCATGGGTGGCTCTTCTTCTCATTCGTCTTCATTCCTAATATTTGGGGTTGACCACCTTAATCTTAAACTTCCACTTGACCTGACCTCCCACCTCGAATACAACGGCTGTCCTCATATCATTCTCAATCACATCCAACACCCTTTATTTCGGTTCCCCCCTCTCCCTCTTTCCGCCTACGTTAATTTCATCACGATTCTCAGTGCTATTTTGAATCCTCCATCCTCATGATATGTCCAAACCATCTCTGTCTATTTTCTCTCATTTTATCTACTATCGAAGCCACCGAAGCTACTTCTTAAGTACTCATTTTTTATCCAATATTCTCATCTCGGCTGTACTCATAATTTGTTCTATTTTATTGTCTATTGTCCCAACACTCCAAACTATACAAAATAGTCATTCTCACCACAATTTGTATAACTTACCTTTAAGTCACATTTTGTATGGTATATTATTATCATTGCTCGTTCGTACCACTTATACCACGTAAATCGAAATAGTTGTTAAAAACTGTAGCTATTTGAGAAATTATAAGTAAAAATGATGCCATAGGATAATGTGGACGGGTGCAGCTACTGTTGTTGGTGAGAAGTTGAGAAGGTAGGATATAGAGAGGAAATTAATTTGTATTTGTAAGCAACGATAAACCATTGCTTACTAAAAACGATTCTGAGCGGAGTTCAGTTGATAGTGATGCTTTGTCAACAATATATATATACATATATTATACTATAGTAAAACAATTAAATAAGTATTATATATTTTCTTTAATAATATTTGATTAATATAGTACTGATTTTTCCCGTTTTTCCTAAGTTTTTTCCGGTTTTTGACATTTAATGGGAAAACTCTTGGGAAAATCAAAAAATGACCTCCTTAAAGTACATTTCCATTCCAATTTCCTTCCAGAAAATACGCTATCATTGTAAATAGAAACTTTTATTGTAAATAAAAACTGTTACAGTTTACTTCCGAAAATTTGATGTCAACATCACTGGTTAAGTTAAACATTATTTTACCTAGTTATAACTTAATATTAAATACGAAATTTCAAAATCGAGGAAAAAATTGATTTTATAAACTAAAAATTCGATTTGAGAATTCAATGTTTAACCACAATGCACGAGAAATAGTACTTAATGAACCGTAACGTAAAATCGTACACCATCAAATACCGAACACAGACTAAACAAATATTAACGCATTCAACCGTTATTTGATTGAAAATAAGAGTATTATCTTTATTTACTATAGTAACTAATTAAATAACTTAAAATCGTCGTTTGCTGTTATAATCGTAATCTCATCGGTGGCACTATATACTCCAGATAAACCGTCACTCGTTGTAGTGCTCGTATAGTACCTATTGATTTAAATAAATTACGTGACATTTCATTAAAATTAATATTTTATTTTATACCACAACAATATTAATACATTTCCTATGCACTGTGATTATTTTTATCATGAACCAGCAATTATCTCAGAGGATTTTAAGTGAATTTGATTTCTGTTTTTTTCTAATAATTATTGAATCTTTTAAGCATTATTTTAAAACCATTTTGAATTTTTTACCCCTACTCCATATACTTTAAATAAGTACATAAATTTGATTTTCAAACAGAAATTTCCCCCTTTAGAAGACAGATTTAAATAGAGAATATTTTTCTAAAAATTTTGATACGCATAACACTAATATCAGATTTACCGTTTATGGGTTATAACAGTTTAAAGTTTGACCAGAGGCGTAAGGAGGAGTTATAGATAAGCGATTCAGAAATCAAATTCACTTAGAATCCTCTGAGATAATTGCTGGTCCATGATAAAAAAAAAATCAACCTGTATAATTTATAACCAGTGAAGAATTATTTGGGTGGAGTGCCAAGTGATGGAACCCCTGTATAAGTGCCCAGTTATAAGGATAATGGTGGAAACGGGGAGACAAGTTAAATTGAATTTTAGAATCGGAGCCTAGTGAGGGATCTATTAGTTTTACTATGATGTGTATTTATTTTTTTTTATTTAATGTCTCTGTAAACAACTTTTCTACCAGAAATATTACTCCTCTATGTAGAGTGTACAAATAGAATGAGTGTGACAAATATTTATGGTACGCCGTGACGTTACCGATTTTTTAATTTTTGTAAACTATGTTTTATACCAGATATATTTCTTCAATCGAAAAATGACAAGAGATCGATTTTGTTCCATTTAAAATCCTAGCCACTGAAAGAGAAAGTCGTTTTTGAATAAATAAAGTAGTTTTTATAATAATTGAGAAAAAGAAAGAAAAAAGGTTTTTTTCAAATTACACCACAACGATTTCATTATTAAAAATGTTTAGGATTATATTTTTCTATCAAAAAACTTTGTCCAAATCTCAATAATAGGATATTTTCTCAAAGAAACCGTTGTTTAATTTATGAGAATGAAATTCATTCTTTAATTGTTCGCATAGTTTTCCTAATACTTACGAAAAACCAAGAAAAAACGTAATGAATGCGGCAAAGTGTACGGCATTTAGGTGTTTTTGTTATTATTCGGTTACAAATTATTGTAGAAATCTGGTACTTATATTTTCCTTTTATAAACGTCGTAAAATGTTCAAAATATTCTAGTTATTTTTAGGCTATTTGATAATTTCGTGTTTTTATATGTATTTTATTTGATAGATATCTGTTATTAAAATTATTTGACTTGAGAGAAATGCTTGAGAATTTAACACAAGGTACAATATACGTTTAATTTAGTGGTCAAAAAAACAAATTTGAATTTATTACATTAGTTTTTTTTTTTTACATACGTGTTTAATTCAAATTTTGACGAAAATCGTAAAAATTACGGCAATTCAAAATATGTCTTACCAAACTTCGCTCCGAATCGTTCTTCGTTAACAACGATTTATCCGTGCGTAAAGAAATAAATAAATACACTTTATGTATCCTATCTTCCCAACTTCCCACCTACAACAGTGGTTACATCAATCAGCTCTTTTTTTATTGATTTTTTTTTTTTGAAATGATTGAGCCCGCTGAATACAGAATAATTCAACTAGATGTCTCATGTTATGACAATGATTTTAATTACAATATTTGTGTGTCATTTTTAACGGTGCCTCCGATTTTTACCAAAATTATAATATATTATGCACCTTGGGCGGACCGCACCGAAGAAACTAATTTTTACGAAATCAATTTCATGAAACCATTCAATTAAAAAACAAATAGATACGCACACTGAGTTTCGCGAAACAAAAGTTTCTCGTAGTTGCGCAACCGCGGTTTCGTGAAACACTCTATAGTTTACAGTTATAGTATATAGTGTAAAGTTCATATATATATAGTTTCGTTATAAAATGAAACTATATTGGCAATTTTTAATTTATATTTTAAAAGCTTGTTTTATTTTTTATAAGTAGGTATGTTAATATTTTATTTATAAATATATCATATTATATTTTACGTTTCTCTGATCCTAAAGCCATTCTCTAGTCGGTATTTTTCTTTGTAATATGTGATCCAACTAACTGCATAAACGGTGAAAAGCAACTAGAGACATTCTATGAAAACTTCGAAATTTATCCTCATCGGTGGATAATTACTTTGCAACTATGCAGTCACTATGCTGCTGATCATTTAAAAGTGGATGAATCCAATACTTACGTTTTTTTTGTTTCCATTATCAAATCACCAACTCACCAAAGCACAATCAATATAAATTTGAAATTCATTGTAAGCTCGACCATTGTAAGCTTATCCATTAATCATTAAACAATATACTTTTGCGGCTGGTGACAAGAGGATTCGAATGAGACTGAGGTGAGTCAAAAAAAGTTGGTGTGAATTCACACCCCGCACCTCCCCCAAGTGACGCCCCTGTTATAATGTAGAAGTACGCATACGGTAAGAAAAATGATAATATTTAGGTAATCGAGTAATCAATTTTAATTTTAAAAAAAATTTTAAAGTTGGCACTCGTATTTAAAACTATATTTCTGGACTTTTCAAAGTTGGCCTAAATACATTTTACAATAATTATCGTATTATTATTATTAGAACTGTCAACTATATTATACCAACTATTTATAGAGAATTATAGAGAGTAGATACATTTAATCAAAATGTCGATACTTTTATCAATAAAAAAAAAAATTTCTTTTTAATATATCATAACGTGTATAATAATTATTTTTGTTCGTATTTTTAATTCGTCCTATGTACGTATAATATAAACAATGTACATACCTATTTTATTCTAGGGCAGTAGGGCTGTTGTTGAAATCCAATGAAAACTACATAATAATCACTAATCAGAGTGCGGATTTTGTATTACTTATGTGTACACTGAAATATTCGTTAAAATGTGATCGAAAAAACCTTAAAATATGCGAATAAAACAGAAGAAATGCCGTAAAAAAAACGAATAATAATAAAAAACGGAATATTGTTTTTTACTGATAATTTTTTGTCAACGTAACTATTCTAATCCTAGATTTTAATCTTACGTTTAATTATCGACGAGCCACTACGCCGGGGTACGTAAAAATAAATTTTGATATCAAAATATATGATTTAATGAAACGGAAATATGGGGGTTTTTCGTGTATAGAGTCGCGCGAATGACAAATGGTTTCTTCTATCTTTCATTCAATTTATTAAAAATCATTTTATCAACAAAAGATAGCACCGAAACTTAAAAAAAAATCGTTACAAATCTAAAACGCTTCGAATACGCCGAAAGAAAAATAGCAACGTCGAATTTTATATTTGGAATCCCTGGTGCATAGAACAAATGTATAGTTCACTCTGTTATATTTTTATCCATAACCTATAATAACATTAAAAAATGCTATAAATTTATGGAATTTTATAATTCGAGCCTTGAGAATAGTATATATAGCCGGTACACCGCGAATAAGCTGTCAACAATAAGATCGGTGGTGCATGACTGTTCCAAGTTAATTTTTTATTAGCCGTGCGTGTGCAATATAATAGAAGTCAGACGAGATCTCATTTATCATTCTATGTATTATTCCTTTTCTCTCCCTGAGGGGCGGTCCAACTTAGACTGGTGAGGTGAGAGAGGTATATCCCCCATCCCGTGACCTTTTGCCATTCAGCATTTATGGTTATGTATTCGTACATCGTGTTACTTAATTATTTATAAAAGACAAATTAAAATTATGTTCAGATAATAATAATTGATGTTGTAAAAATCTGTCTCGTCTCCGCCATCGTTAAATTATATTTTATATGCATTGTTACTTCGCCATCATTTTACCTCCACCGCAGTCAATATATCAGCTACCGTAGCTACTCTCGAATGAACACCGCACAGCCGGCTGCTTTCTCGTCGAATGTAAATTTCGATTGTTTTCATTTCTAGAATGATGAACTATTTAGCTTCATAAATGAGTTGATAATCGTTGACGGATACCAATCGCGTATGTCGCGGGCGAAATTGCCGTGCGGAGAGGCGATGGGGTTAAGGGAGTTGCGAAATGTGTCTACCACGTTCGACCGATTGTACCGCCGTAAATCGATTTATTACACAAAATTTAAACACAAATCAAAGAACTATTTATGTTTCGCAGAGGGTTTCAGCCATTTCCCGCTGGCATACGTGTAAAACGTATTCTAGTGTCGTTCAGTCTAGATATAGGCTATTTTAAAATGTATAAACGGGTACCTCTACCTACATTATACGGCAATGATTCACGTTAGAAAAAAAAAAAAAAGTTATTTTTGAAAGGTTACGCGGTCGCGCGTATAGCGAACGGTTTTCGTTCTCGGACCCGCGCGGCCAATAACACCATACTCGATGACAATACGCGTATAATATTATGAAAACTGTAGATGTTTACCCGATGAAAAAATAATAATACAACGGTGCGCTGTACAAGGTTCGTATGTCTACGCGCTAAAAGAGACGCTTCATTTATTAGTGTACAATATACATTGTGTATATTGTATTATTGTATATACTATATATATATGACCCAGCGCTGTAGCCAAGGGCGTAGTCACTGGCCGCGAGTGTCTGAAAACTGTATAGGAAGCAATAGAAATCATTAGTACTTCCCCTAACCATCCGACATTTTTTCGGCTACTCTATTGATGTGACCGTTAAAAACCGTATACGCATACATAAATAAAACTTGAAATCGTGCGGCAAACATAATTATATTAAAAAAGCTGTCCTAGGATAACCGAGATGGGTGCAGCCATTTTTTAAAACATCCTGGCTATTTTTGAGCTGCTTGTAAACACTTGACAACAAATTCTTACTCTTCTAATATAAGAGCCAATTCTAATTCGTCGTGTTGTTTAGACATTACAGTGAATCTGAACATTCTCAACCAGCGGCGTTATAGAGGGGAAGTTAGAGATTATAGCCCCCTCCTCCCGTCGGCTTAAAAATACAAAAAAAAATACGAGTAGTGTATTATTTCAGTCGAGTTACGAGGAAAAGCATGATGAATTGATTAGAAATTGGCTTTTGTTAGGACGCGGTTTTTAAGTTACCCATTCCCATAGTCGAATTGGGTAGGGAAGACGACTTTACGATTCTTATTTGCTATATACGTCCTCCTACCATTGAAAATTCCTGGGCTTCCACTGTTCTCAGCCATGTTTTTGTACGACGCCTCGGCATTGTACAAGGCGGTCCATTTAAACACATTCATTGTTTAGAAAAGTATCAGAGGGAGAGTATAGTGGTGCACAAATGATGCTCCACTCCTCTCCTCCGGCCCAAATTTAAAAGTAGAATATCTCGTCAATGGGTTGACGGAATTCAAAAATATCAACACCAAAATGCATTTTAACTAATACTCCGCGTATATGTGTGGAGTTTCTAACACAGGTTGTCATTTGAAAATCAAAAGTAGGTAGTGGTTTTATCACCGAAAATAAAGGCGACAAATATTAACGTGAATGTAAAATTATTGAGCTGTTTGTTTCATGAACGTTCTATAAAACAAATTCCGAACAAAGTTAATACTTTCCGATACATAATGGGTGGACCCATTACGTTGATTACAAATATTATGCGTATACTTCGAAAATGGGATAAAAACGATTTTACTTGTATCAACTTTTTTAAATATTATTGTCAGTAACTAATACACTTTTTTCTTTTTTTTTTTTTTTCAAAATCTCAATGCGCGCATAGGCACACACCGGGAGCCGTTCCCCAACCTCCCGCGTGAGCACTCCTCCTGAACCCCCATTTAACCTAACGATAAAAACTTCTAAATAAATATCGTGAAAAAAAAAATTGCCCACATCAACCTGTACCTATATAATCTGCGACGATTTAAACAACTTTTTTAAATATTATTGTCAGTAACTAATACACTTTTTTCTTTTTTTTTTTTTTTTTTCTTGTGTCTCGCTCGGATCGTCGTCTATAAAACAACATAAAAACTGCGATGAGCGTCGTAAAAACGTCGAAAAAAATTAAACAAAAACAACACGAGACGTTGTTGATACGTTGCACAAGACTGTCGAGACGGGCACATCTCTCGCGGTATAGTGCGATTAAATAATAATAACAACAACAATATAAGTAATATAGAGGAATCCGCGCGAATAAAAAAAAAGAAGAAAAAAAACGGACGCAAAAAACTGGTCCCGAAAAGCCGTCTCTGAGGCGCGGCGCGGTCATTACGGCGACACGCGGAGAAAGTTTCGCGAACGAACGAAAACCCCCGGTGGGGAGGTGGGGGAGGGGGTGGAGAACCGCGTGTTAATAATATTCACGTCGTTATCGTCGCACTGTACCGAGACCCGCGGGACGATGGGTTTTTCGCCTATAAATACCCAAACTGGCCGGCACTCCGGTATCACTTCGTCTTCGGCCTCTCAACTGCGACCGCGACGAGTCGACGAGTCATATCGTCTGCAGCCGTATCCCGATTGCCGTTGACAATATTATTATTATTGTTATTATTACATTGTCCGGACACCGCGAAGACAATATGGCCGCCGTTTTCAAGGTATGCGATTTTTTTTTTTTCTTTTCTCCAATCAGTTAAGCGACCCGACCGGCCGTTGTTCAATGTTGTTCCGAACTCAATTCCTCGTTTCCCGACAGTTGTTGTTCCTCGATTCGACGGGACCGCCGCGGCACGCCCCGTCCGTTCCCGCATTATTCCCTCTTATCCCCGCGGCACTTCTCGTCCGTGTCGCACGGATTTCCCTCCACCTGCAGAGCCGTTTCATTCGCTTGACCGCGTGCCCGTCGCGGTATTGCCGATCTCCGTCGTATTCCGTCCGCGAGACTTTTGCCCGACGACACGAGACTCCGTTACACTCTGATATTTTTTACGGTTTTTGTTTTTCTGTTTTTCTAACGTTGTTTTTATAATTGTTTATCCAGAATTTCATCGTCTGTCTGGCCCTGATCGGCCTCTGTTCGGCCGAGACCGCCAAACGCAGCGCGACCGGTATCGCCGACTACTCGGGCCTGTCGTCCGCGTACGCCGGTCATCTGGACGGTTACAGTCACGGCGGTTACGGTTACGGTGCGGGCGCCGGTCACCAAGTACCGGTCAGAGTGACCCAGTCCCAACAGGTGGTGTCCGTGCCGGTACCGCAGCCGTACGCCGTGCCGGTCACCCGCCACGTGCCCGTGTCTGTGCCGCACCCCGTGCCCGTGTCCGTGCCCAGAGCCGTCCCGGTCAGCGTACCGCACCCGGTACCCGTGCCGGTCGAACGTCCGTACCCCGTTGACGTGCCACGCGCCGTGCCCGTCAGCGTGCCGCACCCCGTCCCGTACTCGGTCAGCAAGCCCGTGCCGTACGACGTCCCGCAACCGTACCCAGTCGAAGTCCACCAACCCGTGCCCGTGTCCGTGCCCGCCCCGATCGTCGCCCATCAACCATACGCCGCGGCCGCCGTTCCGTCCTACGGATCGTACGGTTCGTACGGAGGATCTTACGGTTCGCTCGGATTTGACGCCGTTTCGTCCTACGGTTCTTTCGGACACAATGCCATCGGATCCCTGCCGTCTTACGGCGGTGATTTTCACCACGGCGGATATCACCACCACGACTTCAAAAAATAATAGTTTTCGCGCATAGTATTATTTTGTATTGTGTACAAGTATAAGTTCATATTTGTACGCGATATATTTTGTATACCTGTACATATCGGTAACGATTGTATTGTATCCTCGTTTTTTTGTTTTTGTATCTACCGTATAGTTTCAACTGTTTTAAGTCGAATAAAAAAATTTTTAAAATATTTCGTATGTTGTTTTTGTCGAAATCCCATAGTTTATTGCACACACATATCGTAGATACTATTACCTGCATAGGCGTGCCGAATTAGGTTTTTTTTCGGGGGCAATCGCTTCGCGCCTAAAATAGGTTGGCGGGCGGATCGCCCGATATGTTCAATGGTAATTAAGATTACCCAACTACAGTTCAGAGATCAGATACGCTCTAAGTTTAGTGTTTTATACTATAAATTACAATATTTACATTATTAATATTATATATAAATATATATATATATCGATAATATTTTCTTGAAAGGGTGTTTACAACTAAAAATCGAAAAATACGTTTTTGGTATCAAAAAAAAAAAAAAATTAAAAATCAAAAATATTTGCAGCATAAATTGGTAAACGGGCGTATTTAAATAAAGTAAATAAAGAAAATTGAGTTGATAATTTTAACTAAAAGATATCCGGGGGTCCTTTTAACATACAATTAAATCAACACTAATTTGTTAAAAGGGCGTATACCATATTCAACGCATGCATACTTTGTGTACAAGGTTGATTAAAAGTATTAATTCTATTGTTTTTCATGATAAACATCATTAAAAACAGTTGCTTCCTGAAAAAAAGTGAAATTGATAAATGCACTTTTAAAAAAAAACACCATCGATATACAAATAATAAATATACCTATAGTATCTATAAAATGTGTAGAGTCAATGCAGTAGCTGATTACGGTTTTTACTGTAAATGAAAATTATGTACAGGGCCTAGAAATTCATGTTTTGAGTGGCTAGGTCCTGATTGTTTTGTTTTGCCTCGAGTGTACAAAAATTATCTGCACGCCACTGGTGTTATCCATGGCAGGACTAAGCTAATGCGGCGTCTAGGAGCCCGGACACTCCAGACCATGAAGTATCGAATGCTGCAGAAAGTAACATTCACTTTCAGAACAAATTCACAACATTTTAAATTTAATGTTTATTGAACATTCGAAAACGTGTTTTATTTTCACTCAGCTCAATAACAATATTTATCTAATAATATTTCCAACGTTTCAAAAAAAAAAAAAATAATAATAATAATAATAGAAATTAATAACTGAAAAATAAGAGTATTTTAGAGTTATCTTCTTCGCCTTCGTCCATCGGCCACCCTAGTTCTAAACTTCCACTGCCACCTAGAATATTTTAGTTATGACATATATTCTACACATTTTTTTTTCACGTTTAAATAATAATGTAGGTATATTAGTGTTGATCAAACGTTTGTTTACCATAGAATCTTATTTCAGGAAAAAAAACAGTAATAATCCAGTTCGTGAACAAAATTTTTGGGTGAATAACGCAATTTGTATGTATTTAATTTTTTTGGTACGGTTTAAATAACTGCCGCTAAACAAAAAACGACACGAAGATAAATTGTCAGAATGAAATAGTATGAACAATTGAGGTTCTATTGTTGATAGGAAGATAATCAATACTCAAATTTAACATCTTCCGAACTCAAGAACAAAAATATTATTGAAGTATACTTCCAAACTAGTTTAGATGTTTATCCAGTAATATCTAAACTTCTTCAAATATTCAAAACACTTCCAATGTCTACTGACGGGAGAACAATCGTTTTCAACACTCCGTCTTTTGGAAACATATTTGAGAAATTCTTCGGGACAAATACATTTAAATCATTCAGCCTTACTAAAATATATCAACATGGATAACAATGATGGTATAGTTGAACTTGCTAAAACATCAAAACGAAAAATGAATATGCATTTATAATTTTTAAAAAAGATAAATATGTCAACTAAAAATATAATTGGCGCTCTAAAATAGTAATAAAATGTATAATGTATAATTATAATACAAACGAAATTCAAAACAATTTCATTTGTAACATTTTTTTCAACCTACCCCTCCTCCAAAAAAAAAAAAATAATAAAATAAAATAGAATAAAAAAATATCTTTATATAATACAAAAAACAATTAAATAGGCTTTATATATTTTATTTAATAACATTCTGTTTAATGTTGTATCGATTTTCCCGATTCCCCCACGTATTTCCCGGTTTTCCCATGTTATATACCGGTGTTTCACATTTGATGAGAAAACTCCTGAGAAAATCGAAAACGATCTCTCTAAAGAACCTCCCTAGTGAAATTTCCTTTTAAAATCATTCCTATCATTGGAGCGAAATTGCTGGTAGATAAGTTATTCACAGAAAAAAAGAAGACCGTAATATATTTTAACTAATACCTACATTTCTTATATATTTTCTCGTTTTTTTTTTTCTGTTATTCAAATTTAATGAGAAAACTTCTAAGAAAATCGAAAAACCTCTTACCTCTTACCTCCCCACGCCGATTTTCTTGCAGAAAAGGTGCTACACGTAGAAATCCGAGCAAGTCTTCTTCTGGTAGAAAAGTTGAGCACAGATAAAAAAAAAAAGAAATAAACTTCTTTGTAAAATCATAAACTTCTTCGCTGCAGGGTCGCCAACACCAAAGGTTGAGAACCGCTGCTATACAATATGTATGTCATAATATATCTTTTAATACGAGTATACAGAATTATTCAACAACATCAAACATTATTTGATGAAGAAACTCAAATCATTGAAACATTATAAAAAAAAAAAAAAACTTCAGCACAATTATAAATTTACAAAATCCCGGGATAGCTTATATTATTATGGTGTTTTAGATTCTGAGTGGAGCGAAGAAATGTACGGTTTTACAAAGATATTTATTTATTTTCTTTTTTTATCTGTGCGCAACTTTTCTGAAAGGAAATCGGTGTGGAGTGGTATCTTAAGGAGGTCAGTTTTCGATTTTCTCAAGAGTTTTCTCATCAAACGCGAAAAACCGAAAATGAAAACGGGAAAATTTACGAAGTGTAATAAATATATTATTACGATTTTTTTTTTCTATGGATAACTCTTCCACCCAGCAATTTTGCTTGAAGTTTTAACTACAGCAATGTTTCTAAAAATAACTTGCACTGGGGAGGTACTTTAGAGAGGTCGTTTTTCCATTTTCCCTGGAGTTTTCTCAGCAAATGTGAAAAACTGGGAAAATCGGTACAACATTAAACGTATATTATTAAAAAAAATATAAAGAGCCTATTTAATTATTTCACTATAATATAGCATCACTATCAACTGAACTCCGCTCAGAATTTTTTTTTTTTTTCCCCGTAAGCAATGGTTTATATGGTTGCTTACGGGTATACATTAAATTACCTAGGACAGTGGCGTCTGCGCCCGTCCCCGTTATCCTATTTTTTTTACTACTTAGAACTATTACTACATCCGTTTTTATTAGTAAACTCTATACTCAATATTATAACCGCCTCTTTTTTCTCCCTGTATGTATCTTGTAACCCCACGATGAGGGTGCTACACAAAAAATACTCAGGTGCATGCCACGATACCCGCGCATCATAATATAATATATTTTATAAAACTGTAAATAACAAACTACTTATATAGGTGCTATTACAACCATTAAAAAATAATTATAAATCGCAATCAATAAAGACAATTAAACCAGAGACGACAACGGCCATTTAGGAACGCGGCGCATAACGCACCGGGTACAGCTCCAATGCGGCCAGTGTTGCTGCAGTGTCTCTCGGCGGGTGCATTGTTTTCATAATCACGGTACGGTGGCATTCTGGAAGCCGATAGTAATGTTTCATTCGCGTATTATACGCGTCTCCACGTCGTATTCGTATTCGTACGTATTTAAAACAAAAGTGGTGTTGTTCTCTCTATACGTGTCGAGAAAATCTATAGATTCCGGATGGAACGGCGAATCTTCGGCGGCATGTAAGCAATTATACAATTCACAATATCCAGATCTGTGTCATCAATATTGGGAAAAATTTCGGAAGAACAGTCGTGTTCCACGTAGGGTTATACGATTGCGGGCAAATTGTATATATGTAGACAGATAACGTTTATTATCAGATCCCCATACTCGCGACGACCCCGCCCCCCTCCCAATAATACTCTCTCTAATAGGAAAAGGTGATAGGTACCTGAAGAAGAGACGTTTATATTTTTGTTTAACAGTTACCTCTACTCCTGGCATTCTCTTATTTTAGTGTTATTACACAATTACCAACGAAAAACGATTCTGAGCAAAGTTATACCAGTCGGTTATTATGTTCGTTTTAAGATTCCGATTGAAAACAAACGTATC
Source organism: Cinara cedri (assembly GCA_902439185.1). NCBI lineage: Eukaryota > Metazoa > Arthropoda > Insecta > Hemiptera > Aphididae > Cinara > Cinara cedri. Next base: position 396,964 of record CABPRJ010000986.1, on the reverse strand, counting down.
GCTTTTATAATCCAGTGCCCTCGCCACAATTAAGCTTGTAACTCCTATTGCCCCACTGGATAGTTCTAGCGCCCCCGAAAGAGGCGGAATCGCTCATTTCGGGTACCAGTCCTCTAAATCACCAATCGTTATGGAATCAAGTTCAGCCGTATACATAAATTAAAATATGCGTCGTTATAGGTGAACAATAATATTATTGCAGTAATGATTATTAATATGTCACTTCTGCCGTTTCCGACTATTTAATATTATTGTCGTTCACGCAGTAACCGTTATTACGACTCGAGTAAATAATTTAACGTAGACCGACGTTAAAAAACGAAACAATCTATATGGTATTTTGTTCAACAAGGTCAATGAGAATAAAATATTTCAACCGTTTTAGAATTGTTTTTTTTTTTTTTTATCAATTTAATAGAAACTAAAAATATCAAACAAATTTTATATTATTTTTATGACGTTTTACTTTATTTCTCGCCTAATCAATTAATGTAAATAATATAATTATTTAATATCTGTAGCCGTATAGTCGTCTTTATTAATCGGAACCTATATAGATATAGTATAACGATCTGTACAATTATATTTTTCTTGTGGAACAGTCGTGGTCAAATGATTTTGCCATTGGTGGGTGGGAGGGGACAAGAAAATTATATTTTATTTGATAACTAATTACTATAACTATAGTTTATTAATAACTATTATAATATACACATTTTTGTTTTTACAACCAAATATATAATATACAGGGTGATTTTTTAGGTATGCTCAACCAATTTGTATTGTTAAATTACGCATAGATTTAATGCGTGTTTATTTTTGGGTTTTCAAGTGCAGTGATATTTTTGCATATTTTGATTTTTCACAACATTTAATGAGTATGTTGTGGCTGTAAAAACTTTGATTTTTCATACAAGAACCTACATATGTTTTGATGTAAATTGTCAATCGGGAGATTTTTCGAACATTTTGACGCACTGTATCTAATCGAAAATTGAACGAAAAGTTTCCTAGTTAATTTGCTTTAAATACTAGGGAAAATATACCCTTATATGGAGACCATAGTCGTGTATAATTGTCGTGTACAGGCAATTTCTTGTTTTAAATCGTGCAGTTATTAATCATTAATATTTTAGGCAGAATAATTCAAAAACTTTTCGTTCAAATTTCAATTATTATAGTGGGAAAAATGTAAGTATTTGAAAATGTCGTCTCGCTATACACTTGGAAATTCTAAAAATCAGAATTCTAATTTATGTATTATTTTACCATAAAAATTCCACTCTATTTTCATGGCTAAATTAAATGCTAAAATATCATCCTGCCTATTATTATAAATATGTAAACAAAATGAGGTAATGGGGAGAGGAATATTCCCCTCGTCGCTCCCCGTTTGACCGCCACTGTTGTGGAAACTACCATTGCCGGGACGCCATGACTACAACAGGGGTGCATTTGAAAATTTTTAATATTCTGTAATTAGACATTTTTTTTTTACAATAAACGTATGGGTTTATATGTAATGAAATGTCCGTCCCACGGACAGGTTCAGCTTTTTATTTTTATTCAGGTATTTTTTTTTTTTTGCTTATCAGTAAATTTGTCTGGCACCGGATGCCGATTTCGCTAGGCACTGGAAACTACACACGGTTTAGTCAAATCGACATTTCGTGGGCATTGGCTACCCCAATTTAGATTAATAAACAAAATGGATAGTTGATTATTCTATGTATAAAAATAAAATTCGTTTTTCGTTGGTACGTTCCTCTAGATACGTCGACGGAAATATTATAATAGGCATAGTAAACTCAAATATCAACTGCAGCATGTTATAGGAAACTGAAATCAAACTATAACGAATCATATACGGACATTTTTATTAGCTCTAATAAAAAAATAATAAAAAATCGTCGATAGTTATCGAAGTATGTACCATTGTCGGTACATACTATACATTGATAAATAACAATATTTATCGATGATCACATACATCCTCTGATGGACGTGCTGTTTGTCGATGGTCCCTCATCTTGGCCGTCAATCCACCGTGTATGCTTTTTTACAATGAACAACGAGAGCAATAGGATAGTATAAATGTGCATACGTAATTTTTTAGCGGTAATTTTTTTTTTTTATGTTTACAGAGTAAATATTCGTTCAGATTTTAGACGTTTATGGTGGATTTTTTTTTTTTTTATGAGATTTAAAAATGTAATTTTGTTCACCAGCGATGCATTGGGAGGGTATGCGACATATTATTAACCCTGATACCTATTTTCGGGTTTACGCGTATACCTACAAGCAAATTAGTTGATTACAGGTACGTTCGCTAAAAATAATACGTACATTAAAGGTGTACGCGATCTTTTAATTTATCGTCGTCACCGTAAAACCGTAAACAAAAAAAAAAAAAAAACTAATAATAAATTATTATTACTTTATTGTACAGCCCGCCACAAAAGAGAGCAGACCGGCAGTCAAGTTTAAAATGTAGATCTTTATAGCGAACATCCCGCTGAACCTAATACGGTCAGGTCATGACATTCACTTTAAAACTAAGTGTATACGTTTTACACCGTTTTATCTACATCGCGGTCCGATTGAATACTACTAAATTCGTAATTTTGGTTCAAATTCGAAAACAAATCCACGGTTACGCGCGTGCACTTGTTAGAAACTAAGTAAATTAATTTTAAAACCATTACAAAGATAATTTACCAACACAAAATTTCAGAAATATGCCAGTAAAAAGTCATTTACGATGACACATATACGTCTGAGCAATGTTTCGGTGTAGTAAGGTGGATAGGTAGTTTGATGTACATTGTATAGTAGGTGGAATGTCATTTCGAACGTAGTGAGAAACATTTTTCAGGGGTTTATTCGATCCCTTTTAGGTGCGCACACTCAAACATTTGTTTACCAATACGCCACTGCTGCAAACGTCCCTTTTCCGGATTACGAGTGTGGGTAGGTACATACATTTCGCATAATTATTTCCACGTCAAACTAAATGATGAATCGTATACTATAGTACAAAATAAAATAACGACAACTAACCCACTGTGTAGGTGTACGCATCGCGGGCGTAACTTGGGGGCAATTTGTGCGGAGAGGTGCCTAGTTTATTTAATTTCGGTATACCGAAAAACTTGATAGTTAAATGATATTTACCATTAATGTTTACATTTGTAAAGAATATTAAAAAATGTATACAACCAGTAAATTATTAAAACTAAACATTTATTTATGTCGATTGAAGTCCACGTCCTCTTTGTGTTCAGTCATTTTTTGCATCAGACTGTTTCGGTAGCGTGCGCAGTATTTTAGTTCGGTTATAAGGGTTGGTAAATTGTAACATTGATTTTTGCACGTCAAATTGTTTAGAAAAAATATTCTCTTTTCGAATTCGTGCGAAACGGTGGGAACTATTCGGCATTTTTATGTATAAACCGCAAACGTGAAAGGTAACTGTGTGGTAATGGCCAACATAATAGGTGGGTAGATATAGACGGGTAGGCGATTTTAAATTACAATTACAAGCGCCTACCTAAAATATAAAGCATAAGTAACGTGAATAAACACGAAATTTTAAAAATGCCACCAATAATAAACGTTTCCACATAGCCGAGATATCGATGATTCGGTACTATGTTGTCTCGAGATCTGAATGTCTGCGGCCTATAAATTCTCGATGACGCGGGATTTATTTGTCACGTTACCCCTTTCAAACCGAACGTGTTAAATTATAACGACGTTTGGTTTTGTTTTCCTATGTGAAAATTGCAAACTGCAAAACGGATAGTTGGGTAACAACAATTATAAATGGTACAATTATAATAGGAAATTTAATTACCGCTAGATTAACACGCAAGTCACGTTGAATATAAATAATAAACAAAAAAAAAAAAAAAATTATACGAAATACAAATAATTTAAAACTCAATCGTTAAAATTGTCAATTTTATTTTAATTCATTTTTTTATGCGATTTCGGTACCTAGGTCTAATAATATTGTTGAAACATAATATCCAATACATTTGTTGAAAAATATTTTAAATCGTTTGTTTCCCCACGAATGGAAGTTTTATCGATTATAATATAATATGATTTAACTGAAACTTTTCCACGACTTCTTTATTAAATGTCATCAATTTTCAATAAAAATAATTAAAAAATGAGTTAAATATATATATATATATATATATTTTTTTTTACATTATATATTTCGGATGATGACAACAAAATGATAACAATGGTGCTCTAATCGGCCGTGAATAGACAAACCCTAAGATGACGAGTGTCTCATTGGGAGCGCGTAAAACAATCCAAAATAAATCAGCTGAACCGTATTTTATCCGAAAATATTACAGCCGACCGTAATGAAGAGATAAGGTCAGGTCTTCCAAAAAATGATAACGCATGATAAGAAATAAATAAAAAGGAGAGAAATTCCGTACTTTAAAATGAAAAACAAGTTAACCAGAATGTGCCCCGAGTAACCACTTCTATGTTTTTTTTAATTTTTAATCAATAAACTTAATTGTAAAATATATTGGTTTAGTTTTGATAATAAATCCAACATGTGTAAGTGGATGTTTATCTACATTTGAATAATTTAAACGATTACAAATAGTTAAAATTAAAAATAATAACAATTTTAAACTTAATTAAATAAAATATTCAAAATGTTAGGTTTTTTTTTTTTTATTTGTTCAAAATTGTGTCGGAATTATAACTCAAAATGTTTTCAAATTTTTGTTCAAGATTTCGACGTTCAAACTTCCAAATTTTCTGATTAAAAACAATGATAAGAAATGTACAAGTTGATAATTATTAGTTTCGGGTGATTCGCCTGAAATATGTTCGGTTAAAACGATTGTTTTATTTTCAACCAAAATAATGTCGGCTAAAATACTTTTCGTCTGTTTTATAGCTCCCCCTCCCCCCTCAAGGTGTACACGACTTCATGATAAACATTTTTTTGGGATAAAAGTTTATTGGTACAAATGTCTTGTGGAACTAAATGTAATATTTCTCAAAAATTCTTCCTAACATTTGTCACTATTGTGACAATAATGTAATATTATTTGAGATTAAAGAATATAATATTGTAACAGTCAATCATCAACGTTGGCCAATATATTTTCATTTTTAAACGTATTACAGTAATTGGTACAGTGTAATACATTGTTAATCAATTGAACATAAATAAATATAAAAATATGTAGGTACATATTGTTAAAAAAAAGTGTAAATTTTTAAATTGTCGATTATGTTTTAATACATTTAGTTTTATGATTGAATTTCATTAAAATTATTTTGACAAAATATGTTATTATGTTCACATACTTAACTTACCTAGCACATTAAATAATAATTATCTACCATGCTTAGCTTATCCTAATTTATCAATTGGCTGAAAAGGCTGCAGCCTAGAGCGCCATTAAATGACGGTGGGGAGATGCGACAAAACAATTTTGTTTTTAATTGATTTCTTTCAAATTTGTAAAGCGTGTAATACCAGGATTTATCATATAAAACTACTATCCAGAGATGGGTAAAACGGATCATTCGAAGGATACCGTTAGGTCAGGTAGGAACGGTTTATTCAAAAGACCTGCAGATTGTATGATTCATTCATATCATTCATTTGAATTATGCGAGTCAAAAGATTTTATCACTTATCATATTATAAGTTTAGAAATTTATTCTGGTTTAATTTGTAAAAATTATAAATTTGAATTACCTACTAATATTGAATTTGTTTCAGTATAGAATGTATTTTGGAATTAAGTAATAAATCATGACTTACAAATTTCTAGTTATTTATAATAATAATAAGATAAATAACAAGGTACCTACTTCTTAGTGACAATAATTATGTTTAATTATTGATTATTGTTTATTAAAGTTATTCAGTACATGTAGTATATCATGTGTACGATATCTTTAATAGTGATAAAATATTTAACACAAGTAGGAAATCTATAAAAGGGAATTAAAATAATTTTTAAATTTTTTTACTGTAGGAATATATTTATTTATTTTTTTGATAATACTGGAATCAGTTCCTTTTAAAATTTTAGATTCTAAGTGGAGCAAGGAATGTATTGATTTTACAATAATTTATAATTTTTTATTTTTTTTTACTATGTACACAATTTCTACCAGAAATCTTGCTCTGATGTATCAAGTGTAGCATCTTTTCTAAAAATATATTTTATCTAGTTGGAACTTAAGGAAGGTCATTTGTTTTATTTTCCAAGCAATTTTCATAACAATTGGAATAAATGGGAAAATTTATGAAAATGATCTGTGGTAATTAAACAAAAATAATTACAATAATTCTGAGTATATTAAATTAATAATAGTATATTTTATATTAAAAAATAGACAGATTTTAAATAATTTATGTGTAATTATGCAGTAATGTAATTTGTTTCTATGTAGGTTGTCCAAAGTATGCTATGGTAACTAATGCAAAAAATAGTTTGACTAAAGTTTAATAATGAAAATAAATAAAGAAATTTAAAGAAATCAAAAGTAAAATACTTTTTGTTTTTTAATTTTATAATCTAACCACTAAATACATTTGTTAAAATAAAGAATAAAACTACAGAGATTAATAAGGATAAATAAATGAAATTTAAAAATATAAAATATATATTTTGATAAGATGAACTATTTTGAATGAATGAATTAATTAATTTCTGTCAAATGCACTGTCATTTCTATCTATTATCTATTAGAAAATAAAAACTTTTTGTGTACATTATTTCTTGAATAAAATAATTATTGAACCATTAAAACAAATCTTTGAATGTTACAATATAATATATTTATATAATAATAGTAATATATTATGCAAGGTAAGGTCTAGTCCAAATAGTCTAAATAAATGATTAACTTCAATAATTATTTTAATTTGTTGACAAATCAAAAGTTGATTAAATTTCATTTAATATGGGTAAAATCACCATATTATTTTACAATTTAAAAGTAATAAAGCTAAGAAAAACAAAAAAAAAAAATGAATAAACATAATATATTGTTTATTTCAATTAGGACTTCTCCTTTTAATAATAATTTTTATTATTAAAAGGTAGGACATACAAATTTAATATTATTTAAGTGGGAAATAAACTTATGTTTTTTTACTTAAAAGAGCTTTAATGTCTTCAGCGTCCAATGTTTCGTATTTAAGTAATGCTTCAGCCAGAAGTTTATGTTCTTTATGATGCACATTCAGGATGCTTTTTGCACGTTCATAGGAATCCTAAAATAATTTTAATATTGAAACATACTATAGATAATAAAAGAAACAAATAAATAAATAATAACACTATAATAGTATAGTTATTAATTTATAATACATATATTCTAACTATTTGAAACCTATTTAAATCAATAAAATTACAATATTGAAATATTATTTTACCTAATAATTTGCATATTCAAATTAATTTCATAGCAGTACTAATTTATTTTATTTATTTATATTTATTTTTTTATTTTTTTAGGGGAGGTTATCAGTCATTAAGACCATAAAAAAAACTTTAAATTCTCCTCTATCTCTCTCTGTCCTCAGTTACTTTTCTCTAATTGATTCTTGGGTCTTCTGCTTTAACAGCTCTCTTTATACAGTCTTCCCATCTAAGGAGAGATCTCCTAGCTATCTTTTTCCTAACGGGTCTTCCTTAATTACTGCTTCTATCAATGCGCAATTTTGCCTCCAGGCATACTTGGCCCACATTAACCTTCTTTTTGAGACATCCCTCCATACACATGGTTTTTGAAACATACATTGGTTCTCCATTCACCGGTTCTAGGGTTAAAAAAAGGGCCATGGATTTGTCTAAGTACCTTTCTTTCAAAAATGTCTCGTCTTACTTCTTCTGTCTTAATGTTTATATTTCCAATCCACATAGAATGATGGGACAAATTAATGTTATATACCTTTTAATTTTAAAGTTTATATAATTCGATCTGTATTTATTAGAGCGCCGGTCCAAAAAAAAACTTGTTTGTTAATTGTATTCTTATGGATATTTCTGTTTTTAACTCGTTTTCCTGAGTTAAAAGAACTTCGAAGTATTTAAACTGTGGTAGGTACTCTGTAAAAGATATGTCCTTTTTCTATACTCTCTCCCTGTTGATTAATCTTATCTCCTTTGCTAAGTTTCGTGTATTCTAATTTTTCATAATTTAAAATGAAACTGACTTAAAACACAGCTTCCATTAGTTTCTTACAAAATTCTTTCACTATATCCATGTTGTCTCTTAAGATGGCAATACCATCTGCATATTTTTGATTGACTTAATGTAAGACCTCCTGATATATTCATATCTCTAACTACTTTTTCCATCACTAGATTGAAAAGAATTAGGAGAGAGCATTGCATTGTCTCAAACCAATGACTAATTTAAACAGTTGAAATATAGAACATGGTATTTTTATCTCAGATTTTTCCAAACTAGTTTTAATGAGATTGATTAATTTTATTGGGAAATTGAATTCTTACAATATACTCAATAGACTCTGCCTATGTATAGTAGAATCATACACATTATTGTAATCCTACATTTTTTTTTTTAAAACTTGTTTTGTAATAAAGGTGTGGTTTATAGTTGATTTGTTTGGTCTAAATCCTCCTTGGTAGTTTCCCAGAATCTTTAGAAATAGGTTTAATTCTGTCTAGAATGCAGTATAAAAATATAATATTTTCCCTATAATTATTGCAATCTAGTGTTTGTTTTTTTTATGTACTGAATACACCAATGCAATTCTTCAATCCAATCAGAAATTTTTCTTCTGTCCAGACCATTTATATTACGTCATATATTTCTTATATAGTGTCTTCAACCAAATTTTTTAATATTGTACTTCACCAGTGGTTTTATGATTTTTCAACCTTTTAATTTTTTGTATTATCTCAATTCTGGATGAAGGAAGGTAATCAATCTCATTGGATTCTACCTCTCTCTAGACAAACCACTCGGTGGGATCTTTAATTAAGGAGTTGTTGGAAGTAGTCCAAAATATCATTTTAACCTGTGATCAGCGAACCATTGCTATCTTATAAACACTTTACTTGATTACTTAAATTTCTTTCTATCAATATTATTAACAAATTAGAAATTGCATAACAATATGATTATTGTGTGATTAACTCATAGAACTTTTAGTTTTTGAATAAACCTATTACTCTGGATATATTTTTAATGAATTATCTTGATTTTCAGAATTATTTACCTGCATTATTTTTTTTATTTCATTATCGATAAGTTCATTTGTAGCTGGACTATACTCATTAAAACTCATTAATTCATTAGTCTGAGATTCATGAGTTCGGAGTCCAACTTTTTCAGACATGCCAAGTTCTTTTACCATTCTGGTCGCAATATTTGTTGCATGCTAAATGAAAAAAAAAAATTATTAATCCTTAAGATATACATTAAAATATTGTAGTTATATGTAGGTAGTTTGATAAATAAAGTATGAGGTAATTTTTGGTATAAACAATGGACCATATCAGTTGAAAATTTCCAGAATTGATAATTTAGGTAACAAATAACATATTATATGTGTTATGACTTTTAGAATTTAATATTCTCTCAGCTATGTAATTATAAACATGAAAAGACAATATTTAAGTTGCACAAAAGAAAAAGTCCCATTTAATTTTTCAAAAGGTTTCCCAGTCTAAAATTTAAAGAAAAATAACTCATACATAATGTCTCTAAAAAGTGTATTGGTTAAGTGTACAAAATTTAATTTGGGTTGATAAAGTGTTGAAGATGAGGCAAGAAGTGGTCAACCAATTCACCTCTGAGACTCAAAATTAAGGAAATAACTACACAACTTGATCTCTTAAAGATTATTGTGCATGATATTAACTAATGATCAATTTTGATATTTATTGTAAATATATGTTGATAAGAAGTGCACTTCCAGCACAAACATAAAGCTTATAGGGAGTACTGAAATGTTTAAAAAATTATTTTGTAAAATAATGTGTAGATATTTTATTGTTGCTTTAAAGTTATTATTATTTTTATCAAAAAAAAAAGATAAACATACTTTTCATGTGGGTGAGCTGCTGTAGGAAGTTAGGAAGTTAAGATACAGAAATTTAATGAATATCTTTAAGCAATGATAAACCATTGCTTACAAAAAAAAGATTCTGATCAGAGTTCAGTAGATGCACTTTCAACAAAATCTATGTCATATTATGGTGCACATTATAAGTTTGCACAGCAAATGAAAGGTATTTTTCGATTAAAATAGTCCAAGCAAGATAGCTGAGTCTCTAGATACACCTAAAATGCATTTGGTTTGCCTCTGTTTAGGTAAAAGGGAAAAAAAGTGCAACATTTTTTTTTTCAAAACACATGTTTTACTGAGGACTCCTAGCATGACTACTAGGTGGTACTTTGGCTATAACAAACATATTAAAGAGTATACAATATAGAATAATTCAACATAACATATAATATCTGAACTTCAAAAAGCTGTAATTTCAAAACTTAGTCAGTCCGCTCAATTCTGACTTCACCATCGTTCTTAAATCGGCAATATAATATATAAGTTCAAAAAACAAAAATTGAAAAATTAGATTTGTTCCACATAATTTTTTACTCAAAAGATTTTCATCAAAATTTTTAATTAAATTTCCTCTATAAAAAAAATACTACGTTTAACTCATTTTTTTTCTACAAATTATACTCTTAATAAACCTCCTGTTAAATTTTAAAGCATTTCTGTTCAAGTCCAACAATTTTACCACAGAGTATCTACCAAATAAAAATTATATACAAAACTTGTAAAATTAAAATGTCTATAAAAAGCTTAATTATACCACATCTAGAAAAGGCAATTATAATTTTTCTGTCCAAATTTCAAGTCTCTAAAAATATTTTTAACCGAGTTACAACAAATAACAAAATTAATAAAATAATAATAGTATTAATTTTGTACATTTCCCATTTTTCCAGGTATTATGAAAATTGCTTGGAAAATAAAAAAATGACCTCGCAAAAGTACTATCTGGACAACATTCCCTTTCAGAAATGGTGCCACATATATATCTGAGTAAGATTTATGGACAAATTTTTGTATCCAAGGTAAAAAAAAAAAATAAAAAAAATAAATATCTTAGTAAAATCAATACATTAGATTCACTACAATCAGAATCTAAAATATTAGAAAAAAAACTTCAAATAAATGGCATTTTCTTAAAAATTGTACTAAAAATATACCAATATGGGAATAATAATATTTTATTATTTCTTAGATATAATTCAGTTTTACAATCAATTGTTATCAATATTAGTTAGCCAATTCAATGATAAAGAAGGATAAAGAACTATAAAGAACGTATAATTTAAATTATAATTGTAACAAGAAAACCTACTTTTAAATCATTTGAAGCTCCAGATGTAACTTTGTCTGGACCAAATATTATTTCTTCTGCTGCACGTCCGCCCATCATTGTATCCATTATAGCTAACATTCTAGATTTTGTTATATGATATTCTTCTTTTGCTGGTATGTATGCCGTCTATCCAAAAATAGATTAATACATAATAATTTAAATTTTCTAAAAAATCATTTACATTTGTTAAAAAAAAAATAAAAGTTTTAACAAAACTTAATTAAAAATGAAATAATTCTTACATGACCTAATGATGCTCCTCGAGGCATTATGGTGACTTTATGAAGTGGATGAGAATCTTTGGTAAAATACGCAACAATTGCATGACCACCTTCGTGATATGCAGTTATTTTATTTGCTTCATCATCAGGAATTTTTGTCTTCTTTTCCGGACCTACAATTTTTAATTTGCTTAATTTTTCCTATAAACTATAAAATATTAAATAACTAAACAGCTAAATTACCCATTAATATTTTGTCCCTAGAAATTTCTAAATATTTCATAGTAACAGTTTTTTCCCCATCGCTTGCAGCTTTAACAGCTGCTTGGTTAATCATATTTTCAATATCAGCACCTGTAAATCCACTAGTTCCTCTAGACAATATATCAATATCAATGCCTTTACACATTATTTTTTTAAGATACAACTCCAATATTTGTTTACGTCCTACATAGTCTGGAAGTGGAACCTAAAAATTAAGTTTTATTTATTAAATTAATAATTTTGAAAATTTCATAAATTTCCTATCACTTATTTATTACATCAACTTCAATATCAAAGCGACCTGGACGAAGTAATGCTCTGTCTAAATCTTCACGTCTATTAGTAGCCCCAAGTACAATAATGTTCTGATTTTGATGAAATCTAAATGGGAACAAATATTTACTAATCAATAATACATCCATATAAATTTGATTTGAAATTGTACCCATCCATTTCAGTAAGTAATTGATTTATTGTTTGGTTAGCATAGGGATGTAAAACCGAATTTGTTCTTTTTGCACCCACAGAATCGATTTCATCGATAAACACTACACAAGGAGATCTTTCTTTTGCCGCTTCTAAAATTAAATATTATGTTAATTAAATATACAAAAAAAAAAATTTAATTACAAAATTGATATTATAAATTGTTTGTAAATAATAAAATTAAGAAGAAAGTATCATGAGTTTTTATATCTGATCTATAGAGAAAACGGGCCGCTCTCCGACCAAATCGAATCGCTACTGTGCATCCCCACACCGAAACACTATCCATTTATCCACTCCCGGATCTATCGACAGCGCTGCAACGGCGACTGCAGAAGTGGTGCAGTTGTTGTACACTGAGTTTCAAATAATGCACTGTTGACTGTCAATAGTCCACTGTTTATCGCCAATTGCCGTGGTGTAGGCACACATCATTTTTACAGCGTTTGCTTTTTGTACCTTTGATAATTTTTACTTTTTTCTCAGTTTTTTAATTATTTTAAAAAAATTATGTAAATATGACGAATAATTAGTATTATAAATTTGTAATTTTATCAAAAATAAAATAAAATATAAATATGACAAAAATGATAAATTGTAATTTTAACGAAAAAAAATTAAATGTTTTAATATAATTATTTATTATTTATTAAATATATAACTCTGTATTATACCTACAGTGTTCAATAAAATATTAAATAAATAAATATGTATACAAAAAAAACAAAGTCTGGATTATTATAGAAGGTATATACGATAGTTTACAATTTGAAAAATTATCAAGAGGTTATAAAACAGCAAAGGTAAATAAATGTGCGATGCACGATGTCTGATAATAATAACAATTGAATTTCTACAGAATATCCTAGGGGTGTATAGTCAAAAATGGAAGAAATTACAATCGGCTGCCTTCGCTGAAATCAAGTTATGTGGAGGGGGAAAACATGCGCACACGCGGCCCGTTCTCTCCTGAAACAGACTATAATAATTAATAAAATTAAAATAAATTTACTAAAAAGATCACGTATTCTTCTAGCGCCTTGTCCAACTAAAATTTCATCAAATTCTGAACCAGCTGCGTGGAAAAATGGCACTCCAGCTTCTCCAGCAACAGCTCGAGCCAACAGTGTTTTACCAGTACCCGGTGGTCCAACAAGTAACACCCCTTTAATACAATAATTAATTAATTATTAAGTATAAAATAAAATAAACTTTAGACATTTTTTTTTATACCTTTTGGCAACTTGCCACCTAAAGATGAAAATTTAGATGGATTTTTAAGAAACTCTACAATATCTTTCAGTTCTTGTTTAGCTTCATCCACCTAATGAACAAAAACAAACACCATAATATAGTATCAATTCAATGATAGGGAGTAAAAATCAGTATTTAACATAATAATAATAATATTATAATATTTAATAATTTAATAATTTTTATTTTTTTTTTAACATAATAAACATAATCAATATTTAACGAAGCTTTAACAAAATAATTTTGTATCATTGCATTCAGGATTTTGAATATAAATTATTCTACCATTCCAACTTTCTAACTTAGAACAGTTGCCTATAGTAATATCAGACCAGGCATTTCTAAAAGAAATATTATCTTTCAATATTGCACATAGATTTGGATTTGTCTCTAGATAGATAGACATAAGTCTTAAGAAGAATATAAATAAAAGTTTTGGTAAGCACAATTAATTGAATTATTGGATTTGAAGAATTAGGATCATGGTATATTATATCAAACAAATTTGATTAACACTGAACAATTCACAGGAAAAGGGTTCCCCAATCCTCAAAAAAAAAAAATATTGATTTCTTATATAATTCATCAAAAATAGTTACAGTTAACAAAGTTTTTATTTTGGTTATTTAAAAAAATTAACACCCATTCCAAATATTTACCCCTTATCCTATTTATATCATAGACTATACTACTCTCCTCTTTGAAATTAAAGATTCATTAAAATAAGTAAAGTGGTTTACGAGACTTTTGCTAATGTACAAATAGATATGAATAGGAGTTCAAAGTTGAAACCATCTAAAGGTACAAAAATACTATACATGTATAAAAATTTTAACTCAGTTACTTATTTTTATAAATCTGTAGGGGTATTTAAATATGACATTTCTTGTGGAAACATAAAATGGTTAAGGAGCGAACAGATAGTTGAATCCAAAAAATTAAGTCTTCATTTTGGGAGTCTGTAGAAGTGTACAAAACTAAAAAAAGGGAATTGAAAAAACACAGGCATGGTAAAATTAATTTTGAAGTTCTATCAAAATTTTATCACTTCACTCCACCTATAAAATAAAAACTCTAATTCCTGAGTTTGAACTCACTAAATCACTAAAAAAAAAAAAATATGCAACTATACCAGGTAATCCATTATGGTGGGTACACTCATTATCTTGGAAAGTATACAATTTTTCCAGACTTTGTTTTCTAGAACATTTAAGAACAAGCAGCTCTAATTGTATATCTGTGTTATTTTTTATCACCCTTATTTTTAGGAGTTAAACAATTACTTACTTTAAATTTTCAATTAGCTACTTTTATTAAAAATTCCATAAATAGATTGAGTATTAGTTAAAATAAATTTCGGTGTTGACATTTTTGATTACTGTTAAGCTGTTAACAAGATTTTCCACTGTTAAGTTTGGCTTGGTGAAATATTAACACATCGCCACACAAATGATACTCCACAACTCTCCTTCAACCTAAACTTAAAAGTGGAATATCTCGTAAACAGATTTACAAAAATCAAAAATTTCAACACTCAAATTTATTCAGCTAAAATACTTCATCTATTTATAATATTTTTAATATAGGTTGCCACTTAAAAATCAAAAGTAGCTACTGGTTTTACCCCCAAAATAAGGGTGACAAAAATAATATAAACATAAAATTATAAAGCAGCTTGTTTCTTATATGCTCTAGAAAACAAATTCCAGAAAAATTGAACACTTTCCGAGATAATCACTGTACCCACATATGAATCACCCAGTATAACAAGATATTACAGTATAATAATCTCAATTTTGGGGAAAAATTTGATAATAATTAATATATAAAGATTTTTTTATTATTATTATTTTGAAACTTAGTTAAAAACAATTAGCTATAACACTTAATAATGAAAAAATAAAAAAACAGAATACAAAACATTAAATTATAAAACTAGTCTAATTAATGAATTTTATAATAGATATAGATCATAGGAGGAAGATGTGAAGAAAGAATTGAATACACATTGAAAGAGAGATTATGGGAATTTATTAAGGTAGAGAGAGCATTAGTTGGGAGATGAGAGTAGGGCAAAGAAAAAGACTGTGGGAAATATTACAAATTGAATCGGAGGCGTGGAGAGTGTAAAGAGGGGAGTTATTAAGAAAATGTTTGTAGGAATAAGATGGTGGTAGAGTATGGCCTAGTCTAAAGGGAGAGGAGGAAATTGTTTTCCTACAAAGATTTAAATTATGAAACTGAGTGTATAAACATTATATATTTTTTATTTTAAATTTTGTTTTAACAACAATAATAATAATATTACTTACTTACACCCCTTGAAGATCTAAAATGATTTCTATTGTACCTATATATAGACAAATATTTAACTTACTCCTTTAACATCATTAAATGTCACTGTAATTTCTTCTGAATTAACTTCAACTTGATTAGTTATTTGGAATTTGAACATGGTTCCAGTCAGTAGGGCTAAAACATAATATTATTAAAGAATTGTAGGAATTAATTATTTGTATAAGATAGTTTAATGCATTACCAAATAAAGAAATCAATGAAGCAAGGGACAATCCAACTATAATTGCAGACTGAATAATTTTCCACCATTTTTGAGATTTAGTAGTGACTTTTTGGTCACGTGCTACTAAATAGCCTTCAGCAAATGATATTTTTAATCTTTCTAATTCTTCTGGACTTACATTTTCCTTCTTAATTAAATCTATAAATAAAAGTATTAGAAATAGGAAGTTCAGTATTTTTAATTACAATTTACACTTAATATTTTAATGACAATATAATATTATAATGGAATGGTTTAAACTACAATTCTTCACAACATGTATAATAAACAACACAAATACACTTGTTTTTACTTATATTGGGTTAAGAGCCATGCAGTACAAATACATGAGAATATCTGTGTGGATGAACATATATGTATTTGAATAAAACTGGATAATTTATTATTATAATAAAGTGAAAAGCTGTGGTAAGTAAAATTAGGAGACACATCATGACATTCACATATTATCCTGAAGCCATCAGAACAGACTATATGGGTAGTGGCAAATATATATATATTTAAAACAGGGGTAAAAATATAAAATATATGTGTTTTAATACTTTTGTAGTATGTGTACCCAGGATGTACACTTGTACTGTATTACATGTAGTTTAAACACAAAATAATATTGTTAGTAACAAAGTCAATAATAATATTTAAATCACATATTATTACCTCTCCATTTATTATAATCCAAATCAGAAAATATATCAGAATTTTTCAAATTACTCCCTTTAGAGAGTGAAAACAATTCTTTTAATCGAGAGAGATATTTTTCATCATTCTCCTTTGTAGTATTACGCTCAGTCTTAAAGTTTCTTACTTGAATGCCTAAAATCAAATAATTAAATAACTGTTAATAATTGAAACATTGCTTATCGAGCTAAGGATACATAAGAATATGGAACTGGTACTGAATTAAAAAAAATAAATATGTCTATCTTAATTGATTACTTAATAATTATTCATACAAATAAAATCCATAAAGCCTAACATTTTATAGAAAAAGAAAATTTATCTTTGTTAAATTTTATGTTTGATATTTTTGTGTAAACTTGATTAATAGTAATTTTAAATATAAAATTAAAAACAGTATTTTATATGTTAATAATACATATTTAGTAAATAAGTCACATAACTATTTAAGATTCTGAGCATAGCAAAGAATGTTTTGGTTTTATTATAATGTGTATTTTTTTTTTTTAGTTATGTTGGGTTGCAAAAAATATCCCGTCCAAAATATTTATCTTCTTTCTTTATAAAAACAATTATTGAAGTTTGAATTCTGACAGCACAATTTTTTTATTTAACGGATATCCACTAACTTATTAACTATTAGTTTATAGGTCAAATACTAAACCATATCTATGGACTAAACTGAGTATAATCAATAACAAGTACATTACATACATTTAGGTTAGCTCATTGGTAATAGAAACAAAATATTTAAACATTTAAATTACACATTACTATAAAAAAAAATTAATTTTATAGCAAGTAGGTAGTTTATAATGTTATATTTTTTAATTATACATATTGAATATTATATTGTTTTAAATATATTTTTCATTAGGTTTAGAATATAAGGCAGAGTAATAAATAGCTACAATAAATAAATCTGGTATTACTGTGGTATTTTGGTATTTATGTTCAAGTATTTAATAAAGATCTATGCAAGCTATTAGTAAAATAACAGTTAGATTTACATTAAATTCTCAAAAATCATCCAAAGATGTAATGTGTATGACTTATATATTATTTATAAGTTATAAATATTAACTTGATTTGTTAATGCATATTATGGTAGTACTCCATGAGATATTTTCTAAAACTGGCTAACATATTATGTACAGTTAGAATCATATTATAAAAAACTGTATAAATTAAAATATTATATTTATGTTAATTTTAGTGGAAAAATAAATTATAAGAAAAATAAACTGGTCAAACATTAATTATGTTATATTTTATTTTTCCAAAAATATTACAACCCTGAAAGAACCGAATAAATGGCCTAGATTCCCAATATCTAAATGATACAAAAGGATCTAGAGGCTAGAGGATCTAAACGACTAAGTGGCTTAAATCATATACAATGGATAGAGCTACTACTATACTTTATGTGTAAAGTATAGTCAATATTAGGTGTGTCACTCCTACACATGCCTCACCTTATCTTTTGTGCTATCTGATAAGAATGTCTATCAGTAAAGTGTAATAAAAATCCAGAAAATAATATTGCAAATTTTAAGCTGAGCTGAACATAAAATATATATATATACATATAATTCTACTAAAATAGAATATTTATATAAAAAAATAACAGCAAATGAAGTTATGTGTATTGTTTTAATTAAGTAAAACATATCCAGTAATCATTAGATCACATTTTTGAATTTATCAATAGATGCACATTGGACTTCTCTAATCAAATTTATATAAACTATTACTTTTCAGGAAGAATGTATATTTTTAAAAATGTATTTGCACAAATCTGCAAATAAAATATATAATATATTGCCCCATACCTGTGAAACTTCATTTAACAAACAAGCAACAATTGAGTTTAAAATAAATGATATAATGATTCCTTTTCATGGGATGTTTATATCATTAGTTGATTTATCTGGTTTATCAAATGATTCATAAATTATAGGTATGTTATTATATTTTTTTTTTTTTTGTTTAACTAAATATATATTTTAATGTTCTTTAATATATAGATGTTGTGGAGATATTAATTAAAGTACAAAAAAATAATTTGTAATAACAAGAAAGATACAAGAGAAAATCCAACTTTATAGTATACTATGATTGCTCATAATTCTCATACAAAGGTAAGTTTTTTCTATCACCTACAAATAATTCATCAAAATATATTTACAGTTGTAAACATTTTTAAAATATTTACTGTATAAAAGTAAGAGTTTTTATGTATTTATATAATATACCAATGGTATAATCAATAATACCTATTGATCAATACATAGATGGGCATTTATTGCAAAATTTGACAAATAAATTAAACAAAAGGGAAGAATTGGACTGATTATGTGGCCAACCTCTTCTGAATATGATTAGCAATGTAAATTACAAAATTTAAAAAATAATGTGTTTATTAAATAACAGTCGATTTAGACTTAAAATATTGATATGATGGAATCAAGGATGACATTGTTATTATTAACATTATCAAAATTCAAATCAAGCTCTCAATTATCATTCAGTAAATTTTCTAGTTTTAAATTAATCCTAAATGGAACAAAACTAAAACTACGATAATTGGTAGGTTTTTTTTAAATCGCTGATGAACTTAAAATAATTAATTATGTTTGAATACACATAATTATTTTAAAATACTAACATTTTATTTGTAAAATCTTAAATACTACAATAGGTTAAAACCTTAAATTATCTATTATTTCAAATTATATGATATTTTTTTTAACACCAGTGAAATTTAATATGATTATGATAATATACGTCATAAATTCACAATTCATTTCTTAGAACTACTGTGTTTTATTGTTGTGCTCAACAATAAAAATTATAAGTCATGATTTTAAAAATAACAGTTAGTTTAATAATGTGTTAGGCCATTCTCCCACTAAAGCAACGTAATGTGATTTAAAAAAAAATCTTATGACCTGTTGTCATGAGTTCTGCACACTATAAGTGACTAGAATCACTCAGTTGCAAACAAATGACCTTTTGAGGATGACAATTTTGTTATAGATAGCATATTAGTATTAAAACCGTAAAAATTAAGAAAAGGAGATATTGGGTACATCCATGCATACAAAATAATGTTAACTGTTAAAATCCTGTTGGTGCTAATGAATTAATGCAAGATAATATAAAATTTCAATTGTTTTATCATATGTTAAAAGAAAGTTTTAACACAGCCTCAACTAAGTTTATTTAAGTTTATTAGTCACATTTATTAAGCTACTAACAGTCACTCGTGATTAGTTGCTTTCGTGTCACATTGCAATCGCATCAGTGGGAAATCATCGATTATACTAATACATGTTTTATAAAACACAAAATTATTAGGTGATATTTATTTTAAATTGTATTACCTTAATGGGAAAAGACAGCACTAGTAAATTCAAATATTGTTTCACTAGCAATGCGTAAAAAAAAATTAGTGTATAAATGCAAAAAAAGTTTATGAGTCACAATTGAAATGCCGGTTTGAAAATATAGATTAGAAGATTTACATCAAAACATTTGTTTTTAATCTCTATACTGTCTACATGTTTTTTTTAAATTCATGATATAATTTTATATGTACATGATTTGCAGTTTAAATTATGTTTAGTTTACCTATAAAATTATGTTTAGTTTACCTATAAAATTAAATACTCACTATGTACATTCTACACACACACACTCACTTAATATTAAAATTAAAATTGAAAGATAAAGTGTAATAATTGAAAATAACTTTCAAAGAATAAGTAAAAAAATGAATATTAAAACTATTATATATATAGACTTACATAAATAAGTAATTGGGCTACCATAAATAATAAAAATACCTGTGAAATAAGGTCTAGGACGATATAAAAAATGTTTGGCAGACTCATGAGTATTTGATACCATTAAAATGTGCTTCTTAATGTCATAAACATCATGATGACATTTCAGTTCCAGTTTCTTGTTACCAGTTTTTTGTAACAAACGTATTAGATTTTGATGTTTTTTCAGCTTACACTGAACTGTATATATGGATCTGCTCATCAAATATTGTTCAACTAGTTCACTAGGTATATTAACGAGAAGCTAAAAAATAAAATAATAAATATATATTATATTGACAAATACACTCAAATAAAAAAATTTAATCAAAATATTGATACAAATTTATACTTAAAAAATGTTAATACTCCCTAATATTAATTATAGATAATGTTTTAAATTATAAATGAAACATAATTTAACACATTATTAGATAATTGTAGTTTTAATAAAATATCATTTGAGAAATATGAAATTTACTGATTTAGTATAGTCTGGTAATGCACGATCTATTGTTTTGTTATTAATATCAGTTTTATTTGGTTTCAAATTTGACTTCCGAACTTGAATAACAGTAACTCTAAGTGGAAACGCTGCTGCTACCTGATAATATAAAATATATAATTAATAATATAGGTTGGTACACTTAAAAAAGTGTATAAATTCAGTTAAGTTACAGAACTCATTTACATTTTATTTTTAAATATGTTTTAAGACACTGAAAAATTGTTTGACATACATACAGTATTTAAATTGTTATAAATTCTAAAACAATAATTTTTGAAAAAAATGAAAACGAACACAGAAGCTAAACTGCATTTGTTCCAAAACTCACAAAATAGGTATTGTACATAACGTTGCAATACAACAATACCAATATATTAAACACGTGAATTGAAAAATTGTCTTTTGGATAAAATAATAGAATAATAGTCAATCATGATTATTGCAGTATAAATATATTATTATGTTTATTGGTTATTTCTATTCAAATAAATTACTTAAAATATCCGAAAAAAAAAGATTTCAATGAATATTAGTTGCATTTGGTAGGCTATACAAAAACTAAAATAGATATTGTTCACTAATTAATTTTATAATTTTATAGATTAATAAGAATTTAGTTTTTATGAGTCCTATGCACAATATAATTTAAATGATATTATACAAAAATAAGGTAGTAGATGTTGTTTAACAAGAAACATTTTAGATACTAACTTATTAAATATGACCTATATCAATAAAAACAACAATACACTGATATCTACTTCCCTCACAAATAACCTAAAACCTTACAGGAATAATTTCTAACAATATTATCCATTACACAAATGCAGTCGAAAATCTTTTGTAATTTTTACACCCAATAATGCAACAAAAATTATTTAACGAGCAATAACACCTAATGGTTACAACTACTTTGATGTACATTGATTCAAATGACAAAAAACCCACATATTTTCAAGGATAACATTTTAACAATGTGCAAAAAACAATCTAGCTTACATATTTATTAACCTTGGTAAACTCACCTGTAAGGGTATTGCCGACCCTAGTGTAAACATATTAACTAAACGAAATGGTTTGTAACGAGAATGCAACTACTGCGACGAGAGTCCGAGTGACAAAATATGACGTAGTCTAATAATTTTATAAACTATTTGTAAGAAACGCGTTAATAATTCAGCATGTACATGTTAGAAATACCATGTTTCGTATGCGTGTCTACCTACCTATATCAAAAAAAAAAAAAATTAAACTTTAAATTTTACACATAATATTTGACAAGCCAACCGGAATTTTTTGTCGATATTAACGATAATATTATAATGTATAATATTATATATTTAATATTAAAACAGTTGTACACGTGTAGGTGACTGCATATAAAAGTATTTGATCAATTTCACAAATTAAAATAACTGGGCACAACAAATAAATCACCGAATTACAAAAGGAAAAAACTGATTGACTTGTCAGTAAATATCCGATATCGTTGTACCACTTTCTTTAATATAACCTAACTCTTGGTTAAAGGATCTGAAAATTGTGATAACTGCTGACCGTGCAGTATTTTGATAACAGGGAACTCTCGAAAATGTCGGCCGAAAATCGGTACACGAGTTTATTAGGTATATACATAGTACGGGTGATGAAAATTTTTTATTATTTAATTCAATTAAAGAAGTATCCAAACGATTTCAAATTTGTTTGATGACGTCATGTCGGCATTATTTTGCTCTGGGTACGCTGGGCAACTGCTGCAACAGCCGCCACTTCTACCACCACCACCACCACCGTTGTTCATCTCCTTGCAATACAAAACCAAACTCGACACGAAGTTATGACCGCGGCCGAACGATCTGATGCTTACAGTATTTTAACACCACGCCATGTTGTAATACGTTTTTTTTTTCTATAGTTTTGCGTCGTAGAACGGTATTTTGTAATATTATTACTGCCAAATTTATTTGGATTTTCACCCAACTATCTACTGGTAAGTAATTATATTCATGTTATTAATATTTTAAATTTACACTCGTGATTTACTGTAGAACTATATTATTGTTTAGATATAGTGGACTAGTGGCATAGTATTTTTCTAATACAGACTCTGGAATATAATCACGTGTTAAAATGAAGAGGTCTCAAGTTCCGCCACAACAGTATTATAAGAAATTTAAACCATCAAACGACAGACACAATATGATGGAAGGACGCTTACTGCCATCATTTCCGATATTCACTGATGCTGAAATGAGTACGTTTAAACCTCCGCCGAACATACAGACTTCAGGTTTACTATCTAAGGACAATGTTTGTGCCCAACAAGAAAGATATATCGATTTATGGCAGCCAGATTAAATCAAATACAATAATAACAATAATATAGGTGCCACTGATTCGTGTTCAAATATAAATAAAATATTCCTTTTATATTTAAGTTCTATAAAAATATAAAATTCACATTTAACAATATTTTCAATGTTGCCATACCAATTATGTAATTTTAAAGAATTGTCAAGCTATCATCATTCCGCAATGAATTTTGTTCACTAATATTTAATATTATATTATTCATATATTTTTTGTATATCTTGAAGTGAGTAAGATTTCATTGACTGACTCATCCAACAAACAGATTTCATTTTTTTAAGTCAAAAGACATTGCTCAAAACATGATTTGATGTTGCTTGATTAAATCAAAAATAAATAATAACAATGGATAGATAGATACTACTAATTTGTGTTCAAATAAATAAAATATTTCTGTTATGTTGAATTTTTGTAAAAAAAAAAAAAAACATATTTTGTCCCCCAAAATATTAATATGAATTAATAATTTAAGTTTTATATTGATAAAATCATAATCATTACATATTATTAATATAATTACATATTTTTGTTACTTAAAATTTATTTTATTTTTTTATTTTTTTACACTCCAGTTTTTTTAATAAACTTATTAATTTATAATACTTAGACCATAGTCGAAAAAATGTTAATTTTAAGTTTATCAGATATTATGTATTGGTATGCCATAATATTATAAATTATAATCATGTATGTTTAAAAACATAATAATGTTTCTTCTATATTAATCATTAAATATAAAAAAACACGCTCAGAACCTATAAATAAATAAAATATTTCATTATTTAATTTTATAATACTCAATCTATTTATCTACCCACTCATAAAATCCAAATCCTGTTACCTGTCATAATATTTCCAGATCCAAAACTTCTAGATAGCGTATGTGTTGATCGAAATCTAATACAGTGAAGTCACTTATTAGACTTATGGATATATGGTTCAGTCACTTATTAGACTCAAAATCACTTGGAACAGCCTGAACATATCCAAATAAATTCTATGCTTTCTCCACTACACCTATAAGGTTCATACAGTTATATGACTCATTTTGTGTTAGTCCCAAAGTGAGTTTTATAACCACTGTATTAATAATGACATTTTCGGGATGTAAATAAAAAAATAAAACTACAATGTTTTATTATGATATACTATTTATGTTTCTCAATGTAATCTCATGAAAAGAATGGGAAATTTATAGCTCATATAACTATAAAAAATTTAAAAAAACATTTTAAACAAAGCAAGAAATGCATTTAAACTATTTTCAAAAACCCACAAAATATATCAGACTTAGTAGTTTTATTTTGTTTGTATTATTTAATGTATGACTTTTTATAACAAGTTATATATTATTTAATATTCTAAATTGTAATTAAATATATACAAATATAGTACAAATAAATAATAAAAATACAAAATACTTATGAAAAAAATATTTAAAAATTTGATGGTAACAGCTTGTAGATATGCTAAATCTAGAAAATAATACAAAAAAAAGCAAAATTCAATTTTGTGTTTTATTCTAAGTATAGTATCTATAAATCAAATTTATAGGTATTATCAATTACATATATAACATCAATTTTATATACATATATGTTTCACATGCTAATGAGAATAAGCATTCTTTTGTATAAAAGATCCTTTGTACTTAAAACTCAACCTTGCCTATAACAGCTTATTGTTTGACTCTTAATTCCTTTCCCTATACTTCTGTACAAATTAGTTCTCATATCAAAGCTATGTAATCTGCAAAACGCACCATAATACTTCCTCTCACCTATAATTCCTATCCGAGATAGAACAAATTCCAGATCTGCCAAATTTTTATTTAAAACTTCTCGTACTGTTTGACAGAATTTTACATCAGCCATAAACCTGACAAAATCACATTTGTTGCCTCTTATAACAGGTAGAGAATACCATGGGAGTATTATGATCCTCCCCCACATGGAACTTGTTGATAAATACATAATAATATTATTTATGTAATAGTTTCCCATTAACGTTATACTTGTACTGATCAATCTTTTATGATTCTTATATATTATATATTCTTGTTCTTATATAATCTTATATTATTAGGTAGGTACCATTATCTGAACCTCTAGTTAAATATGCATTTTGAAATTCAAATTTTTTCTTATTTGTGTGAATTTGTTTAACTGTTCATTTATTGTATAGTTATTCAATTGTTAATATTATTCTTAATTATGAGGATATTTTTTTTAGTGAAGTTCGGTAAATAATGAAATGATTATTACCAAAAATGTATTTTTTTTTTTAATTGTTTAAAAAAGTACCAACTATTAAATAACAATTTACATACTATCAATAAAGTATTAATATTGAACTTTTTAGATTAGGTTAAACTAACCTTGTATATCAGTAATATTTGATGATATTAAACTATGGAACAATTGGTGATGTGTCCACTAATATTATATTGAAGACAATTTATTTCAATTGGTGTTAATTGTACATTTCATACTCCATTTGGAAAAAAAAAAATATAAATTAATTTTATAAAAGTATCTGTCTATGTGATAACATTATAATAAAGTGTTATTAAATTGGTAGTGATTTTTATTTTATTTTTAGTTGTAAAACTAAAATTAATTTTTTTTTAATGTATAAGTACTTATTGTAAATTTGTTTATTTTTTAATAAACAAGTTTATAATATTATGTATATATATATTGAAATCAACAGACTTAATTGGAGATGATTTTGACAAATTTGGTTATTTAAAAAAAAAGGTTAAAGTAACATTTGAGTATCTTTCAAAATTAAAATACAAAACGAATTGAAGTACTCTGTAATATTTTATATTACACAATAATATGTACTAATAACAACTGATAGGAAATGTTATCAATAACATTATCTTGATAATATTTTGAAAGGAATTGTTTTTTTTTTTTGTAGGATAAATTTCATCATCTCTTTGTTTTGAAATGTTTTATATATTTAAGTTTAATATTGTGTTTTTGTTGTTTTCAATCTTTTGTAAAGCATTAATATAATTATAATTGCCAATGTTATAGTATTTGATAAATATATTAAAATATAAAAAAAAATATGTAGGTACTTAATTAATTTAATTGCCAAGGATTTTAATAAATGTATTTTGTTACTTATATTATGGTAATATCAAGATAATTCCCAATATTTTGGTTTATACATCCTACAGTCCTATGTTTGACTAAAATTATTAAAGAGTTTAATAAAATGTTCTTTTGTATGTTATTTAGGCAGGTATATCTGATAGTCTGATAGGTAGGATACCTAGGTGCATTATTCATCCCTATGTCAAATTTATTTTCAAATTTTCCGATAAGATAAGTATAAAATGTATAGTTCCATAGGTATTATTATTAAAATGCTTTATACAATGTGATTACTGATTTATTAATCATATTTGACCAATTTTTAATGTTAAATTTTACATATAAGTATTCAAACTTTGATTTTTGGAGTTTTAAATTGTAGTGAAAGCCAATATTTCCGAATACCTAATTCAATTTTTCATAACATTCTAGGAGTATACTATGGCAATATCAACTTTAGTTTTTTAAATCAGAACCTGCATGTTTTAATGTAAATTGTAAATCAGATAATTTCTCTGAAAATGTATTGTAATCGAAATTTGAATAAAATTTTTCTGAGTTATTCTACTATTAATCTATTAAATAACAACCAAGGCTGTAGATAGTATGTTTGCAAAACGAAAATTGAAAAAGTAATTCCCTAATGTTCTCCACTAAATACGTGGGGACAGAGCTCTACAGTAACAACCACGGTTTAAAATATACAAAATAACCAGTAATCGACTTAATAAAATAAAATAAAAGGGACTATAAGACATAAACAAAAAAAATTGCGTCCCTTGTAATTATTGAACTCCTCCCAACCTGTGGGAGGCTTAGCAATCCACACTTACACCAATTTTCCAACAACTCAGTACCTAATTAATAATTTCCGAAAACAAAAACTACCTACCTACTGCAGGCTATCTTTTGTTTACATAATACTTACTATAGTAGATATTATTTATTTTAGATTCTAATATAATGGTTACTACTATGATTCTATTATGATGATGTGTTTATTCTTTTTCTGTGTGTGAACCACTTTTCTACCAGAAATCTTATTTCAATTATCAACTTTAGAGACGATAATTCCTAGTAAAAATAGTTGTCTCGTTGATGCAATAAGGAGGAGCAAGCGACATCTCAAATTAAACGTCTTTACGAGGCTAATATTCATAAGTTCTTATGAATATTATTATTGTTATGAATCATAGCATATCAATAAAATGGATTGGCTGATATAAAAATACAAAACGAGTACTTACAAAAGTATTTTAAATAAAACAATTACAAGTTTATACCAATTTTTGTGAAATAAATAAGCTGTAGGTAAGCAGCAGGCTATTTTTGTCTAGATACCTATCGCAGTGATATGACACATGTTCAATGGAAATAATAACCTCGGAAATCCACTGCATTATCTTATAAAATGTGTATAATAATTAATAATAATACAATGTCCTATCCAAAACAATAAAAATAAACATTTTCAAAGTTATACGTTTACGATAAGGCTGTAGAGACTAGAGAAGCACTACTATAGGGGGTTTTCTTATTACTAAAAACTAAAAATATTAAAATTTACGTAATTTTTTCTCGGTAATTTACCAAAAAAAACGCCAATTTTATATATTTAGTTATCATGTACTATAGTGTAGTAATATTAATGATTATTAAATTATTTCGATGTTATCGTGATGTATACCTACGCGAAAAAAATATGTTCCATTATTAGGTATACACTATTATAGGTAATTACATATACTTACCTAGTAAATTATGTTTTATAAGCATGAGATACCTATAACAAATTTTATTAACATTAATATTTATTATTATTATTTTCATAATAGTTATGTAGATTACACTATCACCATTGAGGTGGGTGGTGTACATTGCACTAAACACAATATAACATATTATTACTTGTCTATAATTAAATATCGTTATGTTATGTTTAATAAAAGAATTCGCCATTGTCTAAAATACCTATTATTTAAATGAAATTGTTTTTATTTTTTTTTTTTATTATGAACGCCTCTGATGGATTTATATTTATTTAAAAATTAAACTTTTGGTTAAAATGAACACAAATTTATAATCAAATGAAATTTCTATGTACAATATTCGATTTTATAATAAACTTAAGAATACTTGATTCGCTATAAAAATTCAGCAACAAATTGATTATATTCAATAACGATTCGTAATACCTACGTACCTATTCTATCCGCACCAAGTGCCTTACATAAAAACAAATTGTTTTTAGTTAGGTCCTTGCTTAATGGGTCACCTGGCTATTATGAAATGTCCAATCTAGTATATGATTTATTTAAATTATAATAATTATTTAACTGTACCTACTAATTTAAGTTTATGTTCTAATATTTTAATAACGCCCATTGCCGTTTAGATATATTATATTACCTTATCAATTTATTATTTCAAGTTAATTTATTATGTAAATAATCACATGGATTAAACAAATTGATGCGTGTGAAAAATTGATATGAACACAAGTTTAAACAGTTGTGTTGCACATACGATGTTGAATGGTGTTTACTTACCTACCGGGTAATCAAAATATAATAATGTTAAAATATAATTACCATCATGTAAAACACGAAATCGTATTATAAACAATAAATCAAGAATAATTAATTTGTAAACAGAAAATGATTTACAGTAGAATACAAGTACAGAAACATATGCAAATTAGTGGTTTTACGTAAGCAGAACTACGAGTTTTATTAATTATTATTTTTATCGTACCGTTTTAACTTAGTCCTTAGATGTCGTAAAAACTTTTTGAACAAAATGTTTTTACCACGTCTCGTATTATCCTGCATCGTTCTAAAATGTTTCATCATCACTGTAACGTGTAAGTAATAATCCCATACCTATCTACTTCAAATGCAATAGTATAATACATAGTTATAAGAAATTAAATACCTAACCACCTCATTTTAGGTTGAAGGAATAAAATTCCGCACGTTTTATTTTATTTTTTTTTCTAACACGATTCCGCACGCTCTATTTTGTTCATTGAAATACAATAGGAGTTGGGTGCAATGTTGTCAAATTTATTATAAACGGTGTGGTTCTACGTTTATTACGCGAAAAATAATGTAAAATAAAACTAGTTCTTTCATATAGTGAGCCGTCATTACAAAAAATAAATATAATAATGTAAAATAATGTACAATTTAATATATTTTTCCCTTGGTACATAAAGCCAAAAAAAGTTAGATATTTTATAATATTTTGATGTATTTTATAATTATTAAAATGTTTTATAACGTTTTATATACGTTACCCTTTTCAGATTTTATTATCTCTAATTGATTCTCCATTCTTAGCTATTATACATTTTAACACCGTAAAAATATAAAGTATAGCATAGTGCTCGAAATTAATACAACTTAAGGTATTGAACTGTATCCACGCGTGACATTATAACAGTTTTGACTAGACTGACTATACTGGTCTACATACCAATAGTTATTGTGGGTGATTTATCAAAATAATCTCGTCATTATGATATTATTGTTATAACATTAGGTACCCTTGTCATAAAAAGTATTAATCAAATTATATAGACTCATGCAAATTAATGTGTATTGTTTACTATACTTTGTTTACTTGTTTTATTTGTTATCTTTATCAAAAGACTTAACTTATGTTATTTTTAATTGATTTGAACTTGAAAAGTTGTGGTAAATAAAGAGGTAAATAAATATAGTTGGATAGAAAAAAAGGTCGAAAAAAATGTAATATCAAACAATGAACCTGCAGAATCGTACTCTACCCATTTGAGGTATTTGTGCCCAGTGGCGTATTTACGAGGAGATATATCTTCCGCCTTGACCTTTTTCGTAATATCTATATATAATTGTAATCTCTACAATTTATATGACAATTTTTAAATTCCAATTTCTTTATCTTGTTAGTCAGTAAATTAATGTGTTGCTAATGTGGTTAATAAATCAAAAAACCCGAATGTAAACCTATATTTTCTTGTTTAATACGAAATATATATTATAAAACCTACATGGTACTACTTAAAATATGAAGTAGATAGGTTGAATTAGTACCTAGGTACTTACCTAAATTCTAAGT
This sequence comes from Cinara cedri, assembly GCA_902439185.1. Lineage (NCBI taxonomy): Eukaryota > Metazoa > Arthropoda > Insecta > Hemiptera > Aphididae > Cinara > Cinara cedri. The sequence goes on along the minus strand of CABPRJ010000986.1, from coordinate 366,126 downwards.
TAATTACTTACCTATAGGTTTTTGGTTTTAGTAATATTTTAGGGCAGATTTAATTATAAATTTCTAACAAAAGTATATAAATTTAAAACTTTTTTTTAGCTTAGATTATACATTATATCTATAATATCCCAATCGGAAATGTATGACTTATGCCGACACTTACAGAAGGCACAGTATTTTGTCTGTACAACTACGAAACAAACAACTAACTATGAAAATAACATAAACATTAAGCAAAGCCGAAAGCATATAATTTGTAATGTAATTGGCAATTAAATTCAATTTTTATTAAATACATTTTTTTTGTGGGGGGGGGCGTTGTGAATTTTCGATTGGGATGACAGTCTCCAAATTCAATATTTCCTTTGTACGCAAAATCCTAAACACACGATGACTATTCACAACGTCGGTTATCGACATTACTTAATAAAAAACGGAATTGACAAATATACCTACATTACGAAAACTATATGATATTATTATATCATACATAAATCAAATTTCGACTAGAATCATAAAAATCACAAAAACAAAAAAAGTGGGTTCGGCACTGTTGTAGGTGGGAAGTTGGGAATGTAGGATACTTAAAGTTATTTAATTTATACCTTAAATCGCAAAGATAAGTCATTGCTAACGAAGAACAATTTGGAGTAAAATCCAGTATAACATATTTTTAAATGCCGTCATTTTTACGATTTTTGTCCAAAATTCATTAAAACGCTTATGGAAAAAGAACTAATGCATTAAATTCAAATTTATCTTTTAGACCACTAAGTATGACTTAAAATGAACCTCTTTTCAAATTTTCAAGCATTTCTGTTTCTGTTCTACAAATTTGTAAGACGTGGAGTAGAAAATAATACTAGGTATTTAAATTCCTAGTTTCATTTAAAATTTGTATTCGAATGAAATAATTTCTCATTTCATTTAATTACTGGCTTACCTATTACCAAATATTGCAGACTTCTAAGGTACAAATTCTAAATACATAATATACTTAACCTATTAGGTTATAGATTCCGAGCAGAGCTATTTATTATATGTATTATTTTCTATCTATAAACTACACATTTTTTTTTTTTTATTATTATTATTTTCAAAATACTTTGTCTAGTTTTTGTATTTTGAGTGATTTATTCTTTACAGCTATCTACTTGAAAATGTTCTTATAATTCTAATTTTTTTCACGTCTACTAAACGTTCGAAAATCTAAAACACCAATTATGAAAATAATGAAAATAATTACTTGCTTAGTGGTCTGAAAAAAAAAATCTAGCGTACCATCGTATTTCTTTCCTTATCTGAGCGCTCGAAGTTCAAGTTTTAACGAAAATAGTAAATTATTTTATATAGCTAACAATTAATACATATTTTTAAATTTAAATTTACCTATTTACCTACATAAAGTACCTATTTAACCGCGCTCTGATCAAAATGGTTTTTGTTTGCGACAATGATTTATCGTCGCATTCAGTGTACCACCTACCTACATATAAAATAAATTATAAATAATTACACCATATATATTATAATATTGTAACGGATTATCCATTATTTTGTAGTTATCGACTGTACAAGGTCGTAAAAGAAAAACATAATAGGTATACAATTTATACATAACGTAACATCAGCAGTGTAGGTACACATAATTGTGTATTGTGGGGGGGGGGGTGGAGATAAATGTCAAGAAATTGTCTCGTGAGAATATTTTTTTTTAAATCTACATTCAAAATTATGTATATATTATATTATGTAAAAATAAAAATACAATAGATCATAGGGGTGGATCAGACCCCGACACTCCCATGCATAATCACTTTAATAAATTGTTTATCATGCCATAATAATTCATCAGAAATCGTACGATAACGTTTTATCGGTTATGTATTTATGTACGTACACGTTTATTTTCTTTATTAAATTTAAAAATATACTATACCTTACTCAGTAAATATGAAAATAAACAGGATACACCGTAATAAAGTAACATAAACACGAAAAGATCATAACAAAAAACTGTGTCCCCCCCTCCGGATACGCCACGCCGCACAGTGGTTCAAAATTGAAAAAAGATGGCCAAAATTTATTTTAAAATTTTCAAAAACTTGCAAACTATTGTATACAAATACTATCTATGTCCATTTAGGTATTTAAATATGACTAACTTAATCATAAAAAGTAACTTTTTACTTTTGAAATTTATGTTTGAAGAAAAAATTCATTTTTTTTACCAATAAAATGTTTGCAATTTCGGTAATACTTTAAGTTTTTGTGCGCTATGAAATACTATTGAAATACAATTAACATAGGGGTTTTTTTTATTTATCAGTATAGAGTCTATTAGAGTATTTATCATCATTATTATAGAAATATTATATCTGTACTATTAATAATTGTAAATTAATACTCCTTATAGCTTCAGTTATATGTTTAATAACGTAGTGTTTTAAACAGTTCTTTAACCGACCGTCACGCTAATATATATATTTCAAATATCTATAAGGTGTATAGAGTCGGTAAATGTTTAGATTAGCTGCCCATATTTGCCTTTTAGAAAATTGTGATACCATGTTGAGTTTTGGCCACCTTTTCTTAATTTTTTCATTTATCCCCCCCCTCCCACTCATAGACTAAAAAACTAATGTAAAGTATCCTAAATGCCACGTGGCACAATGATCTGAAATTTTATATATCTGTGGTTAGAGATGAATATCTTTATTTTGGTTCTAGTTTTATAATCAGCTGAGTTCATATGTAATTGATATAAACAATATATTAAATCTTATAATACTACAACCGAACGACCGAACAATGATATAAGTATTTTTAAGTATATTTTCCCGGGTTTTTTTTGTTGTTATCAATCGTTTTTAGTGACAAATTTATTGTTAATGTTACTGTTAATAAGTTACTTTGACATTTTTCAATATGTAACTATAGTGTATTGACGATGTGTATTTGATCAAAATGAAACGAAATAATTCAACTAATTCAAGAACCTTTATTATTTTATTATGTTTGTGCCTCCTCTATATCAGAACTTGTAAGTACCTACTGATACAGAGAATATAAAAGTTGATGGTGTAGGTGACGTAGACAAAAGTAAATTGCTTGACGAAAATTGGAGAAGTCCCAATTGATCCCGAAGAAGTTCTTAATGTACTGGCTCAAAAATCAAGAAAAATTGATATAATTCTGTAAATTTAATATTTTAATCAAAAATAACTGAATGTATGTTTTTTTTATATATAATTAAGGGGGAAGGGACTACCACCCCGGCGTTTCAGGAGCTCTTAATTTGGCTCACCGGATAGCCTGCTTAGCTCTTCTTAGTTTCACTTGGAGGGAAGTTTCTTCACTCTTAGCAATTATCTTAGTCCAAACTACCTGAACATTGTGAAAGATTTGATTTACAATTTCCTGGCATGTTTAAAATTGTCAAGTTACTTTAAATCATTGACCGGGAATGCTTTACTCAGATAATACTGTCGCAAACATAGGTAGGTTAGGTTACATCCATAGATACCAACCATCCATAGATATTACTAAGATAACCCAAGAATAAAAAAAAGCTCTCCAATCTTTATGTGCAATTTCATTGAAATTCGTTCAGCCGTTGAAGCATGGTTGACGGACAGATTCACAAACAAACATACAAACTTTTCATTTATAATATTAGTAGGATTTATCTAAATTGTATACTTGCGTTTATTGAAAAAAAACTTAATCTTAAATTAATCTTTTAAAAATTTAAAATTTAATAAATACATTCAACAGATCAGTTGAAAAATTAAAATATAAAACAAAATTAATATAATCGGCGTGAAACCAATTTATTCTTAAAAGGATGAGTTTCAGTTTCGATTCTAGTTATTCAAAAATATTTTAAATCGGCTCGAACTAGGTTCTGATTCTTAATATTTTAAGGATTTTTGTGGTTCCAGAACCGGTTCCTTTCGGTGCTGTTTCAGTCCCTGCTCCGTGGAAAACATAAAGCGCCAAAATGAGATAAGAAAAAAAATCATATCGTACGAAAGCGCCAAAATCCTAGGTACCTGTGTGCTACGGTTAATATATATATATATAGATTTGTATTTATTAACCGTGTCTGTGTGATATTAAATTTAGAACCATATCGTACAAAAACTAAACGTTTAATCTTAATCGACAAATTTATTATCAGATTATGATAGCAATTTATTTACGATATAGGTATATACGATTTTATAAAAACATTTTTAAATATCGAAAAAATCAACCAATTTAATAAAATTATATTTATTAATCCCATTTCTTAATAATCCCAATTCTTATAAAAAACCCATTGGAAAATCAAAAAAAATGATTCCGCTATTGTACTAAGTAGATCAAAAACGCAACAGAAAAGATCTCTGGTTATTTTTTATTAGATTATGATTTATAGAAGAAAAGTTGTTTACAGATAAAAAAAACAAAAATACATGAAAGTAAAACCATCAATACATCTCTCTTTACGCTTAGAATCTAAAAAATATGTACGTATCATTGTAATACCAATACATTCCTCGCTACGTTCAGAATCTTAAAGGCCCCCGAACACTCTGCACTGGTGGTAATTAATTTATGTTTATTAAACGTAAAATATAGTATCTAAATTATATGTCTTTTAATACAAAATTATAGTGCAATTAAACTAAATGTATTATGTATACTAAATATCTACATATAATATGCCTATCTACATTTAGTTTTTTAATGTACTTATATTATACGTTTTAGTTATTATTTTATTATCAAGGATGTGTAACTGGGAATATAACACTGTATATGTAATATGCCGCGTAATTAAATACATTATGTACACAGAGGCATGTCTAGGATCAAAAATGAGAATAGGTCTGATTATTAGTATGACATTTTTTTTTTTGAACATTTTAAATTTCTTTTTTTAAATATAAATTTATACTTACATTTAGTCAGTTATGTAGTAAATTGAATTCTTCTATTTTAAATTTAGCAAACTCATTAATAATAATCTTTGTATTATCTTGAATTAACTCTGTATTGAATTCTCTTTGGACGTCACTCGATACTTACGTTTATTTAACTTTTTCGCTGTATTATCATAAACAAATTACGTTTCTATAAAAATTAAATCATGATGTAAAAAAAAAAAAATACTTACTACATAATGGTTCAAAAAAACCATTATAGGATCGGGCCTACTAGACCTATTTGCTGAATATGCCACTGCATACATACAATTTTTAAATAGATAATACTTACCTGTTTTATAATAAAATTCATATATCCTTTTCTGCAGATACTCAAGATGATACCAGTTCTACTCCAGACAAACCTGATTCGAATACTGATAGTAAAGACATTAATAATATTATAACATTGATTATGATTAACTGTGATGTTGAAAATAAAGTGGTGCATACCTAATTTTTAATTTAGGCCCTCCACCATCTGGAACCCCTCCACCGCCTGGAACCCCTCCACCACCAGGAACCCCTCCGCCGCCTGGAACCCCTCCACCACCAGATACCCCTCCACCACCAGGAACCCCTCCGCCACCTGCCACCTCCCCGCCACCTGCCACCCCTCCGTCAACTGCCACCCCTCAGAGTACTTCGTCGGATTCGACTACTCCGCCACCGCCTTCCATTAATGCTAAAGGAATACCGTCAAGTCAATACAGAGTCATTTGCGATATTAAAAAAAGAAGACCCGGATTAGAAGCAGCGCCACCTCTATGCACAGCGATTGCATCGTCTAACGCTACTGAAGGTTATTTTTTATTAAAATAATAATACAAGTTTAATAGTACAAAAATTTATCGAATAATTTTTTATACTTCAGAGTAAGTATAGGTATAATATTGGAACATTTTTTTTCATCATGAGAAAAAGTGTTTGGTTTTATGATAATTATATCGATTGACAAATGAAGCATATTTGTATTCAAAGTATTAATATTTAAAAATTAAAATTTTTTTTATTATTATTATTTCACGAATGTGTATAATAGTATGCAATATTCCATGTGTTCTTTGATTTATCTGTGATACCATCGTTGGCATCGGTGTTTCTTTTTAAATCCAAAAACCTCCGATGGCATCAAAGATGGCTTTATCACTCACCGTGATTTTGAGTAAGTTGATGAGATGTAGATAGGTGGACTAAATGTGTTTATTATCTAAATTTTTTGATGGCGATAGCCGATAACAGTTAAAATATTTAATTATCATTATTATAGATTAAGGTTTCACGATGACACTGCTAAAATGATGTTCTTTTAATATTTCATGGTGCCAACAGTGATGCCACCGCCGATGCCATCACATATGATTTAAGGAACACATGGACTAATTGTGCACGGAAGATGTGTAATTTCTATAATATTTTTTTCGAATAAATACCATTATTAAAACTTCTAGAGTAATTCGCAGCCAAAATATTAAATACTGTCGTATTATTTTAATCGAACAACCATTTCCAATCATTATAAAAATATTACAATACATTTTTAACAAAATACTTTAAGTTACAGGGACTTATCTTACCTACGTAAAGTTGGTACTACACACAAAACACTACTTTACGAAATCACTCTAACAAACCCTACTCGGAGTTGTTGAAAATTATTAGACAATTATTAGAATTTGTTAGAAAAAATTATAAAAGTTATTACACTTCAAAGATTTATAATGCTAAGTACATTTTCAGCACTTCTTATAAAATAAAAATGTAAAAAGGGTATCAAACAGTATCTATAAGACTAAGCTTAGTATTGTTAGACAATTGTTGGAATTTGTTAGATAAAAGTTTCAGAAATATTTCACTTTAAACATGTAGTGCCAGGTACACACTCAACACTACAATAATTTAAACATGAAGAGAATCATACTGAAAAAATAAGTTTAAATTCCAACAAGTTTAAAAACACGTCTAACAAATATATTTAAATGCACCGCAATGAAATCGATATTAAAATAGATTTGTTTGGGCGCCATTTTACATTTATTGGAATTCAAAATAAATTTCGTTTAAGATTATTGAATTATTAGATAATCGCTAGTTAAAAATCGCTTTAAAAACATGTCTAACAAGTCTATTTTAATATCGATTTCATTGCGATGTATTAAAATAAATTAAACGTGTTTTTAAACTTGTTGGAATTTAAATTTATTTTTCCGCAATGGACGTATGATTCTCTTCATGTTTACATTATTGTAGTACTAAGTGTGTACCTGGCACTACAATACTGAGCCTAGTCTTATGGATATTGTTTACTATTCTTTTTACATTTTGTTTCATATGTAGTGCTGGACATGTACTTAGCACTACAAATCTTTGAAGTGTAATAACTTTTACAATTTTTTCTAACAAATTCTAACAATTGTCTAACAATGTCTTACAATTCCGAGTAGGGTTTGTTAGAGTAATTTCGTAAAGTTGTGTTATGTATGTGGTGCCAGTATCACGTAGGTGCTTATCTTCCGTCCGTTCCGTGAAGTTAGTGGACGCGGTACAAACACCAAAATCCGCTGTAGTATCAAGATTTAGCACTGAATTAGTGCTGGCGAACGGTACCATTTGCAAAATAAGTGCTCAATTTTCTAATGAAATATTGTTTTTTCTGAAGTTGTCCACATTGCGGACGCAGTACATTTTTTTAAACTAATGAACTAGGCGATACAAATGTCGCCTAGTGAAAATATATTGCTTCCTAGTTGATTGTATTTTTAAAGACTGGGCGATACACAATAATAAATTTTCACAAGAAGAATTTGTAAACTATGTAGAAAAAGACGTCCTAAGATAATGAGGACGGGTGCAGTTACTGTTATAAGTAATGTTATGTATACCTGTAAGAAACGTAGTAGCGTATTTTCAACATTTTTCTGGGAAAGGTCCTGTAAAATCATATGTATTTAAAAGGTTTCTCTATTAATAGATGCCTCTTTTTTTGAACGACATTTTATTGAAATTATATCAATGTTTGGGTGGGTCCAGACTCCCTAGACCTCCTCGTAAATCCGCAACTGAAGAAATGATAAACCATTGCTAACGAAAAAACGATTCTGAGAAGAGTTCAGTTGATAGTGATGCTTTGTCAACAATATACGAGTATATGTTATATTATGGTAAAATAATTAAACAGGTATTTTATATTTTCTTTAATAATATTTGTTATACTAATTTTCCTGTTTTTCCTACGTTTTTCCCGGTTTTCCCAGAAAATGTGAATAACCGGAAAAAACCTAGGAAAATCAAAAAATGACCTTATTAAAGGACCTTCCCAGTCAGATTTTCTTTTAGAAAAAGTGTTATCATTGTAAATTGGAGCAAAATTGCTGGTAGAAAAGTTGTTCACAGGAAAAAAGAAGGCCGTAATATTTTTTTGCTAATATGTACCTATATTTCGTACATTCTCTCATTTATCTTCCATTTTTTTCGGTTTTTCACGTTTGTTGAGAAAACTCCTGAGAAACGGCTCATAGTTTTTGTAGTATACAATCATAGTTTAAAAATATTATTTTCAACATATACAAATAAAATGTAATGCCAAACCAAAATTATCTTATTTACTATTCAATATTTTTCTTTTATTAAATCTCTACTACCTATTAACCTACCTAATTAAAATTAGCCAAATTTTTGTAATCGCCACGATCGTCTAATACCTATCAATGAAAAATATCGTGTCTATGCCCACTCACGTAAATCGTTATCGGAAACTATTTAACACAATGGAATTTCACGCTTATCATTATAAATGTATAGGTAAAAATAGTATTGTTATAACTAATTACTCATATTCTTTAATAATATATATATACATATGTACTATTGAATAGGTATCGATAATATGACAATATTATCTCAAATTTATTTATCATTCATTATTTAATTATTTTTCTATTAAATTTATAGTTTCTTATGACAATTTATTATTGTGTCACTCAGTCTTTAAAAATACGATCAACTATATGACAACATATTTTCTCTGGAGGACATATGTATCACCAGTTCATTATGTTAAAAAATGCACTGCGTCTGCAATGTGGAAAATTAAATAATAAGTGATATCCAACGCCTGGATAACATGTTAAAGTAGTCATGTGGCGTGCATTTTCATGGTGAAAAATGTTTGAAATTTGTATCATATGGAACATGTAAGAAATAATCCAACATATCAAGAAAAAAAATTATTTGTATAGTTAAAAAAAAATTAATTTTTGTATTTATATAGCAAATAACTTTATAAACAAATTAATTAATGAAACGATTAATGGGGGGCGATCGCTCCCTCAAATATTCCATAAAATTCTAAAAACAGATTTTAATTAAGCCTAAAGTGTACATAAGATCAACTACACCATTTTTCAAATTTTTACACTTACATTCCACAAATTAGATTTTAAAATATATTAAAGTATAAAACAAAAACCTGAAATCATCTACACTTTACACTGAATTTAAATTTGTTTTCAGAATTCTTATCGCTTTTCTACATTTATCGGACTGATTGCTGAAAAATTGATCTAAATTACCCCGGTCTCACAATATAAATAGGTAGTTGCCAAAGAAACAGCTCCATTTTCAACCACTTAAAATAACGATCATAGCATCCCACCAACCTATCCTGACCAAACTCTTTTATTATCAATGAGTATTGTTAGACTCCTAGTTAAACCAAGGCTATACCTACTCACTGTACAATGATTCTACCAAAATCTCTTAGAGATATATTTTTTTGAAGAACCATCTATTTGATCTTTATAGAGTATCCAAAAATAAGTGAATTATACTTCTCAGAAATATCATACAAATAATGTAACATACGTATTAATCGTAACCTGATATTAATAATGACATTTTGGGGATGTAAATAAAAAAATATACCTGCGATGTTTTATTGTGATATACTATTAATGTTTCTAAATGTTACCTCATGAGTAGTTAGGAATTTGTTGTTCTATAAAACTATTAAAAGCACTTATTTTAAAGAAAAAAAACACCTTAATTATTTTTAAAATCCACAGAAAAATTTATATGTTTTAGATTTGTTTTATATGTATTATATTTAATATATGACTACACCTATAACAGGTTTACAGTTAGTTTAATATTCTAAATTTTAATTAAATAAATAAAATGTCGTCTTAGGATAATGGAGACGGGTGCAGCCACTGTTATAATTTATAAGTAATTTAATTTAGGTATATGTGTAAGCAACGATAAACCATTGCTAACGAAAAGATGATTCTGATCGCAATTCAGTTGATAGTAATGCTTTGTCAACAATATATATGTCATATTATGGTAAAATAATTAAATAGGCATTATATATTTTCATTAATAATATTTGTTTAATAGTGTATCGATCTTCCCATTTTCCCTGCGTTTTTCCAGGTTCCCATGTTTTTTACCCGTTTTACACATTTGCTGGGAAAACTCCTGAGAAAATCGAAAAATGTTCTCTTTAAAATACCTCCCCAGTCAGATTTAATTTTAGAAAAAGTACTATCATTGTAAATCAGAGCAAATTTTCTGGTAGAAAAGTTGTCTGCAGGAAAAAAACGTAAAGTTTGCACAACAAATCGATATATGTATACAATATCGATATATATATACATGTATATTATTATATTATTAGATATAAAAGTCCAATACTAATAACATAATATAGCAATGATAATGTAACATAAATTACAAAATAATATCAATTAATAATAGATGTTATAATAGATTATGGAGTACAAAAATACTAATTTGTACATTTTTATAAAAAAAAACCTGAAACGTGCAATTTTGTTCAAAAAAATATTTTTTTAAATTAATCTACATCGCTTGATTTGGACTTGTGGCTTGTTTCTATAGGATTTAGAACACGTTATAATACAATTATGTAATTGCACGGGAATCTGGTCTTTAATTATAACAAATTATGCATACAATTTGACTATTAAAAGTATAGATACCTACTACATAATAAAAAGATGAAATATGATTATGATTATTCGATTTTTGTTTTTTTTCAGCCGGAGTTCAAGATATAGCTCCATATAGAGGATCACTTCCGTTCATGCGCATTTACGATGACGTGTTGTACGAACAGTGGAACGATGTTTTTAATTGTGTTGGTAAAATAACAGTACAAACGATAACTGAAAATATCAAATCAGATAACGTTTGTATGGTGGCCTTTGATTACATGTATAAGGTGGGTACTTATAACTAAAAAAAGTCTTTTAGAACCAACGTCATATATTACCTACATAAACATTGATCGCACTGTTGGGTGGATAATAAACTCCTGCGAAATTAGTTAATCTCCTACTCAGATAATGGGTATGGTGTAAAGTCTACACTGTAAACTCCTATAAATGATGATGAAAACTCTTACACCAGATAGTTTAACTCTTTCACAAGTTAAAGTGATTGCCTACATTAAATCGTATACAGTGTTTCAAAAGTCTTTATCTGATTACGAATTGATATATTCTATAATCAATAATTACAATCAATTAGGTACATACTACTTTATGTATCCTAGCTTCCCGACTTCCTACCTACAACAGTGGCACACCCAACCCCAGTATCAACTCTTTTTTTAAAAATTAATAATGATACCAACACATTCCTCGCTCTGTGATACATGCATTTTATCAATGTATGAAAAGTGAGTAATTTTAACATAGATATTATTTCATTTATTTAGGGGACGGCACAAAATGAGCCCGATTGTATTAGAACTCAACAGATTATCGGATTTTTATGCGAATTGAAAGCACTTAATCCTGGAACGTCTTTTGGAATTATATTATCGAGTAAAGTGCATAAAATCATAAATGGTTAGTGGCCATATTCATTGATAATTTATTTGTTTTTAATTGTTATATTTATATTATCATATTGTTTTTTTTTGGTTTAAAAAAAATTTGAACTATTGTTTAATTTTTTTTTTTATATTTATTAGAATATATGCAATCTGTAATAAAGATTACAATAAGCATATGAACTAAAAAAATAATAATATACATGGCTTGAAAGCTTGAGGAGAGTAGCTACCCAACAGTAATACTCAAACGCAATAAATTGTTAGGCTACTTTATATACAAATATTATGAGTTAACATTTTTTTTTTGTTTTTAAATTTTTTCTTTGTATACTAGTTAAGTTTAGCCAAATCTTGATTTAAATAAAAACAACACTTGCGGTTAATTTCTTACCAAGAGCCTTAAGTACCTATGTTATAGAAATTATTTATCAAATGAAATAATAATAACAAAGCAATATTCATTAAAAATGATTATACCTTTTATTTCAGCTTTTGATGTAGAAAGTTTGAGTCAGCACGTAGATTTTTATATAGCCAAAGCCTATCATTATAGAGCATGTGCAGAATTTCCAGAGCCACCACCGGATACAAGACGAGCTACTGAAGCTGATATGGTAAGAAAATATGTTTAAGCGTATAAATTATTTACAAATAAAAATTATAAATGGGCTAAGAAAAACCATTAACATTTTTACTAAAACAAAAAAATACGCATATGACATTTTATTTAATAAACTTTAATAAACTTAAATAAACTTTAATAAACGATATTTCCAAACTAAATCCGAACGTGACGGGCGATGCGTGCACGCAAATAAAAAAACTACTGCAAAGTTTAGGCATGTCCTCCGTTTAACGCACCATACAAAATAGAACATGCTTCTCTATTTTTTAACGCAATATTGTCCGGGCAAAACCGAATTTTTCGTGAATAGAATCAAATATACTTACAAATAATTAATAACATAATTAAATTTATTCGGTTACAAATTATTTTAAAAGGAGCCGTAATATTCATATATTATATATAAAACTTTTCGGTCAAAATTTGATATTAAAATATTCTTATAAAAAAAATTTCTACATTACACCTAATTTTTTTTTTTACCACAGAGGACAACTTATAAAGTTCTGTTAAATTTTAAACCATTTCATTTTTATCTAACAATTCTATCCACAGAGTATCTACCAAAAAAAATTACATAAAAAAATTCGCAAACATAAAATGCCTGTAAATAACTGAAAAATGGCTAAAATGTTTTAAAAATGTTACCACGTTTAGAAAAGGCAAATAAAAATTTTCTGTCCAAATTTTAAGTGTCTAAAAATATATTTAATTTAATTACAACAAAAAATAAAATTGAAAATAGTACATTTTGTAAAATTTTCCCGGTTTTGGCCAATTATTATGAAAATCGCTTAAAAAATCAAAAAGTAACCTTCTTAAAGTACCACTCAGTTAAAATTTCCGTTCAGAAAAAGTGATTCACTTGGAAATCGGAGTAAAATTTCTGGTCAGAGTTGTTTACATATTAAAAAAGCTGTCCTAAAGGTTAATGTTGTCAGGTGCAGCCACTATTAAAGGTAATTTAATGTATACCTGTTAGCAACGATAAACCATTACTAACTAAACAACGATTCTGAGCGAAGTTCAGTTGATAGTGATGCTTTGTCAACAATATATTATATGTTATACTACGGTAAAATAATTCAATAGGTATTATAAATTTCTTTTATAATATTTGTTTAATACTATACCGAATTTTTCGTTTTGCCAAGTTTTCCCATGTCTTTCCTGGTTTTTCACATTTGCTGGAAAATCGAAAAATAACCTTTTTAAAGTACCTCCCCAGTTAGATTTAATTTTCGAAAAAGTGCTGTCATTGTAAATTGAAACAAAATTGCTAATAGAAAAGTTGTCTATAGAAAAAAACTCAATATTTTTTTACTAATACTTACATTTCGTACATTTTCCGTTTTTTGACATTTTTTTCTCGGTTTTTCCCAGATATTATGAAAACCGCTTGAAAAATATACATCTTTGTAAAACTATAAGCTTCTTCGCTCCACTTAGAATCTAAAAAAAATTAGAATAAATATCATTGTAAATCAATGTAAATTAATCTAAAATGGTTACCGTTATGGGTTTTAACGAAATAGATTTTATTATTTTACTTTTACTCGCAAATCAAGTTTACATTTTTATATAAACTTTACAGTTCACCTAGGTAAATTAGCTTTGGAAAATTGAAAACCAAATCAATAATTTAACAAAAAAATCAGTTCTATAATAATTTTACTTGTCTGATAAATGAACAACTAATTAACAAAAATTATTTTGTTTTAGGAAGTTACGATTTGTGCTTTAAAAGACCAAAAGTATCCTTTGTGTAAAGTAATATTAATGATCGATATAATTGCGTATAGTTACAAAATAGGACTTAAAGTCCATCATTCCGGCAATGTAACTTATACTAATGTAAGTATATATTATATCAGAATAATATAAAATCAAATTATATTAATAGTAATTTGTATGAACAATAAAATATGTATTAAGAAAAACTTAGTTTGGAATAATATGATAAATTATGTCCATTGATGTCTGATATATCGCGAAAATTGACGTCCATGATATTTTTAATACCCAGGATAATATTCACTGTAAGTGGAATTTGACCAGGTGTAAATGGTGGACAATGTCACCAGTGATTATTAACTATCATTGAAACTAATATAGAAATTCCTCCCTTTTTCTGCCCCTGTCAAATATCATGGCTAGATAAATTTTGGCACAACGGTTTCAACTATTTTTTAGTAGGCATTAGTTGCTCTATGTAGATAATATTTCAAACAACCTATTTTAACAGGTTATAATTTTTGTTTTTCTTTATAATTATTTATATTATACATACCTATGGGCTATCTATATAAATATATTTCTAATTCTGAACGAGTAAGTAATGTAAGATGTTTTTTTTATTAAATTTTCACCGAAACTAGACTAAACTTTATAGTACTGTATGGTATATGTTATAATATAAAAAATATTATATGTTATATATTTATATTTATTTTATCCTATACAAAGTGTACAGAATTTTATGTTACAGCAATTTTCTCCAATAAATAATTAAAATGGAGAATACTGCTTAATGAAATATTTTTATTAAATAGTGTAATATAAAATTACATGTGAGTTTGAAATTTAAGACGCTCTTTTCGGTCGGAATATGGGGGCAACTTTTAAAATTCAAATAGCATTCTAAATTCCACAGATAAAAGAAGTATTTGTTAAAATTTATTTGATGAATACTCCATGTATATATGGAATTTTGAATAGTTACCTATAATGAGTATAATTAATTGTAGTAGATTACGAAAGAAATGTCTCAATATAGTTTTCCAAGACAAAACACAAAAATGGCCAAATCTGTAAAACATGAAGTAGAAAACAATACTAGGTATTTAAATTCCCAGTTCCATTCAGAATGCAATGTTTTTTTATTTTTTTCATTATTGGCTTACCCATTTCCAAAAATCTTGAATGAAATTACAAAAAAAAAAACATACTTCATAGTAAAACCACTAAATCCTTTCGCTCATAACCTTAAATGTATATAGTTCATTAGAAATAATTTATATCAATACAAATAATAGAATCTCAGAATTATAAACCATAAATAATTTTTCCACATATTTCTATAACGAGTTATAGATTCTAGATACATAAATACAGATCATCCATTTTTATATTTACATGAATAAATAAATATTCACAGGCAGGAAAGTATAATATACAACGTGTTTCAAAAGTCTTCATCCGATTACAAATTGAAATAGTTCAGCAATCGTTTATCGTAGGTTAACGACCTATATATAGTGGCGCTAAAATCAGCAGTCAAGTATGGCGGTAGCCACCCTTTTTTAATGGGTAAGTGATGATGGATCCATGATGAGTACTTGAGCCATATTTTGTATCGAATTATTAACTATGGAATATTAATTAAGAGTGTTCCATGGGAGATTGTTTTGTAAACGTAGGTGGTGGTCTATACAACTTTTTACCTGTCCACTTTCTTAAAACATGGTTCGCGCCACTGCCTACATGCCAATGGAAAGATGATATAGTCAAATTTATTTTAAATAATGCTACTGTTAAATTCTGTAATAATAAGTGAACTACCATCAGTTTATTTCGGAATGGCGACTCCGCCACAGAAATCGTTTTGCGTCCTCCGTTTTAGTCAGTACAAGTCGACAATATCTGTTAAATGTAATTTTCGAAGAGCTCATGGAAGTGAAGCTTTAACTGCTTAAAGTATTCGAAGTTGGTATTAAACGTTCCAAGAAATATTGGTTGTTTTTGTTTTGAAATTACTGTAGCTTAGATTTTTAGTGTAAACGAGATTTATGCTGTTAGATATTATTACAACTAATTTATGAATTATTATACTTGATTAAGTTTTAAATAAATTACTTTGGTATTAAACAAATTGTTATTTGACGTATTTTTTTTTCAGTTGTGTACAAAAAGATTCAATAAAAATCGTGTATTCTGTTTGGATACACTGGACCAGTTCTTTCAAAAAGTAAGATAATTCTTTCTATTGATGATAAATCAAATTGATACACTATAATACATACTGTTGTATGATGTGAAGTATAAACAAACCTTGTGCAGCAGTAAGACAGTTAGTCAAAAGATGATGTATAATACCACAGTCTAATAATATTAATGAAGTAAATCTAAAGAAACAGTATTTTTCGGAAGAATCGTAAATCGTGCAGGTCGAGAACAAAATAGAATTGAAATACTATATTAAAAAAAAACGAGGCCCTATTGGTGTGAACCAGATATCACAAAACATTATTATTACCTATTGACACTCAATTTGATTTTAAGGAATTTCACATTTCACGTTCAGTCAATTTTGATGGAATCATATTTTCTAAAATATTACAGTATCCTTATTTTTTCATTATTATTAATGGGAGTGATATCGCTACCAATTCTTAATTTTCGAATAGCAACCTATATTAAAGCTATAAAATAATAAAGTAAAAACAAAATTATTAAATGATTAATACTCATATTTAAATATTTAAACAAATAAATAAATGTGTCACCCACCTACAGTATTATAATATGTGTGTCAAAAAGTAAAACACAACTGAATATAAAAAAAAAAATTGAAGGAGTAAAAAAAATATATACAAATTATACAAATAATATCTTATACCAATACATTTTAAATAATAAATAATAATCAAATAATTAATCTTAACATATTTATTTCTATTAATAACTAATTTTAAATAATAATTATAATATAATATATAATATATAATATATAATTCTATTGAAATAATTTATTTCTATATAAAATGACTAATTTGTATAATTTGTTCTCTATGTATTCCTTTATTTTTTCATATTCCTTCGCTTTTTACTTTTTGTCATAATGATTTATAACCTGACGATGAATGTTTAATTCGAAACCAGTCAAATAATATGCATATAATACTCCAGGTAACGCATTAATTTATTTATTTATTTCAACATGTAAATTATTCATTTATAGGTATATCTATATTAAAATACCATAAATAGATGAAGTTTAAATTTAAATACATTTTGCTGTTGCAATTACTGTCAACAGTTACTAATAATTAACAGTTGAATATTATAATTTGATAGTGGTTTCAACCCTGAAAATATATAAACATAATTCAAAATAGAATTAACAAATAAGGACAATGTAACATTTTAGAATATATAATTTTAATGCATTTTTAAATAAAACATTTTTTAATTAAATATTTCATGGGGAATTACACTATAGCATAAAATTTGAAAAAAACTTGTATATATATACAAAACAGATTGTTTATTATAAATTATTTTTCTCATTAGGCCAAATTAGCTTATACGAACCAAATGATGGGAATATACGTGTTGTACGCCGATTTCGACGATCATGGTGGTGCGTGCCTTTGTAAAGACGAAACACAACAAACGACATTCCCCATATTAAAAGAACTAGTCAGAGCGTTAGATGGTCAAGATTCATCAGGATGTTTGGGAGGTTGTACTACATGGGCCCAGTATAACGACCAGAATAATACTGGTGGAAATTAGGTAGGTATGTAAAGTTAATAACAAAAATCATGCAGTTTTTATTCGTACTTCATGTTAAATTTAATTATATTATTTATCTGTTTCATGTTTTTACGTTTATAATTGTTATTTTATTTATTTCACATTTAAAAAATATTCATACGCCAAATAAAAATAATAGTAATTTCGTTAAATAGGGCATAATTTATAATAATAATAATTGTACATGTATTTCAAAAAAATCGCGATAATATAAAATTAATATAATATTATGTACAATTTGTACTATTATTATTACTGAATTTTGATTTTTTTTTCTTTCTATTCATTAACACCAAAATTATAATTTTGTTACATATTAACTCTTATATTATAGGGTAATCTATCGTAATTATATATCACGGGCCTATCCGGATTTTTTGATTTGGCATAATTTAAGCACTCAACAGGAGGAAGGTGACACACTCTCCTGTAAAATATATAACATTTTTTAAATTGAAGCAGATACGTCTGTTTTATTGAGGTAAAAATGTACTACGATAATATCGAACCGAAAGCGTACCGAAGAAATTAATCAATTAAATCAACTAAAATCATTCCCGATTTGTTAAACAAAACCCCATATTGGCTAATATTTTATTTATTGATATATATATGTTAATATGCGACCGATCCGGGTTTCCGAAAACGGTTCTTATCATTTTCGAATAAGTGCTATTCACTGCCAATTTTGATGCAGTACGTTATAAACAATAAAATATAATATCAGTGGTACATCAGTGATAAAATTTCTAGATGAAAAGGGTTCCTATGGCCGCAGCTAACCTACAGCTATAAGGTTTACCGGGCCAAAATTCGTGGGTCATCGTAAATAATACGCCGGGCCGCGACTCACTTACAGTCACGAGGGAAATAATAGTTTTTTTTGCAATACAGTGTCACACTATAGGATCGCAATAAAAAAATTGTGTTCGGTACTAACAGGCTAAAATAACCTTAGTCTACTCCCTCCCTTATAAACCCTTAATCCCTACATGCTCATTCAATAGGGCGGGCATTATTTTTAATAAACTAAATTCACGGGTAATGTTCAAGATTTTATAAGTCATTTGCTTGAAAGAAATAGGCTTATTTGAATCTGGTGTTAAAATAGAAACCTCATTTTTTTTTTTTTTAAATACAAATTTTAAAACACATGCGCTCAACTTACATCTCACAAGGTTTAAAATTTGATTATTTACTCGAATTAAATATCTTCCCATAAAAAAAAAAAATACATTTCGAATTATTATAATAGTTCCGTTTTACCATTTGTGTAAAACACAAAACCGTGTAGTATAGTCATTTATTATTGTTTTATTGAAAATCAATTAGGAGTTAATTTAGTTCTATTTAGGACTGTTCGGAGATTATGTTTCATTTTAAAATTGTTAAACAAATGTATAGCTTTTAAGAGATTACGTTTACCTATATTTTAATATTCCTTTTAGGAATATTTCCATAGGCACCGATATAATTATTTATAGTAGTGTAGATATTTCTCATAACTATATTTGTAAAATAAAAAACATCGTTTCTAGGGCACTATAAAACTAGTACCTAGAAGGAAAAAAATCTTTATTTTTAAAGGGATGATTTTAAGCGATTATTAAAAGAAGTTCTGGAAGACTAGAATCAAAATAATTCAGTGGCGTGGTGAAGTAGATTTCAATATACCTAAACTTCATGGTTGAAATAGGTTGAGTAGGTATAGGTTGGTAAGAAAAACGACAACAATAGATATTTGGTATTAATTAATAATCAATATCAACAAATAAATTGATACTATTTACTATTTAGTGAACTTTCAAGTATTGTGTAGATAAATATATGAACGATTTTCCACTTGATGGTCCATAAATTTTAATTATAAACCATTGAATTACTTTAATATCTAAATCTTAAATATAAATTTTAGGCTAGGTTATTGGCATTAAAACTGGCAAATAAAATGTTTTTAATAATAATAATATATATATATATATATATATATATATATATATATATTTAGGTACTTCCATAAGTGTGTGATATGTATGGTATTGAAAATTATTCTGGAACATTTACGAACATCGAAAATATGAGTTTATAAAATATAGATATTTATTTGTTTTCCATTGATTGACTTAAGAACATTTGTATAAGTAATCTAAGTGGATAACAACAAAATAAATTATTAGGAAGGTATTTATTTTATGATAGAGGTTGAATGAACAAATTATAGCATTTTTTTGTTTTCATACAATTAGATACATTCTTATTTTGAATGTCAAAGTAAGTATGTAGACCTTATACAACGATGTTGATAAAACGATTTAAATAATTTAAAAAATATCAATGTTTTTCAATTTTAAATTCTCGTCAAGCATATTATACTTCTATGTGTTTTATTGGTTTTCTATCATCTTAAATAAACAATCGTTTTACGTTTATCGTTGATAAAAATGTATGTCAAAAATTCATAATTTCATTAAACATATTATATGGAATATAAATCCATAATTAAAACTTCAAACATTTTTCGGAGAGTGATTACTCAAGGGTTTTCGTAGTACATCCTGACATTTGTAAAGCCCAATTAGTAAACCATATATTTCTATCAGCTCTACTTATTTCCTTTTTGAACTCGAAAAGTGATAAAAACTATTAAATTAGTTACTCTAATTATAAAAATATTCAGTTTAAACTAAGTAGTAACGAACAAATTTCTACCGCGTATTGTTAAACGTTTAATAAACCAGGTTAAGTATAGGCAAAAATCTAAAATACAAATTAAACGGTGAACGACAAAGTACGTAAGTAAAACGATTTTTTTTTTTTAATAATATAATAGTAAAAGAAACCTGAAATATTTTTCGGGTTTAGTACATGTGATAGGAACCAATTGCCAATGCCATTATTTCCAAAGCCAAATCGCATATTATTGATTTATCGTTAATTGTAATCTAATAAACAGGATAAACCACGATTTGTCTAAAAATCTATTATTTACATAACAATAATACACAGGTTTTTTTTTTTGTAGGTCACCATACCGACAAAAAGTAAGTTAGTGGTTTGTTGTAACAAAACGGGTTTAGAAACACTAGCTTACGGATCAAATTTAATTTCTCTTCCGTGATTTTTTTTAAATGCAGTTTTACTTGTTAGCTTACTTTTAGTGTTGTTCTACCGTATTCTGTAATTTACCCATAGGAGTAAATTCTATTGAAAACAAGCATAATTTTGAGTCAAAATTTTCTCCCATTAACTCGCTGGTTCACTCCGATCCTGGTCGCTATTGATAAAATTCCGGGAAAAACAAATATCTTGTAAAGTTCCAAGATTTTGGCAATTTTGTAAATAAGTACCTATTTTTATACTTTGAAAAATATCAATAATTTGGGGGGGCTTTCGATCTTATTGGATTGGACTAAGCACCCCTCAGCACCCCCTCCCCCAATTACCGTTTATGCCTTCATCATAATAATTCCTTTCACTTACGTTTTTATTAATAATAAATACTTAATAATACTAAATAAAACTTAATAATAAATTGACAGTCATTTAGAAATGGCAGGTTATAAAGGAAAAAATAAAAAATAAAAATTTTACAAAAAAATCATCCCAGGTGGGGATCGAACCCACGACCTTTGGATTAGAAGTCCAACGCGCTATCCGCTGCGCCACTGGGACCAGATGTTTAGTTGGTGGCTATTTCATAGTAATAAATAATTTAAGGATATTATTTTTCATTTTTGACTTAGGGTTAATTATATCAATGTGTAATTTAACATTGATTATGCATCCATTAAATTTATTAACCAACCAAGGTCAATGTTATTATTATCATTTTTGTAATGTTATTATGGTTATGACATTAAACAATGTTTTGATTTTGACTGTAACATAAAAATTATATTATACATTTTGAACTTAGTAGTACTTATTTTAAATTAATTATTTTAACCTGAACGAGCATTGAAACATAGTGAATTTTTAATATGACGCAAACGATTCCAATTTTGACGATGAGGAATTTGACAATTTAGCCTTAATGATTGCATTATTTCCTAGACAATCAAGAATATTTAAACCATGAACTGATCATTTCTCTTGATGGAAGGATAATACATTTTTCGATAGGTTTTGTTTACCGAAAAATTCAGTATGATTTATAATTTATAATAACGGAATCTGTTCTAAAATTGATTTGCAAGTTTATATTATATAATCAAACAAACATTTTTATCAAAAAAATCAATACTTACATCACATTCTGCTGCTGTAAAATTAATAGTACTAGTTGAATTACTTAATTAAATTCTCTAACTAACTTGAATTCTGAATTGAATAATCCTTTGTCATAATAGAAAGTATTAATAATTAAAAATAAATTATTAAAAACGACTAATGTGGAAAATGTTTAATGGGATATATATGGTATGAATAATATTATTATTTGAGTAAAAGTAAATGATAATTTAATTGGTGATAAGACAGAGTATCACGTGTATGAGTACAGACTGTAATACAAAAAAATTAAAATATTGTATAAAAACTACATTATGTTTTAATCATTGATTAACTAAATATTATAACTTAATCACCCACCGTGCAACACACAGAAATTTAATCAACGATTACAATTTGACCATTGATTTACTTAACTACTGTTTAATCACGGAACTGTACAACTGGGCCTTAAACGTTTAAAATTGTTAAATGACACGTCGCGCGTCTGTTAAAATAAAATCCACTGGCCATAGTTTTGAAATTCCGGGTGAAAATATAGTAACAAAAATTAAATAAAAAATTTTAAAAAAAACCATCCCAGGTGGGGATCGAACCCACGACCTTTGGATTAGAAGTCCAACGCGCTATCCGCTGCGCCACTGGGACTTGATGTACATCTTTACGTGTTATTATCAATTTAAAATAAACACTCGAGCATTATTATTACGTTATGTAGAAATATTATGGAATGCAATATATTTTATATTGTTCAATGATCAGCGATTTATATCGATCAGCATTGTCATTTGACATTTTTTTTCACGGGATGCAAAATTAATTTTAAAAATTGAATAATAAAGCTAATACTACTAATAATAGCACTTTGTTCACTTACTAACCACATAAAGAACAAAATTAATATATTTCTATAAAAAAAATTCTAATTTACCTACTATTTATAGCCCAAAGATACAGAATATTATATATTTTTTTTAATAATAATAAAATAAAAAGTTTCATATCTTTTTATTATTATCACTAAATTATTGTGATAAAACCACAAAAAAACATTTTTCTAAAATGTTTTTATCAATTTTAAAAGTCCCTTATGTCCCTCACGTTGTTCTGTCTCTTCCATATCCTTTAGTTTTCCTCTAAATAGTTACTTTAGTCCAGTGGTACCAGACCCTATATTCAGGTAAGGCAGATACCCTACCTCATAATATTTTGATGGTGAGTGGGTGGTTCAATGGTTGGGTCAGCGTGTTACTTATAGTAAATTATGAAAAAAAAAAATGTTTATAATTAATTAGTTAGTATTTAGATAAACTTATTTATGTAACCTACAGCCTAAAATCATGATAATTATAGTTAATAGATATAGTAGCATTTTACTTCTTACTAATATTACTATATAACGTTTTTACGGGCGGTAAAGTTTTTGAGCATGTATTTAAATTAAACTTAAAAACTGAAAGCAACACACCAAGATTTATCTTTAATTGTCTATTTATTTATTGATTTATTTATAAATTAATTTTTTTATGAATTCCACTCCTCTTACTTCGAGGAATTAGTGCTGTGACGGACCTAAATATAAAAAAAATAAATCAACTCGACATCATCAAAATTAAGATTAACGTCTCACAAGAATTGAACCAAATGTAAAAAATTAGCTTCAAATCACTAAGCACAACCATCTCATTAAATTAATAAAATTATTGCAAAACATTTCAATCATCCAATTCAATAATTTTATTTATTTATTATACTTAAACGTTATGTTAAATTTTATAAACTTTTCACGCATTCTAATTTTATTTTAAAGGTGGGCTGCGTTCAAAAATATTTTCTTCCTCAGAAGGGCGACAGTTTCAAAAAGGTTGAAAACCACTGCTATAGACAAAAATTAACACTAATAAATGAAGCTAAATTAACAAAAATAAAAGTTACATAATGTTTAAAAAAATAAAGGTACTAAACAAAGAAATTCTGATATATATCCTTCGTGTGATAAAATAAAATATATAAAAATGAAATGTTACTAAGCCTATGTTAAGGTAAATGAATATAATGTAAGTTTACCTTTATAAGATTTAGTTAATCGTACTACTAAAAGATCATTAGAGAGTATTAATTATTCGATACTAAAGATTTGAAGATTTTATACATTTTAATTTACACTCTAAGTGGAGATATGATGGGAGATCTGGGCATTTTGAATATCATCAAGTGTATATTAGTGGATAAGCTAGAAAATGAAAAAAAAAACAGCAGGTTAATGTAGAATGTAATCAAGATATTTATATCTTAATATTATTAAAATTATTACTATATTTTAATATTTTATGTTCATTTGAAGATTCTTATAATGATACTTGTAAAAATAGTGATACTCACTTAAAACTTACTTACTATATTTGAATACATATTACTAATTTGAAAATATACTACTATTTTAGAAAATATTAATTTGTAGCACTACTTTAAAAAATTTAAAATTTAAAATATTTGTAGTTCTTGTGCGTTTTTATTTTAATAATATTCAATTATCAAATAAAAAAGACGTCCTAGGATAACGGGGACGGGTGCAGCCACTGTTATTGATAATTTAATGTATACCTGTAGGCAACGATAAACCATTGCTTATAAAAAACGATTCTGAGCGTAATTAATTTAATAGTAATGCTTTGTCAACAATATATATATATATGTTATTTTATAGTAAAATAATTAAATAGGCATTATTTATTTTCTTTAATAATATTTGTTTAATGTTGTACCGGTTTTTCACATTTGCTGGGAAAACTAAGAAAATCGATAGATTTAAAATTGATTAATAATAACACAAACACGGAACTATTTTGTATTTAACATTTTTGACATTTAAAGCTTGAGTTAAGTCAGTTTCAGGTCAAAATATCTCTAATTAAGAAAATCTCCAGTAAAAATACCTCTAATAAAAATATCTCTGATGGAAATATCTTTTATAGACAAAATGACTCCTAAACAAATTCTCTAGGATTTATATGAATTTTTTTATTATTAATTTAAGATTGTCAGCAATCCCTCTTAAAAAAAAAAATAAAATAAAATTTCAATTGAACAAAAATTAAATAAATACTTTAAAAACATAATTAAATTTAAGATTTATGTTACAGTTTATGATTGTTGGAAATCCCTCTGAAATTTCTTAATTTTCCCGTTTTTTCCCAATTATTGTGAAAACTGTTTGGATCTTTAATAAACTATATTAAATTAGATAATTATCTAATATCTTGAAATAATTTTTTCATAATATACATAATACATATTTCTTGTTAAGTATTTCTGTAATAGAATATAAATAGAATAAAATAAAATTTAAGAGTATAGGCAGGTATAATAGATGTGTATGAGGAACGGGGTCTAACAGGTGGTGTATGAAACCGGATGAGTGTCGGGTTCATTCGGGAGTCGATGATTATAAAACGCATAATACGTAGCTACAGAATATTATTATGATTGGTATTTATTATTTGTCATGTGTGTGTTGGTCTACTACTCTGCAAAATATAACAGTAACAGTGAAAGAATCTTCTAAATTAAAACAGCAAGCGGTGAGGAGGTGCGTGTGATAGGCCCAAATGTTTGAACGTGTATGCGGCCTTTGACGATCGACGATTTTATGACCTAACATCACGGCGCTACGTTGCCACTCTGTGCGGCGGACAACTTAATGTAATGTGACGCGACGCGTTATACTACACAGAGTGATTCACTAAATATGCTTACTCCATTTATTTTTTATTAAACTGTGCATTCATTCAAATTCTGATTTTTGTAATTTTTAAGTGTAGTTAAAGCCGATATTTTCGAATACTTAGATTTTTCACACTTACAAAATATCCTGTGGCCATACCAACTTTGGTTTTTCAAATGAGAACCTATATTAAAAGTTCCATAAATAGAGTATTGCTTTAAATACATTTTGATGTCAACATTTTTGATTTTCGTCAACCCTTTAACGAGATATTCCACTTTTAAGTTTGTGTAGGAGCAGGTAGCGGACTACTAATAAAACACCACGCACCGTGCTGCCATACAAATGATACTCCACTACTCTCCCCTACCTTAACTTAAAAGTAGAATATTTCGTTAAAGGGCTGACGGAAATCAAAAATGTTGACATCTAAATGTATTTGAAATAATACTCCATTTATAAAATTTTTAGTATAGGTTCTCAAAAACCAAAATTGGTAACACCACAAGATATTTCTTAAATTTTGTGAAAAATCGAATTATTCGAAAATATCTGCTTTAATTAACTACACTTAAAAAATGAATTTTTCTATAGAACAACGAGAACTTTTGATTTCTAAAGTCCAAGACCTCCCTTGTGGAGTGATCGACATCCGGACTACAAAAAAACAGATTAAACGAACAAAATGTGGGAAAAAATTAAAAAACCTTTCCCAATCTCTTCTTAGTTCATCATAAATATGCGAAAATTCACTCAGTGTTTTTCGTTTTTTGTTCATTTCGTAAACTCCAATCCTTTTAGTTTTTCCTTAAAAAGCGTTTTCAAAATAATGAATTTTGTAGTAATAAAATACGCCGATATTTAGAGGACATTGCCATAATGATGACTAAAGGACTACTAAATATTGCAGACAACGCTCATCGCTCACCGTTCACCGCGCAACGCTCTCCAATGACACGCGGCCTTACTCTATGTCTCGGTCGCGCACACAACCTAACTGATAATTTAACATTAACTAAATGGATAAAATACAAATAATTAAATAGTTTTAGTTTACTCTTCTATTTTACTTCACTCTACTAAAATTAAAAATATTATTTGTTTATATTATGAAAGATAAATACCTATTTAATTTTCTTTGCTCATACTTTTTATAATACTCCTATATAAATATATACCTTTTAATTAAAAATATGCATTAGTTTTGCATAATTGAATGCTTTTATGTAATTGCTTGATTAATATTTTTTTATTTAAAATGTTTCATTGCTATATATTGCTACTATGCATATGATTTGCTTTATTTATTTAGATTGAAGTCATACTGTGTGTTCCTCATTAGATTTTTGATCCATCAGATTAGCAATCCAATGGATTTCGATGTTCCTCATCAAATTCGATTAATCTGATTACTAATCAGAATGCTTCTCGATGCATCGTAATATCAGATGATCAACCAACAGAGGTGCGCTAGATGATGGAAATGTGATACCATTATTTTTTAGTGTTATATGTGTTATCACCACGGTTTAAGATAGAATGGTTACGCGTTTAAGCTTAATGACTAAGTGACCAGGATTGCCTGGTCCCTCATATGAACTGACTGCTAGTGTCATCACTTCTATATATTTCACTAAATCTAGCTAAAAACAGTAATTTTCTTTTAAAATTTTAATTAGGTACCTATAATATATTTATAATATAAAGATTTATACAATATATTTTTTTATATATTAACTTATATTTAATCTCTCTAGGTATCTCAAATCTCAATTATTCACTAACTCACTGTTCCACTTTATGTCTTTGCACATTGTCAACCACTTACTATTCTACGGACTATAATATTGGCGTTGTTTAATTATAATTACATACTATTATACTAAGTACATATTGACTTACAACACATTTTTATAGTAAATATTTTTAAAGTAAATCGAGCATATAAATTCCTAATATATATAATTACAGACTTAAATAGTAAATACAAATTTCAACACAAAAAGAATAAACATGAAGTATTTATAAAAATTAGTTTGATAAATAAGTGATTAAGATTTTATAATAATAATAATAGGTATTAATTGTGAAATACTGAAATCTTAAAAATGTATTTAATTCATTAAAGAAAATATTTTGTTTAGTTACCTTTATTATTAATATGTTGTTTATTTTATTACATATTAACTAATTTTGATAACATTTTTTTTGTTCATTGATTAGCCAAGTATGAATATTGCCTCATTCGCATTGTATTGTACATTACATATATATTGGTCAATATTTCACTTTTATGTTCATGGCATGTAAATGTTAAATTCAAATCTTTGTTCTGAAAAATTTTTCATTTTCCAGTTTTCGAAATATTTAAAATAAATAATTATTAAAATGATTTAAATATCCTTTAGTTTTAATGTTGACAATCACTACTGTAGGATTTGATAAAATACCATTTTCAGCTTTTAAGCAGTTTAAACATACTTCAC
The DNA here is from genome assembly GCA_902439185.1 of Cinara cedri. Classification (NCBI taxonomy): domain Eukaryota; kingdom Metazoa; phylum Arthropoda; class Insecta; order Hemiptera; family Aphididae; genus Cinara; species Cinara cedri. The sequence goes on along the minus strand of CABPRJ010000986.1, from coordinate 337,688 downwards.
ATTTGGTAGTCTTTGTAAGCGCCTTGTGATATATCTAATAACATAATTAATTATTAGTTGATTAAGATGAATTTAAAAATGTACACAAACAAAAATATATCATTATAAATGTACCTATAAATTATTTACATACGTTTTAAATCAATTTGGTAGAACTTTTACACTATTTAATGCAATACAAACTACTTGAAATAATAAATGAGCTTTGGTGCACTAAATATACAAAATAAACTAAATAATGACTAAGTAATATTTTATCCAATGGTCAAAATAAAGACATTATTATTATTAAACTATAGTAGTAGGGAATGATTTTAATATTTCAAATTATATTATATTATTATATGGATCTTTTTAAGTAATATTTATTTATTTATAATTACTTTTCTTCTTTTTAACTCTGGAGATGTAATTAGAGTAGTTTCCAATGTTGCTTTATTGAAATTGGGGCTTATCATCAATGCCTAAATATAATATGATATTTAAATAACAATTTAAATATGCTTGTATTTTATAGTTATAGTTAATGGCTTGTAGTTAATATTATTATTGTAAAGTAGGTAATTATGATTTTATCAATATTATTAAATTTAAAACTATTAACTAGGTACTATACATAAGTGATCTTACTGAATATTTTTTGATTCCTTTGCCACTTTTCCATTTACTAATGACATCAGTATCTTTAAAATGTTTTAGGAAAACACGATGAGTTTTTTTTAATGTCATCCCTAAACGTTCTTCCAATTTAATACGCTCGCTTTCAATTTTTGGGGCATCAAATGATGTTTTGGATTGCTCATGTGGTTTATGAATACAATAGTAATTAATCGTCATTTTGAAAAAAAAAAAGAATTTAAATATAATATACAGTGTTTATATATATATATCAAAGTTATAAAATAAAAAAATATATAGTTGATTTCAGTTTAACTCAATCATTTAAGTAGGTACCTCTGGTCGCATAGTGTGCATGGTACATTCCGTACAGAATAGAAGCATTATTAAAATAATAATATTCTATAGATTATGAATATGACCGCTAGTTAAGAGCTAGTCAATTGATATAAGCACTTTTTCCAGCCACTATTTTTCATTCGATGCGCGACCAGTCTATCTTAAACCGTGGTTATCATCATTTAGCCGTACCGATTATTTTTCGTTTTAATCGCGTTATCAATTCGTGTGTTCCGTTTTGTGTTTGTTGGTTTAATTATTTGCTTGTTAAATTTTTTTTTCAAAATCATGGACCATCAAAATGAATTTGAATTAATAACCGTATTAGATAAACCTATAATGAGTCACCACTTGATTTGACCACTTTGATACAGTGATAATAAATGTACTTATCCGATGTGATTTTTGTTTTAATTAAAACAATAAACAATTTTTCAATTTATTATTATTATTGTTTATCATGTATGACTGAAATAAATTTAACATTACGTTATCTGAAAAATCATTCATATTGAATATTATAATAATTTATTATAATTACAAATTAATATAGAATATTAACATTTTAACTATTTTAATATTCTAAAATCAATTAAATATTTTACGTTTTACAAAAACAGTGTTCCTCAACTATCAATTCAATGTCCCATCAGATAAGTACAATTTTTGAATGAGAAACATACAGAATGGTTGAGGTCAATAACTAGCAAAGACCGATTAAATTCATCTAGCATGGCTTCATATACATAGGAACATAAATATTAATATAGTATAATAATATATAAATAATATTATATGATTAGCCAAGCAAAAAAAAAAGCATATGCTTTTTTTATAATTATTATAAGATAATGAATTATAAGTCAATACATTTATAGTACATTATTTATAATTTTTTTTAAAACATTAATGTTAAAATTTATCATTAACATTATTAATATATAAACATTATTATATCTATAATCCGTATGTATATTTTGTATAATACTAGCTGCTCATTCGTGTAAACATTGTCATGACTTATGAGTGGTGGTTTACTTTTTTGTTTCAATACTTTCAAACACATGTAATTAAATCCTATAATATTTGAACATATTAAATATACAATTTAATTTTATACCTATTGGAATATAATATGTAAGTAGTTACTTGAAAGTGTTTATTTTACAATCATGTGTATCCATAGAAATCTGCCACTGACAAATTTAACTTAAAAATGCACAGACCAAATTCTTTTACATCAATACATTGTTAGAGTTAGAGTTTGGTGGAGTATTGCTTTGTCAACAAAACGTATATCATATTGTGCTAAAATAATTAAACATATATTATATTTTCATAACATTTGTTTAACATTGTACCTATTTTCTCGTTTTTTCTACATTTTTCTTGGTTTTTCACATTTGTTGAGAAAATTGAAAAATAACCTCTCTAAAGTACTTCCCCAGTGAAATTTCCTTCTAGAAAATGTGCTTTCATTCTAAATCAGAGCAAAATTGCTGGTGGAAAAGTTGTCCTCAGGAAAAAAAAAATAAATAAACATCTTTGTAAAACCATAAGCTTATTCGGTCTACTCAGAATCTCAAAGATAGACATACTTCGCTTGATGGATGCAGCCACTGTTATTGGTGAGAAGTTGGGAAAGTAGGATATATGACATTTATAGTATTATAAACTATGTGAGTATATGCTGTACAATACGTATATTACTTATCTCATCTGGCGTTCGAAAAAAACAATAAAATATCTTTTCGTAATAGGCATATCAAAATACAATAATTTCTTTTGTAAAACATTGTGCAAAAAAAATTTGATATTAAAATACCAAGAATTACAATATTGTATTCTGTCACAGAAAAACACCAAGATTATAATATAATACAGAGTATATAGTCGTGATATTGTTTTTAGTCGGTCCATTATAATATTATACTGAAGCAATTATTATTATAATACTTCGGCTAAAAGACTAAATGGCTGAAAGACTAAATTAGTACATAATATTATTAGTTAAATTATTTAACGTATTTTAAATTTTCAACCAAATAAAAACAAAGCTGTACATTTGTAAATGTTATATTTCGATCATTTTTAGTTTACTCCGTATCATTCGTTCTGTTGCGTATCAATATGTTACTTTTAGCGCGATTTTGTACTTAGAAACGAACCATTCAAAATTAATTTTAAAAAGTAGGTATATATTATAAGTATAATGTAAAAGTTTTCATACAGACTATTAGGTATATCAAGTCGAAATAATAATAACGATAATAATTTATTTAGGTTTAAAGTTAATTTTCCAATGAACCATATTTTATACTATAATTACATTAATTCTCGAATGAATTAACTTTTTTGCTTCATAATGTTTTTAATGACTCATTATTGTGGTTGGGAACTCTAATCATTTGTTTTTTCGACAGAATCAACAAACACCTAAATAACAATGCATTAAAAATAGTCAAAGTTCATAATACTACCATATATTTTAATTATTAGGTACTTAACCATTCAAATACATATAAAGGTATAACTAATTTATTTTAAAACAAATTATTGTTAATTGGGTTTTTGTACTATAATTTATCCATACATTTCCATTAATTACATACATAGTTTTTGTCATTTGACGCAGATGGTAAATTATTAAACTATGTGAAACACGGGTGTAAAGTATACTTACCTGTGTCCCTGATTTATTTCAAATTAGTTGACTTATATATTTTTAGTTGATAATAAATCAACAATGGTCTCGGCTATGCTTGAAATGGAAACACACGTTGTAAAATATAATACCAAAAACACGTTTATTTTCTTTATCGAATATATTATACTTTTCGTCCTTTTATTCTATCTATCTATTAAATACATATTTTGAAATATGTTTTATCTTAAAATACGAGTATGAAAAAAAAAAAACAACAAAATGCATTGAATTCAAATTTTTGTTTTAGACCTCTAAGTACAACTTAGAATGTACCTTGTTTTAAATGTTCAAGCACTTCCCTTTAGTCATATAATTTTAACAATAAATACTTATTACTATATCTAATAAAAATACAAATAAAAATACTAAAATGTCAAACACTTATAAATAGCTTAGGAAAATAGTTAGAATTTTTTGAAAATTTTACAAAGTCTACAAAAGGCCAAAATAATTATTTTGTAAAAATATAATATTTTTTAACCAAATAACAAAACATATTCCAAATACAGTACACTCGGTAATATTTCCTGCATTTTTTTCCCGGTTTTTCGTAATTTTATTAAAAAAATTTTACGGATAAATCAAACAATGACTGTATTACTCTTTCAAAATATATGCTTTTCTTGAAATTTGGACAAAGATTCCGGGTAAAAATAAAAAATCTTAACAATTTTAAATAATGAAATTGTTGCGCCGTAATTTGAAAAAATCGTATTTTTCGTTTTTGGTTTTTCCCAATTATTATGAAAACTACTATAGATAACAATACCCGACTTTCTCGGTCAGTGGCTATTATCATTTATTGCTGTAAACATTTCAAGTCTCTTCGAATATTTTTGTCTGAATTACAACAAAATTGATAATAATAAAATCATTATTTTCCTAAACTTTCCAGTTCTTGACAGTTTGAACATAATACTCTATGATGACACGCCGAGTAAAATAAAAATCAAAGTTTTAAAATTATAGTGAAAAAAAAACAAAAAAAAATTCATCCCAGGTGGGGATCGAACCCACGACCTTTGGATTAGAAGTCCAACGCGCTATCCGCTGCGCCACTGGGACTTGATATTTAAAATTATATTATATTATTACTTTTAAAACCCTTTATCGTCCCTATTGTTTTTCTATCCTTTCTGTATTTCTCATTCTTTCTCTAAATAGGTACTAAATTTACAACACTTAAGTTTCCTATATTGTAATATCACGAAAATCAAGAAAAGCCATCCCATGGCTAACACGATTGAAATACTTCGCATATTGGGTGGTGGACCACTGTTTTAGATGAGACATTGAAAAGGTAGCATATAGAAGAGAATATAATGTATATCTGTAAGTAAAGATTATGGTAACAAAAAACGATTCTGAGCCAATTTCGGTGAATAGTATTGCTTTTTCAACAATATATATTGAATATAGTAAATAAATATGTAAATAAAAAATATATATATACAAATAAAATAAATGAATGATTCTTATCACCCTTATTCTCAAAATTATTATTTTTTAATTCAATATTCTATAGGTTTGAATGTATTCCATTAAATAAACATAATTATCAATACGAGCTCAATATTATCTATAATATAGCCCATAAAAATAATTTCAATTATTTATATAGTTTAAATACTATTAAAAAAAATTATACTAAAGAAAAAATAATACACAACTCACCAAATAATGTTGTTAACTATTATAGTATAAAATATCAACATAATATGTCCAACGAATTTGCTAAAATTCTGAATAATAATTCTGAACAATTTTAAAAATAATAATAATTTAATCAAACGAATAAACAATAGAACAAAAAACTTCACAAAAAATCCCCCTTCTTTTTAAAATGCTAGTATATAAAAACTTAAATGTAACTGTAATAAATTGTATATATATATAAGACAAATAGACATTTTAAAATAAGATATAAAGAACACATTTCGGAAATAAAATTAAAAAAGACTGCTCCTAATTCAAATTTTACTAAACACGTTTTAAAAAATAACCATAATTTAGGTTTTTATATTAATACAGACTTAGAAATATTAAATACCCAAAATAACATATTAATTCAGTTTTAGAAGAATTACATATACACAATGAAATTAAAAAAAAAATTTTAATAATATTATAAATGTTCAAACCAATTTTAAAAATAATATTTTATATCAATACATTTCAGATAATAAATAATAACCAAATAATGTATATTTCTTAACATATCTGTGTTTAATGATAATTAATTTTAAGTAATCTCTCTGATTAAAATAAAATATTTCCATGTAAAATGACCAATTTGTATAATTTTATTTCTATGTATTCCTTCATCTAATTTTTTATATTCGGTCGCGTTTTAAATTTCGACTGTGATTTACCTGACTATGAATTTTTAATTCACGGAACCGGTCGTATAATACACTCATCATAATACTTCAGGCGACGCATTAATTAATTAATTAATTTTTTAATTTTTATGTATACATTTTGTATTAATATATTTACTTACGAGTATTTTATTATTTAATTAATATAATAATATTCATTATAGCAAGTACAATTAATTACACAGTAAACACATATCGTTTATCATAGGTACTAGGTAATAAAAATCTTTAAAAATATTGTCTATAATAGATACTACGAATATTTTTTATTTTACTGCATTATAAAAGCATAATTTCCGCTAATTTACCCATATTTCTGACATTTTTTCTCGGTTTTTTTTCCATTTATAAGGAAAACCGCTTAAAAAATCACAAAATGACCTCCTTAAAGAACCAACGTAAAAAAATTTTCTTTTAGAAAATGTGCTACACTTGATATTTCGGAGCAAGATTTCTGGCAGAAAAGTTTGCACAACAAATCGAAAGGAATTTTTGATCAAAATAGTCCAAGCAAACAACGGTTTGGGTCTCTAGGTGCACCCAAAATGCATTTGTTTTCCCTGTTACCTACCCGGGAAAACAATTTTTTCGGAACTCGGGTTTGAACTTACGATCTCTGGGATGACAGTTACGTACGACCACGAGACTACGACAAACATACTATAAAGTTGACAATATACTTAAATACTTTAAATATAACATAACATACATAATATCCTCGTAATATCAGAACTTCAGAAAGCAAAAATTTTAAAACTAAGTCCGCTCAATTCTGACTTTACTATCGTTCTTAAATCAGCCATATATATTATTAAATGTTTAAAAAAAAAAAACAACAATTTGCATAAAGCAGTAACTAGATTTGTCCCAAGTAATTTTTTACTCAAACAATTTTACGTCAAAAATTGATATTAAAATTCCTGAATATTTGCCGATTTTCCGGTAAAATTTACGATTTTCGTCAAAATTTGATACTTTTTAATACTAATTCTTATGAAAAAAATAATTTTATTTTCCACTAAATTATTATTTTTTTTTTTTATCACAACAACGACTTATAATGAACCTCTTGATAAAGTTGCATGAATTTTTGTTTGGTCAAACATTTATATTCACAATGTACCTACCAAATAAAAACTTAATTAAATTTCTGAATTAAAATGTCTATACCAATAGCTCAACAATTTTACCATATCCAGACAAATAAATATAATTTTTCTGTCACAATCTCAATTCTCTAGTAAACTCTCTACGAATATTTTCAACTGAATTCCATTACAAAAACAAAATTTAAAATAATAAAAAAATTATTTTTTGTAAAATTTCCCGTTCTTTCTTCGTATTTTTCGGTTTTGCATAATTATTATTAAAAAAAAAATTGACATACTTCGCTTTTGGATGAAGCCACTGTTGTAGGTGAGAAGTTGAGATGGTGGGATACAGAAGAAAATTTAATGTATATCAACGATAAACTATTGCTAACGAAAAAACGATTCTGAGCGAAGTTGATAGTGTTTGCTTTGTCAGCAATATATATATATATATATGTCATATCATAGTAAAATTATTACAATGTGCGTGTTCATGACAACAATGTTTTTTTAAAAAGGATTAAAATAATAAAAACTTTTAGTCTTTCAATCTATTTTAACCTAAAAAAAACCAGATTTTCCTCGCTATCTCGAATATTAATAAGAATTTCAAAAAATGACCTTTCTAAAGTACCACACAGATAACATTTTCTTTCAGAAAAGGTGCTATACTTAATAATCGTAGTAAGTTTTCTAGTAGAAAAAGTCTTCACATAAAAAAATAAAAATAAAAATAAACATCTTTAAAACCAATACATTCTTCGCTGAATCAAAATCTAAAAAAATACAAGAAAATCTGAAAATGAATTACTCACGAATGAAATTAAAAATTCAACAAAATTGATATCTTGTCATTTTTCGATTGGAACAATATTTCTGGTAGAAAACATAAGTTGGAAAAATAAAAATAATGAAATCAATAACTCTGCGGCGCGCCGTAAAATTTACCGTTTTACCTATAATTTTCTTTCGGGTTTTTTCCCCAATTATTTCGTAAACCCCTTAGAAATTCAAAAAATGTCCACTTTAATGCACCAGACAAAATTTGCTTTTAGAAAAGGTACTATACACCGAAGCAAGATTTCTTTCAGAAAATTTATTTAAAGACAAACAAAAAAAAAAAAAAATTGAAAAAAGCTCACATCTTAGTAAACCAATAGATTCTTCGCTGTACAATGCACAGTCGAAAATATCTAATACAAAAACAAAATATTTTCAGACTAAAATACCAAAACCAAAATAACAATATGTATTATGGAATAGTATTATTATTATCGTAGTATGATATTGTACGTAATCAGACTATCACTATCGGTATTCTTATTAATTTTTTGAAAAACAACATTCGTAGTTTGGAATTTTTCGGCGAAAGCGCAGCGCACAAGCTGATCGAATTTTAATTTGCATTCCATATATACGTTAAATCGTATATTGATCATTTTAAACATAATAATAATAAAACTGAAAGTGAAAAGAACATTTCACTACTTTTTTAAACCATAAGAAAAGAAGTCGAAGTATTCACGCAGAAACCAAAGATGTGAAAAAAAGAACTAATAATAATTGATTAATTATAAAATAATAATTATCTCGTTATTAAAACTTGTTTATTTATTGTTGTTTCATTGATTTGTGAACAATAAATTCAGTGATAGGCGAAAATCAGTAGTAAACTGTCTTCTCAACTGCAACTAGTAAGAACTAAGATTAATTAAATTGTTTCAATTTGTTTTTAATATAAATTGTAAATTAGATTAGATAAGAATAAATCTAATAAAATTTGGAAGAAAGGCGGCATATTAGTGAAGGCCTAGAGTTGCATTTATGCTAAATAAAGCCCTGCAGTCTACGACTACATTTTTACATATAGATTATTGATGGGTAAATGATTTATATCTTTATAAAGTGTGTAATGTGTATATGTTTTAATTGTTCTTAGATAGAAGATGCTCCTGATGATAATATTAATACTATTGATAAAAATGTTTAAAGCGATTCTGAGATTTATGTCAATGATATTTCATTATTAACTAAAACGTCTAAAAAAAATCAAACATTAACAGATGAGGAAAAAATTATGGTAAAATTTAATATATCTGACTATCTAGAATAATATAACTTATAAGTAATATTACCTAAATTTTCTAAAAGTCTTGTGTCCCCCTCACTCACAAAAACAACCTACGGAATTGCCTTATGTCTTATATTATGTTTCGAATTTTAGAGTTAAGCAATTATAATGTATTATATTATGTGTACTTATAATGTATAATAATTATTATACTATTTAGTATTTATATTTAAAATGAAAAAATTTATATTTTCTAGTTTCTTGCTTTTTGATTGGTTCTGAAACACATTTGGGTCCCCCCTAACAATTTTACTTTTTCAATAATAGAAAATAAAAAGGTCTCTCTTTATTTTCTGAAATTTAAATTTTCTTATTTAAATTTCAGTCATCATGTTTTAATTTATTTCCGTGGTTATCATATTCAAAAATTAGATGATAATTAAATGATAAATAGATAATTGTGTTGGTTTGTATTCGAAGTTTTTACTAACAGCATATAGTAGGAATGTATTTAAAATCAAAGAAGGGGGTGTGGAGGGGAAAATCCCCCACCACTTCTATATGTACATTATTCAATGCTTCGTCCGCTCCCTTAAACAATTCCTAACTGTGCCGCTGTATAATAAACATTTTTTTTGCTTTCTAAATAGATGTCCCACTCAAAATATTTTCAAATTAAAAAAAAAAAAATGTTTTTTTTTAAATTGAATATTCACGGCACTAAAAAATTCCACCAAATACTGTATAATTATATCTTTTTAATTTACCCAAATAGAAAACTAGAAACAAAATACCTACATTATTATGCGAAAATACCGTACTCGTACTATTACTATGTTATAAAATTGTTTGCGTTGCGGTATATATTTCGTAGCCAAAAAAAAATTCGTTTCGATGGTTAAATCGCTAAATGACCAATAAAATTTAACAGTAATAAAAATTATAAATATAAGATAAAATAAAAATAATAAGTAAAAAAGTGCAAAAAATTGTGTACCATCCCAGGTGGGGATCGAACCCACGACCTTTGGATTAGAAGTCCAACGCGCTATCCGCTGCGCCACTGGGACTTGATGTACATCTCTACGTGTTATTATCAATTTAAAATAAACACTCGAGCATTATTATTACGTTATGTAGAAATATTATGGAATGCAATATATTTTATATTGTTCAATGATCAGCGANCACTTACTAACCACATAAAGAACAAAATTAATATATTTCTATAAAAAAAATTCTAATTTACCTACTATTTATAGCCCAAAGATACAGAATATTATATATTTTTTTTAATAATAATAAAATAAAAAGTTTCATATCTTTTTATTATTATCACTAAATTATTGTGATAAAACCACAAAAAAACATTTTTCTAAAATGTATTACATAATAATTGTAAAAATTCTACGAAATTATCTGCATCTATATATTTTAAATGTGTCAAAAGAAATTCATGGATATACATACCCTCGTCACCTTGCATCCCGCAAATAATTTAAAAACTATAGGTACCAGTATTATTTTGATAGTGGTAATATAATTTTTCAACATTTAATGAGATCAATATCTATAAAAAAGTTTTAATGATTTTTAGCTCATCAAAATCCAATCTTTAACAATATCAGTTACAGTTAAAATAACAAAAAGGACTCAATAAAAATCCCGAAAAAAAAATCAAATTTTTGTTTTTTTTACGGACTTTGAATTTAAATTATTACTATTTAAGTATAATTTTCGATCAAACTCGTATAAAGATATTCGTATATTTGTCTATTTTTTTTCTGTTTACTGTCTAGAATACATACTAGTGGTAGGTACGTATCCATTAAAAATCAGACATTTTTATTTACCCAACTATTTAAGTAAGTTATTTAAATAGTAAAATAGTTTAAATAGTTATTTAATGTTACTTTTAGATTCTGAGTAAAGCGAGGAATGTATTAGTATTCCAATAAATTGGAAAAACTGAAAAAAAACATGGAAAATGATATGGAAAGCAGGAAAATAAGTAAAATATTAAACAAATGTTATTAAAGAAAATATGTAGGTAGGTAATGCATACTGTAATAATTTTACCATAATATGACATAGGTATATATTGTTGACAAATCAGCAATATTAACCAAACTCCGCTCAGAATCGTTTTTCGTTGCGTACAGTCCGTACAGACATACATTAAATTATCCTTTTACCTTCCCAAGTTCTCATCTACAACAGTGGATCACCCATCGTGCGAAGTCTGTTCGCATTTTTTTTGATAATTAAATTTTATATATTTCATACCATTATACTTATAGTGTGATAAATCTCAATCCGCTATCACGTGTTATCAGCGGGTCGTGGTAAATATGAAATGATGACGTTTAGACATTGAAAACGCACCTATATCGTTTTTGGACAAAAAAAAACTTTAAAGTAACTCCATGGCTTTAAATTAATCTATGCACTGATTTATGATACTACTTATGGCGTTCGAAAATAAAAATAATCAACTGTTTAAAAAGATTCAAGCCTAACCTGCCTAATTCTTGTAATTGTCGTTTTAAAATATAAAGTCGGGCAACTTCCAACCCTCCCACAGTCCAACATATTACAATATTTCCTTTTAATGAGAAAAATACGTTTCCCGTTTTTCCATAAAAGCGCTGCTGGGTAGACATATTTTAATGTTAAGAATCTTCGATGGCAAACATATAGATAATAAAGATATGAATAGGCTATGGCTATCCATATTATGGAATATTACCTTATAGTACCTTATTAGTATTTCAAGAAGGACAGGTACAGTTCCTTCAAATTTCATAAAGTCTCACATGTATATTTCTCCAGCCCCACTCAATACAAATTAAAACACATTTTCTTTATAAATATTTAGCATGTGATTTACATAATTTTAGAAACGGTCGTGCAAATTTATGCAAATCGCATAACTAAAAATTTGTATGAAAAAATGTGCAAAAAAGTTTTTTTTTGACTTGGGCGGGGCTGGGGAAACGTTTCTCCTACCTCACCTTCAGAAAATTGAATTTTCCGGGCAAACCAAAGCCGTGTAAATTTATGCAAATTTCATGATAAATATTTGCATTTTTTAAATTTGATATGGGTGGGGCTGGGCTGTTTACCACCCCTCCTGGAACATCGTCTTACTTAAAATTGTTATAGGAGTGGCCTATCCATTTATTTATTATCTATGCTCTATGGGTAAACACTAAACATGAATTATAATATTCATGGACTATATATAATATATATTTTAGTTCATGGTTATCACGATTTAAGATAGTACTTATTAGGTATATAATAGGTATAAATGTATAATTTATCATGTATCATATAAAACATAATTAGTATGATAATTATTGTAAAACTTAAATTTGCGTGGTTAAAAGACTTGTTATATTTGACCAATCACTACAGAGTTTTGGTTATAGATATTTTTATAAAATGTATGATCGTCTCAACAAATTTATAAGGTTTACCGTTCGCCAAACACCTATTGATAGAATATTTGACTGTGTAAACCGGGTTATACGGATATTAACATTAGAGTGAAACGGACGCCTTTAGCTCCGAGGTCACGATTCACTATTATAATATACCTACCTAGATGGATAGATGACCAAACATATTATTTAATAGGTAGTTTTCATTTTTAACTAAGTATACCAAACTAATTACTGAAACAAAACAAAATGGAAAGTTTTAACAACCAAGAAACTTAATTTTTTAAGAAGAAATTGTCCTTATTCATTAAAATTTTTTATTGAAGTTGAATATTGAAATTATTTTTGAAAATTTCGCAAAAACAATATGAATATCAACTATTTTGTAATAGACTAAACTATAGCCTATATCAGTGGTAGACAATTGGCCGCCCGTGGAAAGGAAATCAATGGAACGCCAATTTTTTTTTTTACTTTAACGTTGGTTTTTTTGTTTTCATTATTTGTTTCTGTGTATATCCAGAATATCCAAGCGTCCAAACGTAATCTATATTTATGATGTATTTGGCGTATTTGGTGTGTTTTTAATAAAAAATAAATATATTTATTAACTTACAAATTTATGTTTTTTTTTTTTTTGTAGGTGTTAAATAATACAAAATACCGAATAGATATAAAGGTTGAACTTTTATTTTTTGTTGAACTCCAAAAATATATGGCCTTTAAAATTTTTTTTTTTAAATTATCCGGCTTTTCTTAGAAACTAATTGCCGACCCCTGTGGTGGTCCTTAGATCGTATCGTTAGTTTATATTACTTAATCAGAGTTGGGAATAGTTACTGTCTAACTTATAACAAAATTCAAATATATGATGGTATGAATGACTATTATAATGTGATGCTAAACATGTGTCTCTAATTCTGTAAAAAAAAAAAAAAATGATCTTTATTTCCTGCTACCAAATGATGATAGTTAACATCACAGATTTAATATATCAATGGATACAATCCATCTATCTATCTCAGTCCACATTATAGCAAGTTTAATATTCAACTTCAATGCGTGCTGTTTGAAATCGACCAATTAGAAAACGATTGTCCGAGCTCGAACCAGAGAATAGGTACCTATTATAGCATAATATTAACTATTAGAGTGCATTTACACATTAACAAAACCAACCGACAGTCGCCATTGCGATAGTCGTTGTCGTGGAACTGTCGTCGTGTAAATCGTTCGACAGTAGTTGTTATGACAGTACCTACTATCACACTATCAAGCCGAGCTAGACAGTTGACAGTACTATGACAGTGATAAGCTACCTACCTAACAAAAATTGTGATTTGTATGCACGGTCTAAAATCGTGTTTGTAAGTAACTGTGTGTGATAGCCGATAGGCACCTACCTACCAAAGAACTTATCATATTTGAATAAGAATATATTGATGTCGGTCATATTTCGGTACACCTTTCCGAGTAAGTATCATATTAATAAACGAATACCGGTACATATGAGTTGCTTCCAAAAATGTACGAATCGCCTCCTATCCTTATCGTAAATAAAAAGATTAACATACACCAATGGTTTATAAACTAAACTGAATTTAATATAATATTTAAAATAGTATTTAAAATAATAATATAATTGGTCATTAAAAAAAAACATGTACATGAACAGTACTTTTTTTTTAGATGTCTATTATGGTTCAATTTATTTTCGTTCAATATTACCTAATCACTTTCGTCTGCTTATACAGCTTTGCATATTTTTGTCGTGCAATTCCACTATTCTTTGCTATTGGCTAACTATTTTTAAAACAGAATTTAAAACTATTAATTATTTTAACACGTTTGCTCTTTTCACTGATCGTATAATGAATGTTGAAGCTCAGATAACGACAGTAATTATTATACAAGAGATAAAATGTTTAATATTAGTCGTAACAATCTTTCAATGCACAAAAGTCTTAGATTACGACTTTGAATGTATAAATCCAAAATCTAATAATAGGCTATTAATAAGTAACAAACAACATAATATTACTTCGTGATAAAAGATTTAAACAAATCTATATGTTAATGTACACTGTTTGGAGATTTTTGAATCTTTTGTGAAACACTTAAATATTCATTACCCGCCTATTGAGAGGCGACTAGTAGTAGACCCTTTTCGTTTACGATAAAGTTTAGGGTACGTTAGGAGGTAGGGTACGTCAGGAGGCAATTCGTATATACCCGGGAGGCGATTCGTATTCAAATTATTGACCTTTCTGAACTCGGGAGGCGACTAGTATGCACCCACGAATACCATATTTAAATATCTCATTCACTTATTTATTATTAAGTATGCCTGTACTATTCTGTACCTATTCAAAAATAAAATAATGTCCTTCATAAATCGATTTTCGTTTTTCGAGTTTTTATGGATGAAATTTAAACACATTTCGTTATACCTGGTATTCGTGGCGCACTCGTGTGGTAAAACCTTTCACATCTAATTTTTGTACAGCAAAATATTCGAGGAAATTGTTATTCGAAACAGTGTACTATCAATACAGTTATAGCATATTATTCAAAATTGATTTTAAAATTTAAAATTTATATATATTTTTGAAATTTTTTTTTTAGAAATAATAATAATTATATACTGAACATATTGGTTAAATCAGAATTCTCCTATTGAATTTTCTTTTTATGTTGTTGTTAGTAAACCACATAAAACCTAATTATTTTTTATTTCATTCATTTGCATATTAAAGCAACTTAACTTTTTTACTTTTTTTTTTTTATTCAATGTGTAATAACATAAAAAGGTTATTGATAAAATGAGAATATTTTATCGCATACCAAAACACACATTTTGGGGGAAAAAAATTCAAAAATTGATTTCATTATTACATTCAATTTTATCATGAGATCTCTTTTCTACTAAATATCAGTAATATCTCAAGCGTGTAAGCCTTTTTGTTTCTAATACCTTATTAATAGTTGTTTTTTGTTTTTAATTCAACTATGCCGTTTTCCAATGCTGGAAATATTGATATGTTTAATTGTTACATAATGTGTAATAATAATATCACAGCTGCAGTTATCAATACCTATTAAACATATTATTGTTAGTTAATATTTAAAAACATAGATGTGTAATATAAATCTTGTTTTTAATAATTTTATCATCAACTTATGGTCTCATGTTATAATATCCCTAGGAAAAATATTTCCATGTAAGTATTAATTCAAAACCTGAACGTTTATTATAAAATTTGTGATTACAAGTACAATAATCATACTTTATATTATTATATCTTTTATAACATAATAATAATAATTTTATTTCACCAATAATAGAAATGATTAAAATTTGTTTAAAAGAGTAGGTATACACAAGACGTATTGGTCTATTCTCTATCCTCATCTACATCGTTACAACTCACTAATACGAGAATGGACCAAATGCTTCTCAAATACTTTACTCCCTATACATAACGATATAAACACTGGTCCTAACGTAAGACGCTTCTCAAATACTTTACTCCCTATACATAACGATATAAACACTGGTCCTAACGTAAGACTAACTCAAATACTTTACTCCCTATACATAACGATATAAACACTGGTCCTAACGTAAGACTAAAATCCTCCTAACGTAAGACTNATAATGAGTGGAAAATCAGCAATCCTGACAAAATCAACCTAATTAATGACCCAGTGGTAGGAGTACCGGGCACTGACCTCCCGAGAAGGGAATGGGTAGCATTAAATAGATTCCGAACGGGTCATGGAAAAACAGGACACATGCTCCATAAATGGGGACTCAGGCCTACACCAGGATGTGACTGCGGCTATGAAAAGCAAACTGCTATACACATTACTGATGACTGTAATACTCGACGACTACAAGGAGGAATGAAAGAGCTACACAGAGCCACAATAGGCGCAGTGCAATGGTTGAACTCCTTGGACATACAAATCTAATAGAAGACTTACGTATCTCACACATCCATTACTAGTCAACATATTACATATATAATTAGTTATCATTTAGCCAACTTTTATTTATTTATTTATATTTTTATCTTTCTTATTTTATATTTATATCTATTTTCTACTATGTTACCTATGTTTAACTGTGAATTGAATGCAATATTTATCTAAGCCATACGAAATAATAATAATAAATAATTGGTCTATTCATAAAGCCTATGGATGTGATGTGAATAGAACTTATAATTATAATATTTAACAGAATACAAATAAAATATAAAATCTATTCAAATTTGTTAGAGCAATTATACCAATTAAATTATTAAATCTTGTATTATGGTTATGTACAGAAATTTCAATATCTTTGTAATTAAACATAAATAGACATACATGTTTAAGGTATAGGTAATGCCTTTAAATTATTAAGGCTATAATTTTTGTAGATACTATTACTAGGTATAGTCTTGATAAGAATAAAGTAAATTTTAATGGTAGTATTAATTTATTAGTAAGTATATAATAAAAGCCTCCCCAGAAAGGTAGATTGTAAGTAAATAAGATGTAAGTACAGACTGAACCAAGCTAGTGAAGCTAGTGAATATTCAGATTTTCAATTTAGGTGATGAAATATTATTCAGAATACTAAAAATACAAACAAATTTTCGAATAACATTATTTATATGATTAATGTGTATGTTCCATCTTAGATGATAATCAAAATGAACTCTTAGATATTTAATAGAACTGACTTTTTTTTAAAAAACATTATTGACCACTTTTAATATTTGAAGATTCACTATTATCTACAACAACATTATACTTTGTATCATCCAAAACTTAAGTGTTAATACTGAAATGTAAATAGCAGAATTTTTCAATGTTTAATTGCAAAGAGTTGTTATCAAATCATTTTTTAACTAATGGTAAAATATAGTAAATAAATATTAGAAATTATTTTTTAACACTAAAAAAATGTTTATTTCAAAGTAATTTTTTAAAATAAATTTGTACGTGTTATAAATAATAAAATCGTGTTGTTTTTATAATCATTTTTTAATGTTTGAATGTTAGTTAATGTTTTTGATGGGGTGATAACTGTCAAATTGAGGACTTTAAAACTCATATACTAGTTTTACTTTTTTTTTTAAATATTTTTAAGTAGGCTTTTTTGACGATTTAAGCGCTTTCATATAGATTTCAAGTGCATATAAATCCGTGCCTAAGTCATTACAAACTCATAATCACATACCTTATGTGTAGTATCAGTGTGTGTGGTGTGACATGTGGTCTTATAAAACCATAATAATTATGATTATTATTAACTATTAATAATTATGCAAAAAATGGACTATCAATGTAACTGATTAGTAAGAAATAAATTTGAATGTTAACAAACTTTAAAAATGAATTTATAAAATGTATAATCTTGTATAATAAATACAAATCTCATTAAAAAAATTTACATTTTTTTTTAGTTTCAAAAAAATATATGATACACAAATTATAGTGCTGAGATGTCATAATTTAAAAAAAAACTTAAAAATATTCAATAGAAAAAAAGTTATGACATTTGTAAAATAGTCTAGTTACTCTGTATATGTCATGATAAAATAATTAAATAGGCATTATATATTATATTAAATAATATTTGTTTAATATTTATTGATTTTTTTTATTAGTAGGCTATACACAAAGCTAGTATATTCAGATAAAAACTCATAATTTAAATTTTTCACAATGAATATTAAATAACATATTAATGATAAAGGAAAATAAGTAATACTTTATTTATATTTTAAATCAAAAATAAATTGTTCATTGATTTTCAATCAAAACTTAAAACTCAAGGAATTCACAACAATTCTTAGCTCCACAATGACAAGGTTTTTTATTAACATCCCTACATTTAGCTTTTCTTGACTGGTAATTAAACACCAGTTCTGTACCAGCAGCAATGTCACGTAATGCAAAAAGTCCAATTCTAGATTCCCCATCCACAACCCATTTTACTGCTTCACAATTTGGATCACATGAATGGTTCATAAATCTATTAAAATAAAATATAAATTTTATTAATACAATGTTTCCAGTGTCATAACATATTTCATAATAAACATTTATTTCAATTTTTATTTTTTAAGAAATTAAATAAACACAATAAAAATGAAAAGTTTACTCAAGTTTATGATTAGATTAGATTAATGAATTTAGAAAATGAATTAATATGAAATTATTATATTCAGTACTAAATTTAAAAATTATAATTCAATCATTTTAAATTAGTTGCGAAATATTAAAAAAAATTCATTAAATTTGAATTATTTTGTACTGTATACAAATTATCTTCATATCAATTGAACCATTAAAATTAATTTTACCTTGATAAATTTCCTTTGGGTCCAGCATCAATTATTACAGAATTATCTAAACTCAAAAAATAGAAATTTTGTTCATGATTTCTTTGCATTTCATTCATTCTTTTTTTAAATTCTTCATTATTGAGAAGATCACCAACATACTCAATTATAAATGATCCTAAAATTATAATGATTAATCAACCAATTTGTATTTTTAAGAAAAATTATAAAAATTCAAACCATGTTTTATATTTTCCAAAGTTTTAACACCCCAGCCTTTGTTTTCTGTTAAAAATGTAGCCAGTTGTGGGCCCAATTGTTTTTCAAAATCTTGATTCTTGCATTTTTGACCAGCAGGGCAAGTTTTTGGATCACATTCAAAAAGCATTTGTCTAGGAGATAATTCAAAATTTAGTATAAAATTCAAAAAGAAAATTGTAATAAATACCTATTTATACAACTAGAGTCAAGACTACATGGATCTTCCTCGTTTGGATCACATTTACAAATGGCGTCTTTTTTACATGTTTTCAAGTTCTTATATTTTAATTTGCCAAAAGGGCAGTTAAACTTGATTTTAACATAATGGATAGGTTTCTTTAACAAAAAAAAAAAAGAATTGTAAAGACGAATTTGGTACAATTAAGAAATTTAATAATTTACTAAAGAAGATTTATTTGCTATTAAAGCATCACGTTTATTTTTATTTGAAATGTAAATCTTGTGTGCTTCAATTGCTTCAATAACAGCATCATGGAACAATTGATCTATATCCTTTTTTTTATTTTTCACTGTAGGTGCTTGATCCTGAAAAGATAAAACAAGAAATTTATTAACTCAATTTCGTTAGCTCAATCTACACACACACACACACACACACACACACACACACACACACAGATATATATAGGTAAATGTGATATCTAAAATATCAGATTATTATAAGTTAGTTAACAATTGTTAAAACAGTTAGTTAATTTACCCTGAAATTTTGTTAATTATCTTTTAAACATAAACATTTTGTTATAATTGTATAGATCATTGATGTTTTTGAAAAGTAATGATTATGTTCAACATTTTTTTGTTAAAATTAAGAAATAAACCACTTTAAAGTCAAATATTACCTTTAGTTTTGTAGTTAAAACCAATACAGTATAACCTCCTTATAACAGAATTTGCGGGATATCAGCTATTTTTTCAAAAACAAGGGAGTTTCCAGTTAACTGTTGTTGTCTTCTGTTTCAAGGAGGTTTCCACCTTATAGAAGATTTGTTATAAAGAGGTTTTGCTGTATCGACTTATTATTTCAAAATGGTTACCTATATTATTTAAAATTACATAAATGGATGGAATTTGTTTGATAACATTTTAGTGTTAACAATTTTTTTTTGATTTTTGACAATCTGTTGATGAGAATAAATTTTAAGTTTAGGAATGGAAAGAATTGTAATGTAGTGCTATTTGTATGGTTGCATGTTCCATAAGTGTTCTATTACAAATCTCTCATACCTAGCCAAACTTAAGAGCAAAATATATTAACAGTTAACTAATAGTTTATCTATTTATAGAATTTTTAACATAGGCTGCCATTTGAAAATCAAAACAAGGTAGTCACAAAAAAAAATTGTTATATACCATTTTAAAGCTATTGCTTGTTTCTTAATTTTTAAAAAATAAATACTTTTTAAAATAATGAGTATTCAATGATAAAGCCAACCACACTGTATATATTAGTTTACCTATAGACACATTTTAGTAAATGATAAATTTATAATAGTTTTGATTGCTTTTAAGAAATCAACAAGTGTTAGGAATGATATACTTTATTGTATCATATGTGAAAACAAATTTTTACCCCTTCATCAAACAAATATACTTGTCCACGGTTCATCCAACAATAATCCAGTGTTCCAAAAAATTGTACTACAAATTCTCCAACAGAATGCTCTTTTGCATTAACTGTATCTGGAACTTCTTCTGGAAACATAATTTGTGCCGGCCACCACCTAAAATAAAGGAATAATCTTGGTAACCTTAATTTAATAAAATTAACATTTTTGTTTTTTTTTTTTTTTTTATTACAATATTGTACAAAACTATTTAATTTTAAATTGAAAAAGCTGTCCGAGGATAATGAGAATGAGTGCAGCTACTGTTATTGTAATATTTTGTATGCAGTGATTAACAGTTGCTTGAGAAAAACCGATTATAAGTAGTTCCATTAATAGTGTTGCTTTGTCAGTAATTATGTATGTTATATAAATAATTATACATAACATAATTACATACTCATTATATATTTTCTTTAATAATATTAATTTAATATTGTATCTATTTCTTCGTTTTCTTACATTTTTCATGGTTTTTCCTATATGTTAAGAAAACTCCAGGGAAAATAAAAAAAAAATGACTAACATAAAGTACCTCCCTAATGCGTTTTCCTATCAGAAAAAGTGCTATAAATTGAAAATTGGAGCAAAATTGGCGGTAGAGAAGTTAACCACAGAAAAAAAAAATCGTAAAACCATAAGCTTCTTAGCCCCACTCAGAATCTAAAATTGAACAAAACATATTTTTTTATAGCATACAAATTATGCAAGTAAACACTGAAAAAGGATAAAGTATACAATATAAAATTATGAACCAAAGAGAAAAACTATTTAATTTTTTTTAATGTTAGTATTAGAGTTAAAAAATTTCAGAACCCCAAAAATGTATCTTAGATAATATAGTGTTCATTACAAAGTTTAAAATATAAATATCTTTCAGAGGAATAAACTATAAGATGAGCACAACTATCTTATTACATTTTAGATTCTGAGTGGAGCAAGGAATGTATTGGTTTTATAAATTATGATTATTTTTTTTTCCTGTGAACAAATTTTCAGCAAGTAAGCTCCAATTTACAATGCTAGTGCTTTTCTAAAAGGAAATCGGAATGGGGTGGTATTTTAGAGAGGTCATTTTTTGATTTTTCTAGGAATTTTCCCAATAAATGGGGGGAAAAAAAATTTGGAAAAATAGGAAAAAATATATTTACACAAAAATTAAAAAGAATGCCTATTATAATTATTTTACAATAGTATTTTTGACAAGACAACACTATTAACCTCATAATCATTTTTCATTAGCAATGGTTAATCTTCGTATACAGATAAACAATAAATTATATATTATGTTATGTAGAAGGAAGAGCATTGATTATAGAGATTAATTAATGTCAAGAACAATTAAATCCGATTTTGTTGGGTGAGTATCTCTCTCTACAACCGCACACCCTGTGTTAGCCTATGGCTAGTTAGGAGGCGCGAAGGTTCAAGAGTTTCCTGAGTGGCGAGCCGATTTGGCGTTCTCCTGTGTCATTCTAAGCACTGTGGAATCCCGAAACAACGGAGCCATAAACGCAACGGAGTATACAAATGGGTTAAGCTTTGCCCATTCCCCGCTATTGGTATGGCCGCAGCCTAACTCACTCCTTTCCGTTTTTGGTCACGGACAGCCTTCGGTGTGGTGAAAGCCCGCGGATAGACTGAGTAGGCACCAGGGAGATACCCCAGTTCACAGCCGAGACTGCTTGCGAGACCATTTGACCTAAAGCTTTCCTTGAGTTAGCATGACCCATAACCACATAGTCACTCAGGTGACAGCCTTGATGTCAAGGACAGTCTAGATAATTTAAATGTATCACATTTAAAATTATATAATGTAAGTATATAGTTTATGACAATAATTTTTTTAAATTCAGAGAAAAGTACCTTAAATTATGCAGCAGGCCATAATTGCATTTTCTAATTGATTATTTCTCTGAATTTAAAAAATAATTAAAAATCACAAATTTAATGAAAATAAGTTTATAGATCAAAATTTTCAGAAAAATTTACTATAAAAAGGCTATTATAATATTTGTAGTCCTTATTGCTGTGAGTTAAATATATATATAAAAATGAACAGAATTTGATTATCTTTAATATCTCTGAAGATATTACAATGTGTATCAATCTTTGTAGGACACACTGTATACAAATAAAAATTGATAAAAACAATTTAAAAAAAATATAATAATAATTTAACGAATTAAATGTTGTACTGTACCTATAAGTTCCTAGTTTAGTCCAAACGATTTCACCATACACAGGAAACCGGCCAGATTTGCATTCATCACAAATAAAACCACCATTTTCAAATTGTGATGGATCATCATTTGAACATTCGAAGTGGAAAGAATTTGGACAGAGTTCACAGCGAACCAATGGACCACCACCTTAATGAAATATATTGAAGAATTATATTACTAAATATATCAAAATAATTTAATACCTATTTAATATTTTTATACCCACTTTTTGCACAAATTAAACACCAGCGAGTATTGTAATGGCGTATAGTATTTTTAGTATCTATATGTTTATTGCAAATAATATCAAAGTATGATAAAACTTTACTGCCAGCTGTTAAACAGTATTCACCTACATAATATAAAATATTATAAATATGATTAATAATTCATTTTTATTAGTTATAATACTTCGATGATATGATGTTGGACATTTTATACACTTTAATAGTTTTCCAGTAAGGACATGTGTTTTCCTTCCTTTTAGAGGATTATCAGAAATGCAAAAATGACAATTATGATGAGGACACATAACACGATTGTCCTGTATCCATAGGCTTTGTGGCCATTCTTCTAAGCAATTCGTATGAAAAAAATTACTACAATTTTCTATAAATAAAAAAGACAATGATAGTTTTAGTTATACAAAAACTTATTCTTTTTCCTGTTATTGAATTATATGAGATAGTATAACTTAAAAAATATTTTACCAATATTTAAAAAATAAAAAAATCTTAACTTTAATGATACATTATCAATGGCAATAAAAGAAATAAAATAAATTCAAGTTTTTAATTCATCCATCCTAAAATTTATTAATAAAATTTTTAATTTGAAAAAATTGATTTAAACTAAAAACCCAATATGATACATGTATATTAGGAATGAACTGATACAACATTAACCTGATATCCAATATAAGTTAATGAAATAAAACCAATACCATTTAAAAACTTAAATTCGTTTATTACTTCTTTCATACAGTAAGGATATTATAATCATTTTTCATTAAAAATATCAATTTCTTTTTAAAAAAAAAAAACTAATATTGACAAAATAAACCAATAAATATGAAAAAATTATTAGTCATCCAAATAAAATTATAACACATTTGTAAAAAATAAAAATAAAACAAAAAAGAAAAAATAGTAATATATTTCACTAACTGAATTTACAACTGACTAGTTCTTCTTTCTTATCAATGGGAGATTCACACACAAAGCAGACACTTTTACCATCTGTACATTGGCTGCATTTATTATTGAAATCATTTTGAACTAATTGTTCATGAACCAAATTTTCATTTAAATTATCCATGTTCTGTTTCACTGTTGATGATCTCCTTTTATTCCTTTTACCAGATCCTTTTTTAAATTTTGTTGTTGATTTGATTTTTTGTCGATTAATAGCAAAACAGTGTCTATGAAAATGAAGGTTGCATGAACCCTCACATTTCACAGTATTGTTTGCATCAGTGCAAACAACACACGCATGATACTGGGCTTCCTTTAACAAAGATTTTCTAAATGATTTACATCGTGAAAGAAAAGATTTTGTTTTCTTTAGAATTTGAGTCTTTCTTGTTAAATCAGATTGTCTATCTTCTTCAGTATCATTTTCTTCATAATTATCAGGACATGGTGGCAGTTTTTTTCTAAAACAAAAATGCTTTCTAAAAACCTTTCTAAAAACAAAACAGGCTGTATTAAAATAAGAACATCACTCCAAATTATATTTTTACCACCAGCTTCTTCAAACTAGAAGAAATATAAATCAAATTTAATGTTCTTGAGGTTATGTTTTAAAACTAGCTTAACAACACAAATGAAAGTTTTGAAATATGCAGTCAAAATAGTGATTTGATTATTATGCAATATATTTCTTTATCAGACTTGGAAACTTTTTTTAATATATAAAATTTGATAATAAGTATAAAAATCTATGTATATTTAGTAATATAATGTTATTTAAATATTACCTTTTAACTTTTTTAGAAGATTCTGCAATTGGTTGTTGTATGATTTCTGAATTTCTATCAGAAGTTTGCTGGGATTTTTCTCTGAAACCAAAATTAAGGAAAATGTAATATCATTAAAACCTAACTAGAAGATAAATTTCATAAATTAATTGTAAATGAGAATTTTTTTTTTATAACTGGCTTAACAACATCACCAGAGTAAATTTTGAAATATGCTTCTATCTAGTGGATTTATCATTATTTAAATTATGTTTTTATTAGACTAGGAAACTCTTTTTATTATAAAAATACTAATAATTAATTTACAAATCTACATATATATACATTAAGATTATGTTATGTAATTATTACCTTTTAACTTTTTTTGATGACTGAGCATTTGGTTGTTGTATGTTTTCTGAATTTCTATCAGAAGTTGGCTGGGATTTTTCTCTGAAACCAAAATTAAGGAAAATGTAATATCATTAAAACTTAACTAGAAGATAAATTTCATAAATTAATTGTAAATGAGAATATTTCTTTTATATCTGGCTTAACAACATCACCAGAGTAAGTTTTGAAATATGCTGCCATCTAGTGATTTGATTATTATGCAATATATTTCTTTATCAGACTTGGAAACTCTTTTTATTTTAAAAAATTTAATCATAAGTATAAATTGTTACAAATTAATGTAATATACATAAACATAATATTGTTATCGTTTAGTAATCTCTAATTTATTTTAGTTCCTAATAATATTAATTATTTCTATCACATGCTTAGTCTGTTGTCTGGCAATGTATATTGAATTGGTACCTACTTTTAAAAAGATTCTTTCAAAATGTCTGGTAATATATGTGCATATTTTAATAAATATTTATTTTTTTTAAAAAAAAAACAATATTTATAAGTAGGCGATGAAGTAAACTTAATGTAAGTATTTTATTTTGTTTTTTGAACCTTTTTAACTAGTATACTCAGAAAAACGAAAATTAATACTAAGTTCTACTGCTGTTTTATATTTAACTCTGAAACATTTTTATGATCATACAATGTCCTCACATTAAAGAGTTGATGTTTTCATTTCCAGTTACATTGAAACAATAAAATATACAAACTATAATAAATATGCCCAGCCCTAGTATCAAAAATAAATTTGATTAGGATGATACATCAATGAAAAAAAAACTGAAAATTAATTACAAACACTATTTAACTTTTTTAAAAATAAAAGATGTTGTACTACTTAATTAAAAAAAGAATTTAAACATGTTTAAAAATCATAGTGACATTAATAATATAATTAATTAATTTAATTTTCCGCCAACCAATTCAAAATCAATAGTAACAATGCATCCATAGTCATTGATGGAAAAACAATTATCTTTAACATTATTTTACAAATCTCCCAATGCCTATAATTTTTTAAAATGAAAAAATGTTAATCTACCAGGCACTGGTAACGGATATCCATATCTGTACAGGAAATATGGTGTTGATTTAAAAAAAAAAGTAAGTTGTATTGAGCATGCGGGTACCAAAATGGTTAAAAAATTGAAATTTTTCTGAAAATGTGTATTTGGGTACTCCCTATCATTCCTCGAAAATTCCATTTCAATACTAGGTCATCCAACTGAAATATTTAGTAGTACCTATTAGCATGAATGCACTGTTTTCGTTTTGGGGACCACTTACAGTATACATGAAGACCACAGTTAAGGCAAGGTTGCTATAAAGAGAGTTAATATATACCTCTATCAACATATCTATAGGTCTAGGATGACAGATGATCAGTTCAATAACTGTATATGAAGAATGTATATTATTAGATAAAAAATTTAAATAAAAATTCAAAAATAGAAAATAACTATTATAGTTATAAATATTTCATATACATATATCATACCTTGATTCATGTTCTATTTCTGAATATAACAAAGGATCGGTAGAAGTAGAAGTCATTGGTGTATCTATTAAATCAAATAAGTCATATTTATCAATTAGTGAAACTTTTTAGTGGATAAGTTTTTGTAAGCTTACTGTTTACACAACCATCCAAAGATTTGTTTTCTGTCTTTTTGAACCTTTTTGAACTGAAAGAGGCTTGGTCTGGTATAGGCTGTTTCCTTGAATGTGACATAGACTAAAAGTAATAAGGAAGAGCGGTATTAATCCTGTTAACAATATTTTTTATAAATTACATGTAACTATTTTGACATACAGTATTACTCTCAGAATCATCCGGAATAGAATATTTTGTATAAAATTGTTTTAATCTTCTTTCTCTGAAAAATTGCCCACACATATAGTATATTATGATTTAAATTAATAAGTATATCATTTGAATTCTAAACAAAATATAATCATAAACATCATTACTCATTAAACTTCAATAGCTCTTTTGCCTCTGTAATGGCCAATTTCCACATCATAAATAATTTCTTTTTTTTTTGGAAATTGAACTAAAACATATTATGCAATGTAAAATATTTTTTTCTTTTTAAAATGTAGATAATTTTGGATACTCACTTTATATTTTGGATATGCAGAAAATAAAGCTTTTTTTCCCTGAAACAGAACAGTGTTTTTCACCCAACTTCTTTTTCCCTGGTCATTTAAAAATCGTACGTGTAGAGAGACATTATTATTTTCTGAAAAAAATAAATCTATTTACTACTTAGGATGTTAATGGTGTAACACAATAATAAAAAAAATATCTCATGACAAATTAAAATAATTTCTATGCTATAATAATATCATGATATTCAATAATCCTTAAAAAAAAATATTAGGTATAGATTTATTTTTTATTTAGATTTTATTTTTTGATTTATTTTATTGATGAATTTTATAACTTGTGTTCATTAGAAAAATAAGAAAAATTACTTTAGCATTGAGCGATTTTTTTTTTATCAAAATGAGTACTTGTAAATTAAAATAGTGAAAAATGTTTCTTAGTTAATTTTTCTAATTATGTGGTTTTTATTGCTTTGGTTTTATCCATAGGTTTAATCAAAACTTACTGACTTATTTAATTTTATAGTTGGTGCACATAAATCTTGAAATTAGCATTTTTGGAATTATAATCCAAAATGAGTACAAAAATTGACATTTTTAGTGTTTTTTTTAATTATTTAATTTGTAGTTTTTGATAACAAACCTTTTTTGTTTTAGACATACTAAGTCTATCTGGCTTAGTTTCAGAGCTATACACGTTAAAAGTCCCCTTAATTAATGACTCATCTAAACGGAAAAAATTGCACTTTATTTTTTTAATGGTTATTAGTATATGGTGCATTGTCAACAAAACAGACACCATAATTTTTATTGTAACAGAACTTGAAAATATAACATTTTAAAAGCATATTTTAAGGTGTAATTTTTAGCAATGAGATCCCACTCTTGTAAAATATTAATTACCAGCATGTACATCAAACCATTCATTTTATGTTCTAACATTTTACAAATTTGTATGATCAATGTAATTTTATTATTTTAACTATGAAACAGATAAAAACCATAAAAAGAAAATACTGTTTTATAAACTGAATTGTCAATTTTAATGATGAGCATTTGTGACAACATAGTTTGTTAACAGATAAAGTATGGCCATTAAACTTAATTGAAGATTAATATAAAGATAGATTAGTTTAGAATGGATTTTAAAGTCATTTAAATCAATAAAATTAATGATGCTATTGTGCAAATTGTTTTAGTTAGTTATTTAGCTTTAACATCTATAACTATAAAGCATCTCATATATAATACAGTTAATCATAAGACAAATTGTACAACTATAGGATGAGATGAAGTTTGAATGTGCATAACACCTATTGTTCAACAATTTCGTCATACAACAAATCGTAATATGTGTGGGCTCCTCTATACATTTAAGGTTTGATCCATTTAATATACACTAATCATATATAATATTAAATAACATTATTATGACGCTTTTTACCAATATACAAAAATAAGGAGTTATACAATTTATAGTATGATAAGTTGTGTGAATGTGTGTTGAATATTGTGTACTGCAAGTTAGTATGACTAGTTCATACAAACTGGTGTGGGTATCATGTTTGGAATGCTTAAAATGAAGCCAGACAGACTTATTTGGTCTTCAACAATAAAGCTTTATCAAAAACTACAAAAAATGAAAATATTCATTTTAGATTAATTTTAAAAATTATATTTTCTTTAGATAATTATTAAAAGGCAAGCTTTGGGTATGATTGTATGAACAAACAATCTAAAATTACAGTTACTTGATTTTTTATCAATATAATATTAAAACCTAAACAGTTTATTTTGATTTTAAGCATCACAATAATTATATATAGTGTTAGTAGTCAGAAGGTCTACTTTTATACAATAAATATATACCTACTTGTGATTTTTTTAATAATATAATTAATAAACTGTTATATTTTAAAAAAATTACTATAAGTAGAGTACAACTTAAGTAGATAACTTTGAATAAAACATATTAGATAGCTTAATTTATATTAAAATTATAAATTTTAAAATTCTTATTACTAATCGAAATTATGAACATATTCAAAATCAATTATTTTGTTTAATATACTATAAAAAACTTACTCTTTTCTTTGATGAAGTCTTTGGTATAAGGGTCTGGGCATACTATACAGGGCCAAGTTGGGTACCCGCTTATTTTGGCCCACAAAACATCCCCAATTCTGAAAACTTTTTTCTGTTCCTTTATACGTTTTGAATTATTCAATGCGTTATTGAATGCCATAGTATCTCTAGTATGAAACTGCAATAAGAAGAAACCACTTTCATTATGAATGCATATAGTATTCATATATCATCATTAAGGTTTAATATTAAATTTTTATATAATATAAATTAAACTTTCACAAAATATAAAAGAAATTGTAAGTAGGTAATCAAATATGATAGTGCACTATATTATTATTACCAATACCTACTAATTACAAAGACAATATTTTTGAAAAGAGTAGGTATATATAAATATAAAATAAAATTACTATAAAGTGCACACATGAATATCCACCATATTATTCTACTGTACAGAATGACAAGAATAATGATTCCAACGAGTAGCAATGATCACAAAACATTACTATGAACGAACATGTAGGTACACATTTAAGTACCTATTTATAATTGTTAATTAGTTCCTGAAACTCAGCGATTATAGTTCTGTATTTCTCATCACTTTACGCACTTATGACGTACCCAGTGATCCGTTGAAATCATGGAACATCGGTTATTCCTATCAAAATGATGTTAAAAACGAACAACAATATTTTTAAATGAAATAATAAGATCTACAGCGAATTCAATGAGCAAGGTATTAAAAAATAATTTTAGAAATTTAGAAATTTGGAAATTGTTAGTTTCAAAGTTTGTAGGTAGGTATTGCTAATACCAAAAACATCAATAGCAGTACGTAAAATAAACCACACCAAGTAACGAGAACAACTTGAACAGCTTTTAAACAGTACACATTCATTCGTATACATTTGCGCACGCGTAAAACTTCTACCCGCTAAAATCTAAACCGACCGTTATTCAAGCGATCATTAGTGCCACCTGCAGGGACATAGATAATAAAGATTTATTATCTATGGCCAGCGACTGCTGACAACCATATCAGTAATGTAATTAAAGGTTCGGAATATAGATGGCGCGCAAGTACTAATATCGGTATTAAAATATATTTTAGCATTTATTACATTTTATCACGATTTAAGATAATATATCATGTGATGGCATCGGTGCTATCGGTGTTGTTCCTTTTTAAACCTGGAAATTTCTGGTGGAATACAGACTAAAGCGGCCCTCACACGATCAATACTATTGACAGTATAGATACTGACAGTATTTGAGCATATTGACAGTATAGTCCTCAGATAGTCGGTATTTAATTAGCGTCAATACTCAGTATTAATTTGTGATTGATTGTGTTTGATAAATATTTTTGTTTTATTTAATAAAATAATTATAGTCGTATATGGATGAACAGCAAAAATCATGTATAGCAATTATATTAGCCTTATCCATTCCAAATAATAAACGAGTTTCGAGAAAACGGAAACGTTGGGTAAAACAATGGATTTCCAAACGAAGACAGTACACTTATTTAAATGTTATAAAAGAAGTGCAACTTTCAGATCTAAAGGACTTTATTAATTATTTCCGAATGAAAATTGATAATTATAATCAACTTTTAAGTATGGTAGCACCATTAATTACTAAAATGAATACCAACATAAAAGAGAGTATTTCAGCAAACGTAGTATTTGTCTATCTCGGGATTTACTAGTACACGTATTTTGACTTTTGTCATCCATGGCTGCGAAAAACATACTGACGAACTGTCAGTATCTACCTCACACGGTCAATATAATTATCAGTAAATAAATACTGAAGGCTCGATATCCAATTTTTTCATCAGTCATCAGTATCGTTTTTTCATACTGCCAATACATTAGTACTCAATCAATAATACTGTCAGTATCAAAATTACTGTCAATAATATTGACTGTGTGAGGGTCGCTTAAGAAACCTAACCTTTCTTAGTCCATGGATGGCATCAAAGATGGTTTTATCACTCGCCGTGTTTCCAAGTCGGTTGATGAGATGTGGATGAAAATTAAACACATATGATTAAATGTTATCATTCATATGACAGTGGCCGCGACCGCTAATTAATAATATAAATTGTGTATTTCCAATAGGTCCGTACACAGGTAGCGTTGTTCTGCTTTTGACTGCAGCGGTTCTGCATTTCTGTTTCTGTCTTTATCATTGATACGATATACTCCACTTTATTAAATATGTAATTTTATTGATACATAATTTGTTTATTTACAAGTCCCTACGAACTATTTTTTAAACTCTTCGAGGTGCCATACAATTTACAATACACTGTACTTATTGGGGCCTTTTTAAATTAATTGGGTGTACCCAATATCGTCTTTTAATAATATATATTTTTATTAATTAGTGACGTTTATATAGCGCATATGTCATAGCTATGAATGTTTTTAAGAACTAGTTTTTTAAGAATCTATTCAAACCACCCGACCACGACCTCTGGCAATTAAACCACTCCGTGTGTTAAAGCAGCTTTAATGTTGCTAACAAAATGGCCGCCATCCTTATCTAAGTCGCGCCGCTTCGACTAGTGAAAAGAGGTACAGTGCGTACGACCGCGAGTTGCTCGCCGCGTATTTGGGTACCCGTCATTTCCTTCACGCAATTGAAGGACGACCGACAACGCTGTTCACCGACCACAAACCGCTGATATACATGTTTTCGCAAAAAGCTGAAAAGGTCATCGACCGCCAGGTCCGACACATAAATTTTCTGTCACAACTCATTACCAACGTCAAACATCTGCCGGGTGACGAAAACACAGTGCCGGACGCGTTGTCAAGGTTGGAAGTGTCAGCGACGCAAATAGTTTTGCCCAGCCTGAAACAATGGTCCGCCGATCAAGCCAACGACCCGGAGCTTAGGAACATTCTGTCCGGCGTGGTCAAATGCGCGCTCGAACTGCAACCACGAGCCACCGCCGAGGGTACGATCTACTTGGACAACTCGACGAAGCAGGTACGTGTGTACGTGCCGTTTCAGCATCGTCGCACGATTTTCAACGGACTACACGGTCAAGCTCATGGTGGCGCGCCCGCGCTACCTTACACCTGATCAAGTCGAGATATTGTTGGCCCGGTATGGACAAGCAAATCAGGCGCTGGACCAAGTGCTGTATTCAGTGCCAGCGTACTAAGGTGTCCAAGCACACAGTTTCACTCATCACGCCTTTCGCGCTTCCAGAGCGACGGTTCGGACACATTCACATCGATTTGGTTGGCCCGCTACCTCCTTCCAATGGCCGCAGGTACCTATTAACCTGCGTGGACCGTTATACTCGCTGGCCAGAGGCATGGCCCATCGACAACATGTCCGCTCACGTCGTCGCCATAACGCTCACGACGCACTGGATAGCTCGTTTTGGCGTTCCCGACGTGGTCACGACCGACCAAGGTCGACAGTTCGAGTCCGAGTTGTTTGCAGCTCTTACAACGACCCTCAGCGTTTGACACCTCAGGACGTCGCCCTATCACCCGCAGTCAAACGGTATGGTGGAGCGGTTGCACCGGACCCTCAACTTGCTTGCCGCGCGGGACGACATAAATTGGAGTTTGCAGTTGCCTATCGTTCTACTAGCGCTACGGAACACCATCAAACCGGACATCGGACACACTTCCGCCGAGTTGGTCTACGGTATGACACTGCGTTTACCCGGCGAGATGTTCCACCCCGCTCCGTCCGAAGCAAAGACACCGCCCGAGCTCGTCAAAGCGCTTCGCGATTCGATGGCTTAGTTGCGACCGACGGCCGCGTCGAATCACGTCACTAAAAGGTCAGTTTCCCTCAGGACCTGAGCAAGGTCTCACACGTTTTTCTCCGCGTCGACGCGGTCCAGCCACCTTTGCGGCCGTGGTACGAAGGCCCCTACGCAGTATTGGAACGACGCGACAAGGACTTTAAGATCCAACGCGACGACAACACAGTCGTGGTCTCCGTCAACCGCCTGAAGCCCGCGTTCGTCATCAGGGAGGACCCTCTAACAGTCGATCACACCTACTCAGCTCGCGCCGAGGCCATTGAGAAGCCGGAAAAACCTCGTGTATTGGTGTAACCCACCAAAAGGTGAATGTTTATTTTTATAGTATTAATAAAGAACAATGTTATAATATACCATGTGATAATATCCCATGCCCTATAAAAGATTAAATATTATGTACATTGTACAGTTAAGTTCAAAAATGGTATCTCATGACTTATCAATTTAATTTGTAAACATTCACCTCTTAAATAACGATTGTTGGCGATATTATTTTATACGTATAAGTTGCCGACATATGGTGGTGGTAGCATGAAACGTTGTAACGGGGCCGACATGAAAACTGAATTATTGATGAAAATATAAAATTAAGAATATTGAGAATTGGTATACCCGATTTGTCATAATTTATTAACCACATGTAGTTTTAACCCGTCGATGGTGACGCTATGAGCATTTCGCTCATACAATTGCCATTTTTAGAACCACTGGTTCATATATCATTCTATTTTTACAACATTATATATAATTGCTTCATTGAGTTGTTAACGAAAATGATTACGGAAAAACATTAAGAGTTATAAATAAACTAACAACGTTATCGAAGTCCAATGTTGACAATACCGTACTGATGGCGTTACCATGTTTTTTTTATAAATACACTATTTTTATTTTCGGTTTATTATCTTATTATTATTATTCTTTTCTTATTATTATATTCCATATTATTTTTATTATTATTTGTCAGTACTGCGGTGCATCTTCATACGCTAGCATGTTCGCGTAAAATACATAATTATAATTACGTGTTTACGAAATATTTATACGAAAAATGTCTCGTGAAAGTGCGCACAAAGTATGTGCTTGGTTGGATAAATTTGACGAAGACGTTAAATTGGAGGATAGTGATGATTCTGACACTGATCAAAATTTCGTACCAGATAATGTATCTGACTTGCGTTATAATAATAGTGAAAATGAAAGTGAAAATGATGATGATTTTGACGATTACAATAATAATACTAGCACTACTTCTGCACATGAGTTTTACTTGGGTAGAGATGAAAAACAAAATGGTATAAAAACTTTCTTACTAATAAAACCAAACAACGTGCTCAGAACATTCATACTCAGCGCCCCGGTGTCATAAATATAGTCACTAAAAACGTTACAAGTATTTTAGATTGCAGAAAATTATTTTTCCCTGACTCTGTGATCATTGAAATTGTTATATGTACAAATATTTGCCTAAAATACGTGGGAAATATCAATGATCAAGTATTATACCAGATACTGATAAAGAAGAAATTAATGCGCTTCTTGGACTATTATATTTAGTAGGATTTCTACGTAGTAGGCATGTAAATCTAAAGGATTTATGGTGTGATGAAGGGTTTCAACTTGAATGTTTCCGATCAACTATGTCAGAACAGCGATTTTGTATTCTACTACGGGCACTCCGTTTTAATGACATTGAAACAATAAATTATAGAAGGACTACCAACAAATTAGCACCAATTCTGTTTTTGACGGATTTGTAAAACGTTGCTTTGAATATTATTCCAACGGTGAAAATTGCACCATTGATGAGATGTTCAAAGGGTTTAGAGGTCGATGCAGTTTTCGGCAATATACACCAAGCAAACCGAATAAGTATGGGATAAAAATACATGCATTAGTCGACCATATTACACGTTAAATATGGAAGTATACGTTAGCACCCAACAAGATGGGCTACTCAAGTATGATAATAGTCCTTCCAGCATTGTAAAAAGGTTAATTTCTTCAATATCAAAAACGGGAAGAAACATAACTATGGACAATTGGTATACCTCAATACCACTGGCCATTGACTTATTGGAAAATCATAAATCGACTATTGTGGAAACTGTTATGAATGTAAATCTTATCTATATAATCTACCTTATCTGTCTTATGTAATCTATATTATCTATGTAGCATTATGGTAATATGTGATAAGATTAGTATAGTATGCTATGGAGTGTTATTCTGTTTTGTCTAACAATTTGTATCCACATAGTACCTGCCAAATAAAAATTACTCATAAAATTAAAGTATCTATAGCCTAAATATGGCTCAAATATTTTAACAGTTTTAGCATGTAAAAAAAGCAAATATAAGTTTTTTGGCCAAATTTCAAATCTCTACGAACATTTCCAATTGAATTACAACAAAGACCACAATTGAAAATAAAAACATTATTTTCGTAAATTTACCGTTTTTTTAAGTTTTCTTCCAGATTTTCCCAGATATTATGAAACATCAAAAAAACTTCCCAATGTACCATATAGATAATATTTCCTTTCAGATGTACACATATCGGAGCAAGATTTCTGGTAGAAATTTTTGTCTCAGTGTTGTTAAATGATATATTGATTATATCTATCATATCTACATCTGGGCCAATGACTATGCCAAATGTAAGTCCAGTGCTTTTGGGAGGGGGCGATTGCCTCCATTGCCCTCCTTCCCTCAGTGACGCGCCTGGTTCTGAAGTGAGACCACCTGTTTACCTATTCTATTAGACCAGGAAGGCTGCTGCGATTTCGTATAACGCATAATATTATTTTGTAAAAGGCCATCGTCCAGACGATAAACGCAGAACTAAATGCTACGGCAAAAATTATAAGATATTAAAATGTGTAACGTACTGTCCCGTAAAAGAAAAATATTGTCAATGTACGGGACATAATCGATTTGAAATTGGTAACTTATTTATACATACCCCATGTTACTGATTAATCCGCGCAAATTTAATTTGTACAATAACTATCATTATAGTTATTAGTACCACGGTCTTAGACTGGTAGTAATGGGGTAGTACTATGGATCTATATTTCATAATTATGACATACGATGATACGATGACTATAATTCGTTTTCAATCGTTGATCAAATATTTGGCAAAACTAATATTGTAGAAATGTTTCTAAAATATATTAAGTTTCACGTACACCAAATATTTGATAAAATATTTAATCATATGAACCGCGGGGCTTTAAGAAATCTAATTTTTCACAACCATCCCACAACAATATATTTTTTTCTTAATTTTCCTAAACGCTAATTTTTTTCAAAAATATACTCGTATTACAACTCCGCACGAAAATCCATAAAAACATTTATTCAATGACATTCAAAATTAAATGAAATGTTTATATATCAGTTAATTTTTTTCATTAAACTTCAAATCAGTTTAATTTTAATATTTTAAAATGAAATAATTTACCAATTTATCTGTTATTCTAAAACTGTTGAGGACTACGACACTGCTGTTGAACAGCAGGGCTGATACACAAATGAGTGAGAGCACTTGAACGTAAAAAAAAAGCAAAATAATACGAAAATTATGTAAAACCATGGAGTATAAATATAGGTACACGAGTAAACTTCAGAACTACTGGGAACACACATCCGTACATGAACGGATTTTGAAACTGCCCCGGATTGATGACCAGCCCTTGTGATCACGAGCTCTAGCGGTGACTAGCGGATTAATTCCGAAACTAGTGATCACGAGCTCTAGCCACCCCTGGTGGATTACTTCTAGAACTATAAAATAAACAAGAATGCGCGCAGTGGCATTCCGCCTGATAGGTTATCACACACGTTATACCCCGCGCCACTATACCACTACTACCGCAACTTTCCGTACCACCAATAGTCTCTCCCAAACCAAAATTAAAATTAAAATACTCTTCAATGGATTGACGAGAATCAAAACTTTCCACGCCAAAATGTATTTATATATAGTTTGCCGTTGGAAAATCAAAAGTAGGTACCTGTTTCACCCCCAAAAATAATAATAAATAAAACAATTCGAGTGAGCCCTCATTGTAACTATTTCACGAGGATATCAAAATATCTATAAACTTAAGTAGAAACTATAATAGGTAATTATTTAGGTAAATTTTTACGGTTAATCTCTTAACTGATGATGAATTATTAGGTTTATACAATTTTTCAAAGATTTCAACAATTTAAATATTTTTAATTTTCAATTCTAAATAATAATTAAAGTAACTGATAATAACTGTGCAATATATATTTATAAAGTGGAAAAAATAGTACTTTTTCACGAAAATAGAACGCAAAATGAATATTATTTAGAAATGGCAACGAAAACAAATCGTATTATCGAAGTTGGTAAACCTAATACATTTTTAGAAAATTAAACAATTAGAAATCTTTACATTCGGCATTAGGAATGATTAAAATTTAAAAATTATGACGGAAAAAATAATCCCCCGGTTTAAAAAACAGATTTTGGAAAAAAAAGTTTCCTGGGCGGGTTAAACAATTAATATTTGTATGGAAAAAAACTTTCGGTAAGCGCAACGGACATAGAAAATAATGGGTACGCGAAATACACAAGCATAAAATGGTCGGTACGATGACGCTGCGGCCACATTTCATAAATTCGCCGTTTTCACGAGTTTCGGAGTGGGGCACACTCGTGGGCCAATTCCGTTACGACGGCGCCCGGCGAGAAACGCAAAACTAAATGCCACGAAGAAAATTACGATCCGGTATAAAATAATATAATAATGTGGAACGGCACAGTCCCGTAAAAGAAAAAAGGAAAATATAATTTATAATATTATAGAGAAAAAAAACAAAAAAGAACATATGGGACATACTCGATTTGAAATCGGTAACTTGTTCATACCTATCCCGTATTACTGTAATTGCTAGGGCCCGGATTTCAATGCAAAATGCATCTTTTTTCGGTTAATCTCAGACAACGCTTTTCAAGTTTATCATTTGATTCATGTAACAGAGACTTCAAAGGTGACATTTTTATTTTGCATTTTTTAGCTTTTTTTTTGCATATTTCAATATTTTATTCATTTTTAGAACATATTTTAGCATTTTTCGGTCATTTTTTCGTTTTCAAGGCATATTTGTACAATATGCGAGTATAATATATAGACATACAGTATTTATACATTTTACGGCCATAGATTAATAATATTTGGAATATTAATTCTCAAATACGACTTAATAATCTAAATATAGCTAATTCAAAATATTACTCGTGTTTTTCGGATTTTTTCTTACAATTTATAAACCATTCTATACATACAATATTGTCTATCTTATCTTTATTTATAATCGCTCGGACATGGCAAATAATAAATAATATTATTAATTGGTAAGTTCGTATCACGTCTTGGTGGGGCGTTAATTTCGTTTTTCGTTATGTTGATTCGTTCGTTCGTACAATGTCTAAAATAAAATAATCTACTTCTTCGGGCTTGGGTGACTACGTAAATGAATTTGGTAGAGATGTATTTACAACAGATAGAACTATTTTACTCTGTGAAATTTGTAAAATTAAAGTTACGGCTGAAAAAAAATTTTCAATTCAGCAACATATTTCAAGAGAAAAACATATTAATGGATTAAAATTGATGAAAAAAAAAATGAAAAACCTCAACAACTCTTAAACAACGTATTAAACAATAATAAAACAAACATTTTTAAT
The DNA here is from genome assembly GCA_902439185.1 of Cinara cedri. Taxonomy (NCBI): domain Eukaryota; kingdom Metazoa; phylum Arthropoda; class Insecta; order Hemiptera; family Aphididae; genus Cinara; species Cinara cedri. The sequence continues at coordinate 298,485 of CABPRJ010000986.1, read as the reverse complement.
AAAGAACTTTGCATGGCTATGTTATCAGCAAATATTCCATTTAATAAACTGAAGAACAAGTTACTTAGTAATTTTTTAGAAAAACATACGGACAAAAAAATGCCAGATGAGTCTACTTTGCGAAAAAAACTATGTCGATAAATGTTTTAATGGAACTATTAATTCTATTCGACAATACGTTGAAAATAAAAAAATATGGGTTAGTATTGATGAGAAACCTGACGTCGGAGGTAGTTATGTTGCCAATGTAATAGTTGGTACACTAGAAATATCTGAGCCCGGAAAATCTTTTTTATTGAACTGTGAAGTACTGGAAAAAGCTAATAATAGCACTATTGCAAAACTGTTTGACAGATCTATGGGTATAATATGGCCAGACGGAGTAAAACACGATAATGTTTTATTGTTCGTCAGCGACGCAGCTCCATACACGGTTAAAGCTGGTAAAAATATAAAAGCTCTGTACTCAAAAATGGAACACGTCACATGCCTCGCACACGGTCTACATAGGGTAGCTAAAAAAGTGTGAGATCATTTTCCTAAAGTGGATGCATTGATATCAAATGTACAGACATTTTTTTTAAAAGTACCTTCAAGAGTACTAAAATTTAAATGTATGGGCCCAACTATTCCTTTACCAACTCAACCAATACTGACACGTTGGGGTACTTGGTTAGAAGCTTCGGTATACTACTGTGAATATTTTCAATTTATTAAAACAACTATTGATGGATTTGAAGAAAACGACGCAATAGCTATCAAAAAGCGCAACATTTAATGGCAGACAAAGAAAATGAAGCCAACTTGATATTCATAAAAGCCAATTATGGAAATATACCAAGCTGTATAACACGCCTTGAAGCATCAGGTATACCTCTAGTTGAGGCAATTGGTATCGTAAATAATGCCAAAACTTGTATTTTAAATAACACAAGCAGTTATGGAGAAACAATAAACAAACAATTAGAAATTGTTTGAAATAAAAATAATGGTTATACTGTAATAGAAACGATTTCAAGTATTTTAGAAGGCAACGAAACCTCTCTAAAAAACATACCGGGAGAATTAACACCAGATGATATTTGTCACTTTAAATATGCTCCTATAACATCCGTGGACGTCGAAAAGAGTTTTTCAACATATAAAAATATTATTTCGGACAATAGAAGATCGTTGGTGTTTGAAAATATTAAACAATATATTATTGTTCAATGCAATGCTCAACATTTTATAGGTAAAATACTCAATAGGTAAATTTTATAGGTAAAAACCTAACCTAACCTAACGTAGAATTTAACATAATCTTAAGTGTATATTTTGCTATGTTTAGAATGAACAATACAGCCTCCAATCAAACAGTCAAATACAGCCCTTCAGTCAAATCCATCGTCGCTAGTCGCAAGTCAAATTTTTCGATTTTCAGTTGTTTTTTTTTTTTTTTTTTTTAATAAAATTAAAATATTATAAATTACCAATAAAACAATAATTTAATAAAAATGTAAAAGTCATTTTTTAAGGGCATTTTCCTGGTAAAATGTATTTTTTAAAGGCATTTTTAGTGCATTAAAATCCGGGCCCTAGTAATTACTATTACCCGCTCGACTGTGATATTAATAATTTTATATCATTATACTATTACTCGTTTTACTATTTTTTGTTTATCTGCCCACGCGATAGTTTTTTCGATTTTTTGCGTACCGTGATATTTGCTGTACGTGCGTTATTTTTACACCGAAAACAAACGTTTTCAACGTGGCGTTTATACTTCTCGCCCTATCGCCCAACCGCGGTTCGGCAATGGACGTTCAACGGGTCGGCCGACAACGGCGTATAGAGTCGGGGATTACCAGTTCAGAATGAATAAAGGAAGGTACACAAAATTGTTTTACGATTATTTTTTTTTCGCGATGAAATTATTTTTTACGCACGGCATTATCGAATATATTTATAATCAATTTTCCCGGAACGATAAGAATCGGTTTTTTTTTTTATTCTTAATTTTTCCCAAACGCCATTGTTTTTTTTTTTTTCAGAAATATACTCGTATATTTCTCTGGCGTCTCTGGCTATGCTAAATGCCGGAAAATTTAGTTCCGAACAAATACCGTAAAAACGTTTACTCGATGACGTTCAAAATTAAACGAAATGTTTGTACATCGGCTACATTTTTTTTTGTTAAATTTAAAATCAGTATTTTAAAATTAAATAATTTACTGATTGATCTGTTACTCTAAAACTGCTGTGGTCTAATCGAGTAAACGTCAACAGGTGTCTATATGATATAATACACTACCTTCTTTGGATACTGCTGTTGAACGGCACGGCTGATAGACGAATAAGTCTGAGAGGAACACAAGAACGTAAAAAAAAAGCAAAATAATAACTATGTGAAATCGCAGTGGATAAGTATAGGTACACGAGCAAGCTTCGGAACTACTAAGAGCGCACAACCGCACACGAACGCATCGACTGAAAAACTGCGAGCCGCTTCAGATTGTAAAACTGCCCCGGATTGATGACCAGATCTTGAGATCACGAGCTTTAGCGACACCTAGCGGATTTCTTCCAGAATTATAAAATAAACAAGAACACGCGCCATGCGTGTGCCGTGTTGAATGCTCCGCGCGCGCACGAAGCGCTGTCCGTCGCACGCAGTTCGCCAACCTAACCAAACAAACAATCCCACACGATATACCTCGCGCCGCTATACACTGCGCCACTAGATCGCGCCACTTAACTCCACACCATTAAACCTCATGCCACTAAATCCCGCGCTACTAAATCCCGCACCACTGACCCCGCACGCAGTTCAACTACTACCACTACTCTCCCACGAACCAAAATTAAAAATGAAATATCTTGTAAACGGATTGACGGAAATCAAACATTTCAATACCAAAAAGTATTTAATGAATATCGTCTGTCGTTGGAAAATCAAAAATACTGGTTTTACTCCCGAAAATGATATCTTAATAAAACAATTTTACTGATCTTAAAATTGAGTGAGCCCTTATTGTAACTATTTCCAAAGCATATTAAAATATTTATAAACACATTTAGTTTTTTTTGATTTTTTCGTAGCGTAATATTTTTGTATGCGTACATTGCGCGTTATTTCACACCGAAAACAAATGAAGGGCAACAGGGAAGAACGACAATTGTCAATAGTCCTAAAATTTTCAGTATTGCAGTTTTAAAGTTTCAGAACTACATCAACACCTTATTGAACCATATATTTAAAACTTTGTCATATCACTGACTGTGATCTGTATGCCCCAACTCGATTCGGCAGGAAACAAATGACAAAATGATAATATTATAATTATCGTATTTTTTATTATCTTTTTATTTTTTTTCTACCATTATCGTTTTTCCCCGTAGCCCTTCAAATGTTTTCACCGTAGCAATATAATTTTTCGCCCCATCGCCTAACCGCGGTTCGACAGTAAACGTGAAACGAGAACGACCGACGACGGTGTATAGAGCCGGTGATTACCAATCCGGAATTGATAATAGAAATTATAAAACTGTTTTATGATTTTTTCTTCGCGATGAAATTAATGTTTACGTACGGCAATTGAATTTGTAATAATTTCCCTACAACGATAATTTTTTTTTTCATAATTTTTCCTAAACGCCATTTTTTTTTTTTTTTTTTTTTTTTTACGGTAACTTTTCGAAATTTAACTCCGAACGAAAATTCCATAAAAACGTTTACTCGATGACGGTTGAAATTAAACAAAATGTTTCCATAACGGCCAATTTTTTTATCTAACTTAAAATTAGATAAATCGTCGTATTATAAATTGGAATAGTTTACTAATTTATCTGTTTTTCTAAAAATGCCGAGACGTAATCGAGTAAACATCATTAGGTATTTATATAATATACTACCTTCTTTCGACACTGTTGTTGAATGGTACACGGCTGCGATGCTGCCGTTGACCGGTACACGGCTGCGACGCTGCTGTTGAACGGCACGGCTGATACGTGAATAGGCGTGAGAGCACACAAATGTAAAATATGTAAAAGGAAAAAAAGCAGAATAATAATTATGCGAAATCGCGGTGGATAAGTACAGGTACAGGTACACGAAAAAACTTCGAAGAGCACTGAGAGTACACGACCGCACACGAACGCATGGAATGGAAAACTGCGAGTCGCTCAGAATTTCGAAACTCCCTTGGAATAAGACGGTGTTGATCGTATGCGCGCAACGAAATCGCGGTTAGAGAGGGGGATAAACGCAGTAGGTATACAGTGGGGGTAGAATGTCCACAATGACGAGCCCAAACGACGCGCGGCGCGAGGTGGTGTGATAGCGAACTGTTAAGTTGCTTATATACGGAGCGGTTCAACCGCCAGTGGTTACGGTCGCCGTCGACCGCCCAGATTTATAGATAATACTTATTTGCTAATATTATCCTGTAGTCCTTGGTATACTGCTCGAAAATTACGCACGTGATGTTATCATTCATACAATAGCGGTCGATGGGCGGTCGATGGGCGGTCGGCCGCCGTCGACCGCCCGTCGTATTTAATTTTCGACCTGCGACCGCGACCGCCAGTTAAGAATAAAATTCCCAAACGGCCCGTACACACGTAGCGTTTTGAACGCGACGGTTCCGCATTTATGTTTCTGTCTATCATTAACACGTGTATTGATACGCCACTTATTATATTGGCAAGAAATTTTAGTATTTACAAGTACCTGCGAACAAACTATTTTATAAACTCTCGAGGGTTTACTCGCAGTGCCGCACAATTTACAATAAATTTCCCTACTTGAAGCCTTTTTTTATGTTGGGTGTACCCAACATAATGTTTTTTATTATTCTAATTAGTGTCGTTCATACAATGCATATGTCACAGCTATAGCGTCAACATCATCTAAAAACCCGACCATTTTAAATACCTAATGTACACTATAATATTAATGCATATGATATATTAAACTATACAGTGACGTATTTATGAGAGGGGGGATATGGGGGATAGATCGCCTCCTTTTCGTCTTGTCCTTCAGAATATTTTTCTCTATTAATTCCATGATATAAGGGCTTTTACTCTTATATCAAAACTAAACGAGTTCTGTGTAGTCTGCGTAAATATGTTTTTATTATATCTTGTAATTAAAATACCACCTAGACAACTAGAGTTTTAAGAAAAGTTGCTACACGTAAAAATCGGAGCAAGTTTATTAGGAAAAAACATGTCCACATACTAGAAGAAAGAAGAAAAAAATTAAAGATCTTAGTAAAACCAAAAACCTTTTCGCTACGCTCGGAATCTAAATAAAAAATGTACCAGGCAATTAATTTAAGTGGGTACTCTTATTATCTCGGAAAGTATTAACTTTGTTAAATTTGTTTTCTAGAATATTTAAGAAACGAGCTGCTTCATAATTTTATATTTGTGTTATTTTTTGTCACCCTTATTTTAAAGGATAAAACAATTACCTACTTTTGATTTTCAAATGGTAACCTATAAAAAAAAGTCCATTAATAGATCGAATATTAGTTAACATAAATTTAAGTATTAGAATTATTGATTTATGTCAAGCCGTTGACTATTTATATCACTTTTAATTTTAAGTTGAAGGAGAGTAGTGGTACAATATTAACACGCCGAGCGTTGTACCGCAACACTAATGATACTCCACTACTCTCCTCTAAATCATACTTAAAAGTTGAATATCTCGCAAACCGGACGACGGAAATAAAAANAAATAATTCCTTTTCAATTCCAGAACATATCCGCATCCTTATAGCTAATAAACGTAGAGCTAGGGCCCTGTATCAACGCTCTCGCCTTCCATCACATAAACAAAACTTTATTAGTCTGGCTAACTCTTTTAAAAAAATACTAGCTAAACACAAAAATCATATTCAAGTCAATTACCTTACTAATTTGTCACCAAATAAAAGTCTCTGGGATGCTACTAAAAAGTCTCTAAAAAACGCAGCACCAAACACCCCGTTAATTAAATCAGATGGCAGTCTCGCCTTCTCAGACACTGATAAAGCTGAACTACTTAAAAAATACTTAACTGAAACTTTCAGCCCTCATACTGAGATACAAACTCCTCAAATTACCAAGTTAGTAAAACAGTACCTAGATAGCCCCCTTTCTCTCTATCTACTCCCTAAATTGTTTACTCTAAATGATGTTAAATATGCTATACAGAAATATAGCCTTAAGAAATCTCCGGGCTATGATTTAATCACTGCGGAAGTAGCCAGATGCCTCCCAAAAAGAGCAATTGTTCTCCTAACAGTCTTATTTAATGATGCACTAAGATTGACATATTTTCCTCTACTTTGGAATTTTCAATTATCATTCTATTCCATAAACCTAAAAAGCCTCCTGATCTACCTTCTTCCTATCGACTTATAAGCCTCCTGCCCTTCTTCGCTAAAATATTCGAAAGACTAATACTAAAAAGAATCCTTCCTTGAATCTACTCTAATAATGTACTTCCTAATACTCAATTTGGATTTCGTGTCAATCACTCTACAACACATCAGCTGCATAGACTAGTTGACGCCATATCCTTTTCACTTGAAAAAAAAATACTGTTCTTGCGTGTTTCTCGATGTGTCTCAATCGTTTGATCGTGTCTGGCACGAAGACCTTCTCTATAAATTAAAACTTTTTCTCCCACCTACATACTACTTGCTGATAAAATCTTATCTAACCGACCGACACTTCCAGGTCAGGTTTGGTTCTTTTGTTTCAAGCATCGCAAACATTAATGCAGGAGTCCCACAGGGTGGCATACTCTCGCCAATTTTATATAATATATATGCCGCTGATCAACCTACCTCTCTAAATACAACTGTAGCCGAGTTTGCGGATGATAAGGCAATTATAGCGATCCATGAAGATCCAAATACTGCTTCCCTAAACCTTCAACATCACCTCAATTTATTGTCTAATTGGTACGATAATTGGAGAGTTAAAGTAAATCAATCCAAATCACTGCACACTACCTTTACTCTTCGCCTTGCTCCCTGTCCCGAAGTTTCCTTAGCTGGCATACCTATACCTTCATCTCAATCTGTCAAGTATTTAGGGCTAACCATTGATCGTCGCCTCACATGGGCGCAACACGTAAGGGAAAAAGAACTCACCTTAAATGCACGTATTCGGTTGCTCAAAACGTTATAAACTAATAAACATTCTAAATTAAATATCAAATTGCTTATTTACAAATCATTAATTAGGCCTATCTGGACATATGGTCTCCAACTGTGGGATAATGCCAAAAAATCCAATCTTAATAAAATACAAACTGTTCAAAATAAAATCTTACGCTCCATCACTAATGCCCCCCCTTATATCTCTAATTATACTCTCCACTCTGACTTAAAAATGAAAACCATACACGAAGAAGCTAAAATGTATTACATACGTTTTTTCAACAAACTGTCTGATCACTCAAATCCCCTGATATCCGGCTTAGCCACTCGCACAATTCCTGGAAACCCTCCACGACGATTAAAAAGAAACTGGTGTAGAGGTCTTCTAAATGAATAACGGGAAAAAAAAAAAAAAAAAAAAAAAATGTTAAAAAAAATTAAAAAAANTTCCCTCACCCTATTCATGTTTATTTTTAATATAATGTACCACATATTCTTATTATGCCTTTGGGTATAGATTGTATATTCTCTAATAAAATGTTAAAAAAAAAAAAAAAATATCGAACAGTAACTATACACAAAAATATTGACAACAATTTTAAAGCACAATTAATCTTTTTTTCTCCTACAAACCAATCTATGATGACTACTGTTTGGACATTCACATCGATACCTCTATAAGTATTATAAATAAATCATTTCCCTAGTAATATTATTATCACTAATTTTTTGGTAATGCAGATAAAAATACCCAAGAAATAACAACGTGGTTATAAACACTATATTATTTTATTTCGTATAGCTTATCACAGCCAAAAACTTCCAAGGAGGGGGCGATCGGCTCGTCACGCCCACTTCCCCCCTCAAATACGGCATTATCTTAAGGCCGGTTGCACACCTAGCGTTTTCCACGCAACGTTCGTCGGGAGCGTCGGAAACCCTATTTTTATTTCCATACACACTGTGGACGTGTACCAACCGCCAGTTACGCACGCGTACTTATTACACTATGACATAACGCGCGGCGAAAAAACAAGCGAGAAACATAACAGTATTGCCCACGCTCGTTTTTTGTGATCGTTCATTGTTCTACTTACAACATAGGCTACTTTTTCGTTTCCATTACATTTTATTCAATCGATACTTATTCAAGTAACATCGAATCACTGTGTGTAGTATATGCAACGCATAAACTACGAAGAAAATAAAAATATCTTTAGATATTAATTAAATTACAAAAAAATAGATATCTCAAACATTTAATTAATTTTATTTCGTAATTTTTTCGACGAACAAGAAGCGTTTTCTAGGGTAGTTCTATTTGATGATTTACCAACGTTATGTTATTAAATATTAAATTTTAAAACAACTGGCAATTAAACTTAAATGAGAAAAGTAAATATTGTTTTAACATTCTTATAAAATTGTCGGAACGGCTGCTGTTGGTTATTGTAAATAATTTGCTACAGACATACAAGCTATATGTAACTAACTTTATTTTTTAAAAATAACGAAACAATTGCGTTCGATGTCCAGAAGACAGTTTAACCGTTACACTTCCTGTATTAATAATGGAAAAAAAAAGGTCTAAAAATGTGTCCGTACAGATAACCGGATTTTGCCGGCCGGTGCGTCTGCCATCCGGTCAATGTGTCCACCGGCCGGTAATTTTAGTAAAAATATAAAATATTTTTTAAGAAACCCGGTATTGTTGATAAAAGGCCCGAAGGTCGGCGGTCGAAAAATATGCCGGAGCCGGCGAACTGGACAAACTGACCGGCCGGCGAAAAACGTCACTGTCTGTTTTCCACAATCTAAGGTTCTTTTCACATTGTACGTTTTTGACCATACGACAAAAAACCGTACGGTAATTTTATTTCAGTTGCACGAAGAAGAGCATAATAATGTTATAATTATTATTATGCTAAAATAGAAGCGAAATTATATTTTCAGAAAATGTAAAAACCATTGCTAACGACAAACGATTCGAAGTAAAGTTCGGTAAAATATATTTTGAAATGACGTAATTATTTCATTCATAACATTTTGATTTTAAAACGCTTATGAAACAAAAACTAACGCATTAAACTCAAATTATGAGTTTAGATTACTAAGAAAAACTTATAATGCATTTTATATTCAATTTTCAAGTATATCATTCAAGTCATAAAACTTTAATACCATAGATACCTATACAAAATAAAAGTGTACATAAAAACACGAAAATACCACATAAAAATAGCTTAAACTGTATTGAAATACATAACAAATTATCGAGTTCACCATTTTACGCGGAGGAGTTATTATTATTTAGATACAATAATGCCCTTTCTTTATTCTATTGTGAAAAGTAATGTTCGGTGGTACGCGTTAGATTAAATCGTTGGAATTTACACGCCCCTGCGGATAAATGCGCAGATGTCCGAGACCTTTTATTTCTTTTGTCAAAGCGGCGTCAATATAAAAGGCTCTGAGGGCGAAAACGTCTCGAAAACCAAATAATCCCTTGCATTTCTGTACATTATAATATTGGTTTTAAAACTAGTTTCCTACGTCGGGTCGTGTTCGAGGTTCACCGACTGTGAGGACCCCTACAGTTGGTTAGTACAATTCATTATTTTAGACCGTCCGCGCCGTCGAGACGAAGCCAGAGAAATTCCCAATGGGTTCAATGCGCATTGTAGTAAATACGGTCAAAAATGTATACGTTAGGTATTTTTTCATCCGACCACAATAAATTATTATCGATTTCCATTAAATACTGATGTTTTACACTTAGGTAGGTATAATTTCGTGTACGCCGCCCGTCTCGGTTTTAATACACTGTACAAAACGATAATACATTTGAATTATAAGACCGCCATAAATATTAGTTGTGTCCCGATAGTATACTAACCCTCGTAAAATGTGAAAAAAAAAAAACGATAAATTTTGTTTTATAATACACGACGGGCATCGGAATGTACCGGGAGATTTTGAAGGGTGTTTTTTTTTTTTTATCTTTTATGCAACAAACCAGTGGTTATATTGTTATATTACCTACGATGGTTTCAGTTTTTCAATTATTATAAAACCGTTTGATAATCTCCCTATTTTATTAAATTTACGAAATGTTCAAAATTCTATAAGTAGTGTCCACATACCCCGTCATTCGAGTATAGTACACCGAAATCCCGTGTACTAACAATATTATTTGGAAAAAATAAAAATTGACAGGGGCCGCCGTGAAAGAATGTTAAAAAAAAAAACACAAAACGCAACTACGAAATTTCATAAATTCCGTTTTAAAAACAAAAATTAATTAAACGTGTAAATTAAATTTATATACAATTATATATTTTACATATTTGAAACCATTCGTAAAATGCAGGGATCGGCAACTATTTAACTGTGTAGGCCGTATTTTTTTTCAAACATTTCATCGTGGGCCACCTTAATCAAAAGACACATTTGACAAAATGTATATTTTATCGCTAATAATTATTTGTAATATCATTAAAACCTATAATCATATCTGATTTATATCTGATTAAATGTGTGTTTTTAGATAAACACAAAAATGATGAATAAATAGAGCGCACCAGTAATACCAGTTTGCACGTGAATGCACGAAATTTCGTGGTTTAGCAAGTTTCTCGCGTTATTGTTTGTAATCAAAATACTTGAGCAGATTACACAGAACTCACGTAATTTTGGTTTCAGAGTAAAAAATCTTATTATAAAACCAAAAGTGAATAATATTCCGATTTTTTTAAAGTTTTTTAAAATCACTAAAACTTTAAAAAAATACATAACTTTAAAAAAAAAATCACAACGTCTTGTCCTTCGGAATATTTTTCTCTATTAATTCCATGATATAAGGGCTTTTANAAAATACCACCTAGACAACTAGAGTTTTAAGAAAAGTTGCTACACGTAAAAATCGGAGCAAGTTTATTAGGAAAAAACATGTCCACATACTAGAAGAAAGAAGAAAAAAATTAAAGATCTTAGTAAAACCAAAAACCTTTTCGCTACGCTCGGAATCTAAATAAAAAATGTACCAGGCAATTAATTTAAGTGGGTACTCTTATTATCTCGGAAAGTATTAACTTTGTTAAATTTGTTTTCTAGAATATTTAAGAAACGAGCTGCTTCATAATTTTATATTTGTGTTATTTTTTGTCACCCTTATTTTAAAGGATAAAACAATTACCTACTTTTGATTTTCAAATGGTAACCTATAAAAAAACTCCATTAATAGATTGAATATTATTTAACATAAAATTAAGTATTAGAATTTTTGATTAGAAGGCCGGTTACACACCTAGCGTTTTCCACGCAATGTTCGTCGGGAGCGTCGGAAACCATATTTTTATTTCCATACACACTATGGACGTGTACCAACCGCCAGTTACGCACGCGTACTTATTACACTATGACATAACGCGCGGCGAAAAAACAGGCGGGAAACATAACAGTATTGCCCACGTTCGTTTTTTGTGATCGTACATTGTTCTACTTACACCATAGGCTACTTTTTCGTTTCCATTACATTTTATTCAATCTTTACTTATTTAAGTAACATCGAATCACTGTGTGTAGTATATGCATCGCATTCAATAATTGAATTACAAAATACCTACAATTTTAAAATATAAATAAAATATAAGATACAATTTTAATAATATAAGTATACAAAATAGATATCTCAAACATTTAATTAATTTTATTTCGTAATTTTTTCGACGAATAAGAAGTGTTTTCTTGGGTACTTCTAGCTGATGATTTACCAACGTTATGTAATCATTTGCGTTTAATGGCTAATAACTTTGTCAATTTTGAATTTTTTTTTCTCATCATCTAATAGGATCATGTGTGTTCTTTATTAAATTCTGATCACTTAGTTTCACGCCATGTTTAGTTAGCTATAATTTAAAGTGTAAAAAAAAATACATCCAAATTGCGTTAATTACCAAAAGTCGCTGCTCGCAAACTGGACAGTTTTTTTTTTTATTTTTATGACTCGATAGTAGTGTCTTACATGTACAGATTAAATATAAACATACGCTCTCGAAAAAAAAAATAGTAAAGTCGAAAATCTCTATAAGTCGAAGAAATTGCGTTTCCCTTGAATCTCAACTTATGATATCAACCTTGCTGAGTACCTATATGTATTATAGATAGGTACTCGGTAATGTTATATAAAATTACAGATTCTATAACAACACTATGGATAAGAAAGTCTAAGAGATCCGTGCTGTTTGGTGCTTTGGCCTTAACGTTTTTTGGAAACCGATATTATTGTACACTTGAATTGTGTTGTCGTTTTGTCAACAATTATTTATGATAGAATATTAATATTGCAATGTTTGATTTCGTATACCTATAAATTATATTTAGTGTTTTCGCAAAAACATGCGGCGCTTCTAAAAAACTGTAAATTGCATACTACTCTACGGAATCGATAGGCTTTATTAATGACACATAAATATTATTAAATAATACTACAATTTATATAAGAATAGTACTGCGACTATTGACTATCATAGAATATTCCATAATATTATCAAGAATATTATACTGTACGTGTATTGTGTCGCGTTAGTGTTTAATTTTTATCACCGAGGAAAACCATACGTTTAGTCACCCACGTCGGCCATACAGGGCAAATATATTTTTAAATTATTTTTATCGATAATCGTTTTATCTTGGTATTCACGTTTCACAATGAAATATGATCTATATTCTCTACGAAATGTACAAATCTAACTCTTGATTACAGACGAGCGATCTCTCTTTTCATCTAATAAGATTTTCGATGGCGTTGTTCTTATCGCACCGTAGTCGCGGCGAACACGGCCGGTCGTGTCGCCCGCACAACTGTTTTCAATTAAATTCTTTTATCGTAATTTATTATAACTGTTGATCCGGGCATCCCGCTGAATGGGAATCCTTTTAATATGATAATAATATGATAAAATAATATTATCATTTGCAAGACTATATATATATGTATACTTTTTTTTCTGCTCATAATAGCGTTGTGTAATAACTTTTTTAAACGTAAATACTGGTCCGACTTTTAACTATAATACCTCCCGTAAACAGAATATTATTCTCACAACACATTCGAAATGACACCAACCTTGACAGTCGTATACTTGTTTTGTACATACCCCCACTTTCCCCAGCCCGTTACAAATATTAGATCCTAATTAAATACCAATCTTCAACTAACATTGGCTCCATAAGAATAATAGTCAAAATTTAAAATTTATTTTTAAAACAACTGACAATTAAACTTAAATGAGAAAAGTAAATATTGTTTTAAGATTCTTATAAAATTGTCGGGACTGAAACCTAATTATATCAAAAATATGCAAAAATATAGTATGAAAATTTAGAAAATCGTGGCGGAAATATTAAACGAATTCGCTGTTTACAGCCAGGCAAAACGATATTCACCGCGTATAGCCCCAGCCTAAGGGGGGGGGGGTGGGAGGGTGTCTGCTATTGGTTATTGTAAATAATTTGCTACAGACATACAAGCTATATGTAACTAACTTTAATTTTCAAAAAAAACGAAACAACTGCGTTCAATGTCCAGAAGACAGTTTAACCGTTACACTTCCAGTATTAATAAAGAACAAAAAACAGCTCTAAAAAGGTGTCCGAACAGATAACCAGATTTTGACGGCCAGCGCGTCTGCCATCCGGTCAATGTGTCCACCGGCCGTTAATTTTAGTAAAAATATAAAATATTATTTAAGAAACCCGGTAGAGTTGATAAAATGCTCGAAGGCCGCTCGCCGTGTAACGTGTTCCTATAAGTGCGATCATCGGTCGAAATATATGCCGGAGCCGGCGAACTGGACGAACTGACCGGCCGGCGAAAAATGTCACTGTCTGTTTACCACAATCTAAGGCTCTTTTCACATTGTACGGTTTTGACTATACGACCAAAAAACCGTACGGCGATTTTATTTCAGTTGCACGAAGAAGAGCATAATTATGGTATATAAGAAGCAAAATTATGTTTTCAGAAAATGTAAAAAACCATTGCTAACGAAAAACAATGCGGAGTGAAGTTCGGTAAAATATATTTTGAAATGACGTAATTATTGTATTCATAACAATTTTTTTTTTAAAACGCTTATGAAAAAAATAACTAACGCATTAAACTCAGATTTTGTTTTTATATTACTAAGCAAAACTTATAATGCATCTTGTATTCAATTTTGAAGTATATAAATACGACTCAAGTCACATATTTTAATACCATAGATACCTATACCAAATAAAAGTTTACATAAAAACGCGAAAATATCGAACACCTATAAATAGCTAAAAAAAATATCGAGAAGGTTTGGAAAATGTGTACTTTCTATTGTTTATTGACAGTTTACTATATTACGCTGCGGCAGCGTGGCCAAAAATGTGGCATTCGGCGTAAAAATATTCTATTTGTGAATCTTTTGCACGGGGTTTTTTATGAAACACAAACGTCCACAAACGATTCACAGTTCAGGCTAGGTAGGTTCACATGGACGTTTATCGCGCGACGATCGCGATAACGACGCAAGAATCTATTTTCGCGCGTAAACGCGCGCAATGAAATACTATACAATATAATTGGACAGTGCATTTGACACGCGCGCCTACAACGAATACCACTAGTCCACGTTGTCTACGTTATAAAAACGTTTATTTATAAAAAATATATTTACGTTACTATAAAGAAATGGAAATGGAAACTGATTTTTTCATAAATGAAATAGGAAAAAGTCCGGCTATACGGAATATGAAATCAAGCGAATATTCGAACAGAACGCTTAAATGGAACGCTTGAGAAGAGTAATTTATACTCATATATGAAATGATAGCGTTTGTTTGTATGTTCGGGATAAGCTCCGAAGCTACTTATTTAATCGTCGTGCAGTTTATTTTTAAATTGAAGAGGACATCACAGAGGAGGTTTTAGGCATAAATTTAGTCCGATAAAGTTAGATTAGTTATTATTAAATTAAATAATTAACGTATAAATTGTATACCAATAATAATATATTATTATTTTTATATACATATTGTGAGGCACGGCGGCCCGCGGGTTTCCAGCTACCTGTAACCTGACCATTTTTATTTTGTTTGTGTTTTATCGGCGAGTAGGGATGAATAATTGGACTTTCCGTTCCGTGTTATTTCAAAAATTTTATTATCATAGGTTTATATATTAAGCCGCGTCCACACTAGTAACAATTTACGTCGTGCGTCGTATTCGGCGCAAATTTGTTCGTACGGCACGAAAATACGTTCACACTAGAATGAAGTGACGACACAAATTTATGTTGCGGCGCAAAAAATCCACGGTCCACGGATCGTGTGTGTGAAATGCGCCGAAAATATTTGTGTGCGCTCCTATGTGGCGAACACGTCCACACACGCACATATTTAGCGCCGCACGAACAAATTTGCGCCGAATACGACGCGCAACGTAAATTTTTACTAATGTGGACGCGGCTATAGGTACTAATATTGTTGTTATATATTATACTAGTGTATCTGTTTAGTTGGCAAAAACCACTCGAAGAGACGAGTTCTTTGGTAAATAATGTTAGTAAGTAATAATTAATAAGTTACATAGGTTTTCTATGAAATATGTTCTAAAAATAGAAATTTATTATTATATTATTAGTGTAGATAATAGTGCGTGGTTTGGTTCATGAGTCGGTAAAGTTCAATACGGAGTTTAGTATATTTTTTCTTCGCCTGTAGTAACTTATTTGGGTACAGGGTACGTACGTAGTCATGCCAAAGGCAAAATCTTCATTATCAAGAAGAACTTCAGATTATAGAAGAGTTCAAAATACGAGGCTACCAGAGACTGCTGAACAACGACAGAATCGATTATCGAAAACGGCTCGGCGTAATTCAACCGTTCGTGCGCTAGAGGATTCTGTTCAGACCGAACTTCGATTATTACAGGAAAGTGTACAGATAGGAGACAGGATAACCCGTGAGTTAACGGTTCAACGATCAACGCGTCTTGAACCACAGCGTAATAATGTGATCGAAGCTACAATTCTTACGGGTCCAGCCGTCGCGGAGTTTGCTTTTATTCCAAGAATTCCTTCGATTTCTTCAGACTTGACGATTGAGTTAAAAAGAGTGCAATTTCCAGTTAGAGTTTCTTTCGCAGTCACCATCAATAAGTCGCATGGGCAGACATTTACATGTGTGGGAGTTGATCTACGCGAAAATTGTTTTTCGCGTGGTCAGCCATACGTAGCTCTCTCCAGAATCGGAAATAAATTGTGAATAAATTCATTTTACTGCCGACGACGGGTAAAACAAAAAATATTGTCTATACAGAAATTTTGTAAATTTCATTTTTTATAATAAGATGAACTATTTTTTTTGCTTAGGATACAGTACATTAATACAATTTTTTTCGAATAATTTCTGCGTATTCTAGATTTATTTGCAACCTACTCCTACCTGTGATAACTCACACTCACGCTTGGGCGGAGCAGAGACGGGTATGCTAGTGTAATATAAAGTAATGTTGTGACTTGAAGAAAGCCTTGTTTTCAGAATTGGATGAACCCAAAGTTGTCTTTCCCTTTCCCGTCATTGTCTCCTCATTCTTCTGTGGACGACCCACAAACACACAGCGTATACGCACGTCCATGTGAACCTAGCCTATAACATAGATACCTGCGTTAACCGTGAATCGCGATTAGGTTAGGTTATACCGTGCAATACCACGCCGTCGGCGCTGTCACAAACGTCACGCACGGAAAACTGTTTTGAAAAACATAACAGATTATCGAGTTTACCATTTGCAGCGGCGGAGTTTATATTATTTGAATACATAATAATGCGTTTTCCTTATTCTATTGTGAAAGGTAAGGGTCGGTGGTACGCGTGAGATTGAATCGGTGAAATTTACACGCCCCTGCGGATAAATGCGCAGCTGTCCGAGACCTTTTATTTCTTTTATCAAAGCGACGTCAAAAAAATGGGCTATGGGGATGAAAACGTTTCGAAAACCAAACAATCCCTCGCATTTCTGTACAATACAAAATTGATATTAATAGGTAGGTATAATTTCGTGTACGCCGTCCGTCTCGGTTTTAATACACTGTACAAAACGATAATACATTTTAATTCTAAGACCGTCATAAATATTACTTGTGTCCCTATAGTATACTAACCCTCGTAAAATGTGAAAAAAAAACAAATACGATAAATTTTGTTTTATAATACACTACAGGCATCTGGATGTACCGGGAGATTTTGAAGGGTGGTTTTTTTTTTTTTTATCTTTTATGTAACGAACCAGCGGTTATATTGTTATATTACCTACGATGGTTTCGGTTTTTCAATTATTATAAAACCGTTTGATAATCTCCGTATTTTATTAAATTTACGATATGTTCAAAATTCTATTATTAGTGTCCACATACCCCGTCATTCTACGTGGGTGCCTATCATAAACGGCGTAAACGCAGACGGACTTTTTAATTTTAATTTTAAATTTCGATTCTAAATAAGAGTCGTTTTCTTAATATTTTTATACGCAAACTACTGTATTAATCTTTAATCTCTCCATACAAAGTCGGATTGGTTACACCATTCATTACTCGGCCGGACCGATTTTGATAATATCTGATTTGTCGGATTCGTCTCCGCCCCGAATAGTAGAATTAAAATATCCGAAAGGTTCGCGTGGAAAAAAAACTAATAAACAAAATATTAATCTAGAAAGATATTATTTATTTAACGGTTTATAATAATTGAAGTTACGTAATAAAATTTCTTCTATTTTTTTTTCCCCCCGTTCACCGAGCAGCACGCCATAACAGGTCGCCGTGCATTCGTCGAAAACAAAACCGCTACGGCGACGGGATTCCCTGTGGGAAACGGGCGAGAACGACGGTTGTACATTATCGCGACCAATAACGATCCGAGTTGCTGTTGTCTGAAAATTATTTTTATAATCGCGCGAACGTCGGCGTCGAGTACAGTACACCGAAATCCCGTGTACTAACAATATTATTTGGAAAAAATAAAAATTGACAGGGGCCGCCTTGAATGAATGTTAAAAAAAAAAAAACACAAAACGCAACTACGAAATTTTATAAATTCCGTTTTAAAAACAAAAATTAATTAAACGTGTAAATTAAATTTATATACAATTATATATTTTACATATTTGAAACCATTCGTAAAATGCAGGGATCGGCAACTATTTAACTGTGTAGGCCGTATTTTTTTTCAAACATTTCATCGTGGGCCACCTTAATCAAAAGACACATTTGACAAAATGCATATTTTATCGCTAATAATTATTTGTAATATCATTAAAACCTATAATCATATCAGATTTACATCTGATTAAATGTGTGTTTTAGATTTTTTCAATAGTTTTCTCATCAAATGTGAAAAACTCGTAACAAAAAAAAACTGAGGAAAAACGGGAAAATGTACGAATTATATTACTAAAATATTACGATTTTTTTTTACAGTAAACAACTCTTCTACCAATTATTTTGCTGCAATTTATAATGATAGCAGTGGAGGTACTTTAGAGGTCATTCTCTCATTTCTTTTTTCAGAAATTTTCTCAGAAAATGTGAAAAACCTAGGAAAAATATAGGAAAACCGGAGTAACGTAGGAAACCCGGGGAATCGGTACAACATTAACAAATATTATTAAACAAATATGTAAAGCCTATTCAATTATTTTACTATAATATGGCATACATATTGTTGACAGAGTATCACTATCAACCGAACTCCGCTCAGAATCGTTTATTCGTAAACAATGGTTTATCATAGCAATGTTTATATGTATACATTAAATTACTTATAAAAGTGGCTGCAACCGTCTCCATTATCCTAGGACGTCTTTTTCAATTAAAACATATTAATATTGATTATTGCTAATACATACATTGGTCAAAAACCTTTTTCTATATATAAGAATAACGAAGTCGGGGATAAATTATAAACATATTAAACATCAGTTTCATATCATTCTATATAATTAAATTTGAAATTATTATAATGAAACTACCAAAAAACCTTTTTCTAAATTTGATTACAATATGATTATATTATTCTAAAAATTCTCTATGGAATTCTATGGAATTATCTGCATCGTATTACAGTAAACAATAATATGTTATTTAATTTATATTTTACCGACTTAAAAAAAACCTTTTATAGTTTATACATTTGTTTCTTATCTGTTGATTATAAATTAGTAATATTATAATATTTATATAATAAATATTAGATTATCTCGCATGTTGATAATTTTAAATATATTTTCAGGTTAATATATGTATTTGAAATTATTATGTTTAACAAATAAATGGTAGAATTATGGAATATAGAATATATTGTTAGTAAAATTTTTTTTTTTTCATTAATACCTAATAAATAGGAATAAACTGTTTAAAAATTATTATTATAGCAAAAGAAAAAGAGCCAATAATGGGGATGGAAGTGGCTACTGTTGTAGGCGAGAATTTGGGGAGGTTTTGTATAAATAATACCGTATTAGAATTTCGTACATCCATTAGGGCGTGGCCACACAAACGCGATTTTGCCACGTCCTTTGCCGAAAACACAAAAATGATGAATAAATAGAGCGCACCGGTAATACCAGTTTGCACGTGAATGCACGAAATTTCGTGGTTTAGCAAGTTTCTCGCGTTATTGTTTGTAATCAAAATACTTGAGCAGATTACACAGAACTCGCGTAATTTTGGTTTCAAAGTAAAAAAACTTATTATAAAACCAAAAGTTTTTTCCCGACTTTTTTAACGTTTTTTAAAATCGCTAAAACTTTAAAAAATATATAACTTTAAAAAAAAATCGCAACGTCTTGTCCTTCGGAATATTTTTCTCTATAATTTCCATGATATAGGGGCTTTTACCCTTAAACCAAAACCAAGCGAGTTCTGTGTAGTCTGCGTAAATATGTTTTTACTATATCTGGTATTTGAAAGACACAAACAACAAATGCACGTTCTCTTAAGATAGTGAGATATCGAGATCTCAATAATGAAGAAGGCGTTATAACAATTGTAATACACCACAAAATAACATGAGGAGTTTCCTCATCCCCCCCCAAAAAAGCAATAGTTATCATTTTTTTTTTTATAATTCCTCTTATTGACAACTGAACACAATAGTTTTTAGATATAAACTAAAATTAGTAATACAAATAATATAAAAAAAAAGCTAATATTGGGGATGGAAGCAACTACTGTTGTAGGTGAGAAGTTTTGAAGATAGGATACATAAGGTTATTTTATTTATATCTGTAAGCAACGATAAGCCATTGCTTGGCGAAAGAAGATTCCCAGCGCAGTTCAGTAATACATAATTTTAAGTGCCGTAATTTTTTTTGCGATTTTCGTTTAAATTTTATTTCAAAACGCTTGTAAAAATAAAAGTAATCCGTTGATTTTGGAAATTCTATCACGTCTAGGTTAGTCCAATATAATTATTATTATTATTAAGTTTCAAGTCTCTACGTGTATTTATAACCGAATGACAGCAAAAAAACTCCAAAAAATTAAAATTCCTTAAAAGCTCAAAAGTGACTCGAATGTTTTGGCTATTATACCGTAAAAATGTAAATCAAAAAGGCAAAAAAAAAGGTTTGTGATTTTTCGATTAAATCATTTTTTCTGGTAGAAATCGTCGTCCGTGTTTTTATAAAATAATTAAATCGTGAAATGTACGTTTTCCTACGTTTTTTCCCATTTAAGTGCTTTTAAATAAAAAAAATGGCGTCGAAAATTTAATCGATATTTTTGTCGATTTTATTTCTATTTTGTTTACTGAAAGCATTGCATATCATGGGAACCATAGCCGCCGTTCTAATGGCAACACACACCGCAGCTGTAAAATCATAGATGTTTTGTTTTCCATTATAAATATTTTTCAGATTTTACTTCTGGGATTTGTTAGGGACCTATAGCACAAATGGAAAATGCCGCACGGTCGCACCCTCGAATTCCAGTTTTATACTTAGGGTAGCTCTGACTCACCAGATGCAATAACAATACGATACAGTACGCGTGTTTCACCCTCACGCGTTGTCGGGATAACAAAAAAAATAATTTCGATCCCTCGACTACGGGCGATATTGGAAGCGACGTTGCCAAATTTATTGTTATAATATACAATAAGTAATCGTTAGTTGGAAACACTCTATAACTCTTCACATGGTATTAGGAGAAAAAATCCCCCGACCAAAAACCATACTGGGAAAATAATAGGCTCCGTTGTACATTTGAAAAAAAAAAAAAAACCTACATATTTATTATACTTATTATTTTAAGTTGATAAAAACAAACAAGCAATTTAAACATATTTTTTAAAAGCACGATAATCGTATGTTATAAGTATTATAACTTAAGACTTAAGACCGGATTTAATTGATATTGCAACTTTTTTTCAATAAAGATAAATCAGATCTGGTTAAATATATAGCCGATATATACAAAAACATTTTTCCTATTTAATTTTAATATGCAATTTTTTGCAATTTCCCCACGTTTTTAAATCATAGGCGTTTATCGTTCGTTTTTAATTTTCTAGAAGCTTGGAAAGCCCAGTAAGCGATAGCGAATATATATTATTGGTGGCAATTCAATTCAACGTAGTAGTACATCGATTCGTGTGCGTTTACTTTTTGGTATCATAGTGTCTATTCTTTTGATCAGTTTAACCGCACAGTAAACGTATTCGAAGTAATGCCTAAAATAAAATTAACTTTAAAAAGTAAAATTTCGAATTTAATTGCTCCTTAATTTGCTCCTCAAATCATAATATAGTCGCGTAGATTCCACGCGCTATTAATTTTTTCCATTTACGATAGTTTTTGTAATATTAGCACTTATATAGTGTAATTTGTCTAAAAGGAAATTCAACTAGGAAGGTACGTTAAGGAGGTAATTTTTCGATTTTCCCAAGAGTTTTCCCAGCAAATGTGAATAACCGAGAAAAACATAAGAAAACCAGGAAAATCGGCACAACATAATACAAATATTATCATAGAAAATATATAAAGCTTATTTAATTATTTTACTTTAATATGAGATATGTATTGTTGACACAAAGCATCGCTGTCAACTGAACTCCGCTCAGAATCGTTTTTTCGTTAGCAGCGGTTTATTGTTGCTTACAGATATACATTAAATTACCTAAGAGTAACTGCACCCGTCTCCATTATCCTAGGACGTCTTTTTTTTCTTAATTTAAAATTTAATTCATACATTGACTATTGCGTTCTTATCTTTTACTACTGTGTTACCCAATATACTGACTTGATTGAAATTACCCAAGTTGTTTATTTATAGACTATGGTTATCGATTGAAGATTACAAAGAAACCTTTACTTTTTTTTTTAGAGTGTATAACATTTAATTAAGTGATATAATAATGAATCTAATTTTTTGAAGAAGAAATATTTTATAGAATTAATTATTATTTTTTATTATCTAGTGTTAAAAGGTAATAAAAGGTTTTTTTTTTTGAGGGGGGGGGGAACTAACATTTACCTAACTAGTTAATTTTTCTCTGGCAAGAGTGCACGACCCGAATTTAAAGTTTGCGCACGTTTATGATGATATCGTTTGTACAATATTGACGTTTAGTCCATATGGAAATGTCGCTTATTAGCAGGGTCGCCAACCGTCTCGATTTTAGTGGGACATTCACGATCTATATGTTTTTTTCCCGCGTCCCGATCAATGTTGTTGCGGGACACATTTTTCCAAGGACAAAGGTAAAATAATAATTAGTGTAATAATATCTTTTCCACATTTGTACAAACGATGGAACTGTTGAAAAAAGGCATCAATGATCGTTATTCGACCGATTGCTGTTAAGGAGTGCGTGCTTGAATTATTATTTTTACTGTATCTGTTTTTTTTCTCCAATATGTAATCGTTATTTCGTTGATACGCGTACAAATGTATTATTTTGGAATGAGCCGCCAGTATGCAGTGTATTTTCATATTGTGCGTGTGTATAATTGGTGTGTATCTATATTATAAATCATACAAAATCAGTGACCCTCGAGAACAGAGTACTCCACCGAAGAAGATAATACGTCCTGGTACTTTTCGTGAAATGTGTTCAAGTTCTAATACCTGGCTTCAAAAATCAGAAAATAACAATTTGTATGGTCATTGTCAATTATGTAGAAGAGACTTTTTATATCTCATGGAGGTAAATCGGATGTGCAACACCGCGCACATAGTTTTTCGCATAAACAAATAGAAGGTATGATGTAATATGGTATGCCCAAAATTATTATACTAAAATTAAATACAATTTTCTCGTATCGGAAAAAGTCCCGAATTTTTAAATCGAATTGTTGACAACCTTGCTTATTAGACCCACGTAAAATACAATATAATAACACAATAATCTCGTGATACGAAAATAATATTATTATCTTTTCGATAATAACAATGTCATGTTGTGGAGTGCGAGCCGCTGGTTTTAAAAGTATAAATAAATTTAACAACAGTGTCGCGTGCCCGCACGCACATTTTTAGACGCGGTCGGTTGAGTTATCGTAGCGAAGGCCGCCGCCGCGGACGACGTTGAAATTCTGGTGCCGCTAGGAGCAACACTTGATGGAATAAATATATTTAATAAAATTGACATTTTTACACAAAAACTGTTTCGCGTGGGACAAACATATGAAGAAAGTATGCAGAGATGATTTATTAAATTTTAACAGTACATAGAAGAGAACTTTATCTATGACGTAACGTTTTTATTATTTTGATATATATATATACTCACTGCATTTTAATACTCAAATAGAAAAAAAAAAAAACGAAAAAAACGCATAATTTTTATGAATAAATAATTTGGATTATGTTTAAGCTATCGAAAATACAAAAACGCTACGTCATAAATTCAATTGCTCTCTATGTACTGTACGAATTTTGTGAGGCAGCCGTGAATAGTATCTCCGCAAGTTTGTTCCGCGCAAAAGCAATTTTACGGCAAATTTACGGGTGATGTAGCGTCCTCTTAAAGCTAGCGAATATTATAATATTATGAAGTGTTGTTTAGAATCTTTAGATCCTAATAATTTAAAAATTCAATTGTTATTCGTCATTTAAAACGGTTACACTAAAATATTAGTTTGATACGGATGATGTAGCTAAGGTCCTATCTTATACGATAATATATATTAGTATATAGGTGATGAGCTCGTTTGCCTAGGAGTCGTCGCTATCGAATTGGCGTACCAGCGGCGGATCTAGACATTTTTAAAGGAAGGGGGCTCATTATTTATATTTTCAGTAAACTAAATATAAATTGTATCAATAAAAACTGTATTCCGAGCACCTGTATATTATTATTGACTAGAGGTAATTCAATAATTTTTAATTTTCATTGCCATCGTACTTTTAAGATACTTTATTTTCTCTGTTTTACATGAATTCATTCATAACGATTACGTAATAAAGCAAAATAGATACCTACCTACCTAGCGAAATCGGCACCCGATGCCAGAAAAACCAATGAGCCGATGATTTGAGGGGGAACAAAGCTCAACCTGATACATTTATTATAAAAATATTAAATTACAGAACTTTAAAAAAGGTTCTATGGCGCCCCTGTAGTCATAGCGCACGGCGCGTGATCACCTCTCGCATCTCTCTCAGCCCTGCTGGTACCTATATTTAAGATAAGGTCCCGGAGCCAATATTAAAATTTATATGAAATTAAATTCCGATAATATTTTAAGTATACCGTAATATAAACTGAAGTTGGTCACCGAAATTAATTTGACCACTAACACCAAAGGTCACTTATAAAGACCCTCGTTTTAGAGCGACAGTGGCGGACTGGGCTGGGAGCAGTGGCGGAGAAGTCGGCGCGATTCGCGGTAGGATTATTAATAATTCGGGCTGCTACGTACATTATGTGCGATTATTTTTAAGTTCATTGTTATGAATAAAACGTATTATAAATTTAGAGAATATAATAAAACTGGCTCGGTATTAAAACAATAATCATCTAAATGAAGGTAGATACATACCTATTTCATGTCATATTTCTGAACACGTTCATCGAGTTCAATGGTTTTATAAATTTAATACTTTCCGGGGCTAAACTCTATGGTAAAATTGATGTACCTGAACCTAACGATAAAACACGTTATTAGCGAGCAACGGCTGACGGCCGTACACCAACAATAATAGTAATAAGGTATCCACCATTAATAAGGTATTCACAATAGATAGTTGGGATGGCGATCGAGTCCTAACCGGGTACCCGATTTCATGTTCTATATCCGACGACTACTCGGTACCTGGTTTATTAATAAATAATGTACCCGGAACATCCCTAATAGATAGCCCTTTGCAATTTCTTTTTATTTTGTCTATCGGGTCACTTAGTTAATATAATTTCAAAAATAATTAATAAACTGCTCTAGTTGTAAAATGAAGAAAATTAAAATCAAGAATTCCAAAGTTAAAAACCCCGTAAAGGCGGAGCTGAAAAGTGCCGCATAAGACGAGCTAGGTAGGGGGTAAACGCCCTCTTAATATCTTTACCTATACTATTGTCTTATTATTAATTTTAAAGAAACTGTGTATCAAAATTATAATAAATTAATAATATTAGTTAGGTATAGGTGTAAGAATCTTTGAAAATTATTGTATTTTTGCTATCGATATTTTTAGTTTGTCTTACGATTTTGACAAGGTGCTTGCCATATTTTTATTGTATTTATAGGATATTTTTAAAATATTTAAGTACATACCTACCAATCGGTTAGTACAATATTAGGTGTACATAACTATACCTTAGTAATTAAATAATTTTTTAAATACATTGAAAAAAAAAAAAAAAAGGTTTTCTTTATATTCACATTTAGAACACATAATACCTACCTACAAAACGAAATATGTGATAGCATATGTGGAAATTTAATTATCTATAATTTTCATAAAAATATAGGATACTCTACACTTATTTAATCTTTATATAAATATAATTCTACTGTACGTGCGTATGTCACTGAACTCCTCCTAAACGGCTGGACTGATTTTGACGAAATTTTTAATGTGTGTATGAATGGGTCCTTGAATGGTTTAGATTCACAATTGGACTCGATAGGTGGCGTTGCAAGGGTAGCTGACACAGAGTAATTGGTATTTTTAGTACAGCGATTTTTTTTTTTTTTTTTTTTTTTTTTTGTTGATTTATGGGTTACCTTGGTGATACGGATGAAATTAAAAAACAAAAAAAATGAATAATCAGTAAGATATTCTGTGTAAGTTGTCCCAAAATTGAAAAGGGTCATTCCGATGGAAAATGAATAAATAAAAATTCATCAGAGGGCGCCAAGAGAGTGATACAATCGAGTTATTATTTTTTTAAACTATAAATTTGAATATATCGGCAAATACGCACATTTATACTATGCAGGTATGTATAAACGAATTGATATTTTTTCGCCGACGCCCATAACTTGAAAACGGACGGACCGATACGCCTGATTCTTTTCCCACGGAGGTATAAAACAAACGCCGTGCCTTCTTGCGAACGACAATTAGCTCGTATAATACGGTACACGCGCTTTCCCGTTGCCGAGCGTCTCCGCTCCCTGATAGATCGGCAGAAGATCAACAGTCGGACAATGGACATTTAAGATACCAGGCCGCAATCACGCGTACTAATGAAAGCCAAGAGCAACGCAATGGACGCCGTCGAGCTAATGCATCGAGACAATGACTGGCCCGTCAACGGAGTCGCCGACACATTATAAAATAAAACTATTATAATTTTTATTGTCGCTATTATTTACACTGTTCAAATATCACAATAGAACACATTTAGGCCGCCGCAGGTGGACTACCCACTTTCCACCTATTTGTTTTCATTCAATTCCAACACGGCCAAAACCAAAAATCAATATGGGTAAAATAATAACAATAATACAAATTGGCACGGGCAACGCCGGGCGCGGGACAACCGGTATTATAGAAAATGGATGATATCAAATATTATAGCTCAGACTCTCAAACATTGTAAAACCGTTGTAGAAATTATACATTTTGGAAATATTCAACTGAAAGTCTAAAACACCGCTCGTTTTTTCCGCGCATTTCGGATTACTGCGCGTCCGAGAATCGCGTCATCAAATTCCTGATAACCGATATTACGCGAACACTAGAACACGGCACTATTATTCACGGGAGAAACCTAATGTTTCGCTGAGCCGCGGATCGCTGCCGGACCCCCGATGTGGCCCGATGGTCGCGGGAGACCTGGGCGTGGTGCGGCGCGGGGATGACTGGTTTTCGTCGAGACTCCCCGCCGTTCTTTCGTGGAAAACAGTGCAGGTATTACTGGGTGTACTGCGCGTATTACATGGGCGTTACATGGGTATACCGGCCGGGTATCTACTGGATGTTATGACGCCGGGTATTATATTATTATTGACTACTACTCTGGGTACTCGTATGGTGTTTCGTCGAAACTGTAATTTACAATTTCTCGGAATTGCCGCGAATCGCCAATGTGAACTACAACGGAATCGCGTATTTCGTCATTCCGTACACGCCGTTGTGTTGATGCACACCGACGGCGCACGTCGAAATGCACGTGCGTATCGACGCATTTTGTACGCTCGCGCAGCCCCGTCCAAAGGCGCCCGCCTTCACCAGTGAAAAGGGCCGAAGCTGAGTTGAAAACGGACGCGACCCATAGACAAATATTGTTGCCGTGCAGTTAATCGGCCCGGTAGGCGGTAAAAAGAGCGCGTGCAACGTAAAGAAAAATAACGCCGTTGTACGGCAGTACGATAATATCCACACCACCGGCGTTGTATCGCAGCACCGCGCAATGTGGCAGTCGTATGGCTCTAAACCTTACCGTGCAAAGACCGCCGGCGCGCGTACCGTTCGCCGGTCCGATGATGTCGCACCGACGTGGCTCTAAAACTAAAAACCACGAGCGCCGTTTTATCGTTACCGTTTACCGCCGCAGTGTGTGCGGACCTCACAGACCGGAAAATACATACGTCCAGTGTGTTGAGACTGCGTTTAAGCCGCGCCGTCCGGTAATTTGTTTTCCGGTTTTCCCAATTGTTATGAAAACCCCTTGGGAAATCAATAACGACCTCCTCCTCAATGCACCAATAAAAATACAATTTCCTTTCAGAAAATGCGCCGCATTTGGTACACCGAATCTAGGTCGATACGTCAAATGCATTTTACTGCGTAAAAGATCACGAACGAGCGTGCTTTTGGATTTCTGTACGTATTTAGAAATAAATACTATAAGTATTCATTTTGAGGCCACAGGACCGCACTTTTCAACGAGACTCATTGAATGACTGATAATAACCTAAAAGTTTTAAAAATTTTTACTAATCAATATGTATAAGAGAAAAGTAATAAATAGTATTGACATCATATAGATCTCAATTAAAAAGCCACAAGCATTGTTCAAATACACAAATGTATTATCAATCAAATTTTTATTTTCATCGTGATTTTTAATAGTTTTTTTTAAAGTTTAGAGGGGAAAAAAATATACAGTCAATTGATAGCCATAATAATAATAATAATAATAATAATAATGACGATTACAGTCTGTTGCATTGTTATAATTTTCTCTGAACTTTAAACAATTATTAAAAATTATGGATTTATTTTATTGAATAGTCCAAACATTCAGAAGATTAATCGTATTAATCTACACGTTTTTCGGCCAAAACGTAAAAATCGAATTCGAATGTTAATATTATCTGTAGTCTTTATCCAGTAGTATGGGGAAAAAAAAATAAAACAGCTGAATCTGTGTTGGTTCGGGAGACGTTGGTCGCAGGCGTCTCTTCGTGGGACACGCTGTAATTGTTATACGTTTTCGTATTTCTTTTGTACGCTCGTATATTATATTTTACAATAATAAACCCTCGTTGGCGGGAACTGATGCAGACCTCCCAAGCGCAAACGGTTTGGAATGCAGAAAAAAAAATGTATTTGTACCCGCGGAACATGTAACAATACATAATATAACATAATTTAATATATTATCACACTGGCAGATGTGCCGGCAAACGGGTCGCGCACAAAAGGTTCTTCTCGGTATTTTTAACGTTTTTTTCTCACCCCTCGTGCGGGCCGGTTTGCAACGCGCGCAGATTATGGACCGGGGACGGTTATAACCGTCGTCGATTCGTTTGTATACGCGAACGCGCGCCGGCTGCTCGACGACCGTACGCATCCCCGAAACACCGGGGGTCGTCCCGTACGAACGACCCCAATATTTTATGCGTTCGACACACAATGCCTTCGTGTCATACGAGTTTTGGGCGAACCGTACGTAACGTATAGAACAGCAACGATAGTAATCGTTAAATGGGATTTTTTTTTTTTTTTTTCTTTCGCATCCCCCGTGACGACCAGAACCGCCGACTCCGAATATAATACAATATAATATAAGTAGTCTTTGTCGCCGAAGCCATGAGCTGACAGCTGCGGGGTTCGCCTGTATTAAAATGCATTACGGCGAACTACCATTGTGTACAGACACCGAGTACCCGTCGGCCGTCCGCGTTCTATAGAAATACATTTTGTATTGACACGGTATCGAAAAAAAAAAAACCCAAAAGACCACTCCGGATACGGTATTGTATTAGGCTGGGTTCACGTGGACGCGCGTTAGCCCGCCACAAAACGCGCGCATGGCCGTTCAAATAGCTGCGTGTCACGTGCGTTGAACGGAAATGTTCTAGTCGAAAAATGATACTGGGCACAGTTCAGACTGACATCGAAAATGGATGTGATAGAGGCCGCGTGTTCGCGAGTCGTCCTGCACCGAATGATGAGAAAACGCAGGCGAAAGCGGCAGAGGTTAGGTTTGGGTTCATCCTATTTTAAATACAAGGCTTTATATGAGTATTTATGTTGCGTTACGTCCAAAACCAGAGAGCACGATGGCAAATTGTTCAACCAAGTACTTTAGAATGTCCATTAAAGCAATCGGTGACCTATTGGAGATAATTAAAGACTACTTAGAGGCTATAGACGAAATGTATACATGAAAATACGATGAAAACCCAACCGTTCGCATCGAAACGTGCGTGTTCAACTGAACTAGTGACGGGAACAATCGAGATAAATTACTCGAAATACTCGATAGTTAGATTTACTCAATTATTCCGATGATTGTTTTGGAAATTCTCGAGTGATTAGAGAATTTCGGTATCGAAATCAACTGATGTTGGGTGATAAATTAATCGGCAAGTGATTCTCACGTAATTAAATCGACTGATGTCTCAATCTAAAACATAAAACAATTGAATGCAAATCAGTCATGTTGGTTATTGTACCTACACGTTATTACATTTCTTTTCTAAAATGTTTAATAGGTAATAATAATTAATTGAAGAGCTAATTGTCAAGCCCCTAGCGAGTATTGAATAATGCTGGTTGTGCAGAGTATCGAGAAACTGAGTGCTATGAAATACTAAATTGACCGAGAGATTTTTTCGAGTGAATTTCTCGATTTTCATGGCCTCTCGATTACCCACTCCTCGGTTGTTGAAATTACTCGATTGTTCCCATCACTTAACTGGACGGTCCGAAAACAACACATAATATTGCAACGATTCACCGTGTCGCGCACGTTTTCGCGCGACATGTGAACGTTATCGCGACCCCGCCGTTTAGCCGCGTTTTCTGTTGGCCCGTGTCCTACAATGTACAATAAGCGACCGCAACGGCCGGGGCCCAGTGTCGGCGTGAGCTTATCATTTCAATGACGTAGTATAATTTTTCCACACCCACTCAACCGTCCTCCATTTTATGCGAACGCAAAATAAAAAATAAATAAAATAAAATATAAATAAGAATCTTGTATCTACTCAATATCTACTCAATTATACGATCATAAACATCAACATTCATCACCAACCCACCCTTTTTTTCGTGACGCAGTCGACTCGATTTAAATCCGTTCACGCCGCCAATGTCGGGGTCTGTATATTCGCAGACAGTTGGATAGATAGTAGATAAAGGTATATCGTAAAATCGAATTTACAACAACGTTCAGTCAGAATGGCAAACAAATAATAGTTTTGAACAATTTTGAATTTAAATTTAAATACGAATCAAAAAAAAGTGGTTTTAAAACATTGGTTTGTATGATCAAAGTTTTTAAAATTAGTTAAATAATAATGTTTTTTTCTATTTCATAATTTTAAAATCGGTTTTTTTTTTATATTAATGTACTTTAAAAAACTCCAATTGACAATGTGTGCACAAAAAAAATAAAACACATACAATAACCTACGTAAAAACTTCGCAGAATTAAAATGTCTATAAAATAGCTCAAAAATGCAATTTTACAACGTCTAGAAAAAGCAAATATAAGTTTCCTGTCAAAATTTCAAATTCCTACGAAATATTTTTAATTGAATAATATAAAAAAACTGTCCTAAGGGCGGGTAGCCACAGTTATAGGTAATTTAATGTATAGCAACGATAAGCCATTGATAACGAAAAAACGATATTCTGAGCGAAGTTCGGTTGATAGTGTTGCTTTGTTAACACTATTTTATGGTAAAATAATAACTCGACGTTCCTAACGAAAAGGGAAGTAACTCATTTTTTTTCATTATTCAGTTTATCCCCTAATTTTGTTAGGTTTTTTCTCTTGTTTTCCCACGAAACGGCAGTATCTCAAACCTACCTAGGAGCTTAAAAGTCGAATATTTTAAAAACTCCCAATATTGTCGTTTCCGCCGAAAACAGACGTATCTTTAGTCACGTCCTTTTAAAATAAAATTATTTCCCGCGAAAGAATACGTAACTCAGTTTCTATTTTTAAAATTAGTACTAATTTTAATGTAGATAATGTAAATAGATAAATTAAATAAAAAGTATTAGAATTACCAAAATTTTATCTTGCTATTAAATAATAATGATAATATTTTTATCTTATCGAATATTAAAATATAGGCTTAAAAAAAACAACATAAGAGAAAATTATTTACTTATTTTGTTTTTCCTATTAAATGAGAATAAAATTGTGTAATTATTATCATCAAGTCGTTTTAAATTTAATAATATAAACGAAATAGAATACTTTAACAAATTTTTTATGGTTAGTTATAATGGTAAGTAGTATATAATTAAATTATTAAATTATTGACATTGTTTGTATAGTTATTATACTATTTTTAACAGAATTTAAATGCCAATGGCTTAACAATATTTTCATCAGACGATAATGATAATATTGTTTTGGTGTAATATTGTACTCAAGTTTTATAAATTATATTTTTAATTTATCACAAAATTGTATAAAATAATATTATGAACGGTGTTATAAATAATGTTAACATTATAATATTAATGTCGTAAATATTCTATTTTATTACTTATCATAAAAAAAATGTCCATTTATTTTCATTGATTTCACAATGCAATTTAGAATATTATGCATTAAAAAAACTATCAAGTTCATAATAATAACATTTTAGATTTTTTTGTGTCCATAGAATTCACTTTTTACCGTCGAACAAGGACATAACCCGAGTTACGTTTTATTAAATTAATTCTTTTCTACCGAAAAAGGACGTAAGTCAAATAAAAAATCAAAATATAACTTAAGGTCGGTAACAAAAAGATATTTTTAAAAAACCAAAGCAATTTCCCATCTAAACAATAAAAAACAGAAAAATACTAAAAAGAGCGAAATATTAAAAAAATTTAAATGCAGAATAAGAATTTAACTTAGAAAATTTCAAACTACACTATAATATAATATATGAGTAGTCTTTGTCGCTGAAGCTATAAGCTGACAGCTGCAGGGTTCGCCTATATTAGAATGCATTACGGTGAATTACCATTGTGTACAGATACCGAGTACCCGTCGGCCGTCCGCATTCTATAGTAATATATTTTGTATTGATACGATATCGAAAAATAAAACCCAAAAGACCACCCCGAATACGATATTGTATTATGCTGGGTTCACATGGACGCGCGTTAGCCCGCCACAAAACGCGCGTATGGCCGTTCAAATAGCTGCGTGTCACGTGCGTTGAATGGAAATGTTCTAGTCGAAAAATAATACTTATCCGCCAAAAAAAAGACGTGAGTCAAATAAATAATCAAATTATAACTTATGGTCGATAACAAAAAGATATTTTTAAAAAAACTAAAACAATTTCCCATCTAAACAATAAAAAACAGAAAAATACTAAAAAGAGCGAAATATTAAAAAAATTGAAATGCAGAATAAGAATTTAACTTAGAAAACTTTAAACTGCCCTCCTAAAAAATCGTAAAAAGTGAGTTACTACCCTCTTCGTTGGGTGTGGTATATATTTTCTTTAATACTATTTGTTCAATATTGTACCTATTTCTTTCGTTTTCCTACATTTTTTCTCGGTTTTTCTCATTTATTGAGATTGAGAAAATTCCTGGGAAAATCAAACAATTGTCTTCTTCAAATTTCCTCCCCAGTCAGATTTACATTTAAAAAACAGTGCTATCTTTGAAAATCGGAGCAAAATTTCTGGGAGAAAAGTTATCCACAGAAATAAAAAATCATAATATTTTACCGATATATTTTGTATATTCTCCCGATTTTCCTCCTTTTTTTTTTTTCGATTTTCACATCTGATAAGAAAACATCTTTGTGAAACCATAAGCTTCTTCGCTTCACTCAGAATCTAAATTTAAATTATCAGAATTTTATTATTTTCGTAATTTTTTTATAACTTCTACGTATTTTTCGGTTTTGTTCAATTATTAAATCAACTAGAAAGAAATAAAAAAAAAAAAAACATTTTATTGGTTACCAATATGATTTGAAGTTCAGCAAAAAAGATCGTTTGTTGTTTTTCTACTGAAGCAATATATTTCATAGAAAACACAAGCCGTAAAAACTTTAAATAATGAAATCGTTAATCTATAATTTAAATAAAAACCGTATTATTCGTATTTTTTTGGTTCTTCCCAATTATTATTATGAAAAATAATTTAGATATCAAAAAACGGCTATCTCTGTCAGCGGTAAAATATTAAAGGTAACAATATCGACCATATACGGATATGGTAGGTTTTTTAGGTATGCGAACGATATTAAATTTAACGACCAGCCGTTACAATACGGGTATAATAGTATGGTTAATGTTTCGGCATTGGGCGTATAGTATTTCGCCCGATATAATAGGCCGTATAGTCTAAACGCTGTATACCCGTATGCTTGAAAATTAACAAATACGGTAATGACCGGAAATCGAACGTTTTCTGCGATCGTTTAAAATATCGAGTATGTACCCACTGTAAAGAGAAATTAGTTACTCAGTTATTCGCCAAATAATGTATGTTTTCGTATAACGAAATTCTTAATAATGTTATAATTATAATGCAATTACCATAGCCGGGTAAATTTAAAAAAAAAAAAGTAATAATAAAAAATAACGACCTCATGTACAACCGTCGGACGGTTTAACGATTCAATTATATTGTCAATGATGTTGAATCAACTCCCATTATACTTTAAAACGCTGTGCGATGAAGACTATAATTTACTGGAGGTCTAAATTTAGCGCAAACTTCCCACCGCCGTGGCTGCGTCGAACAATAGGTTTGCCAAGATATTGATAACTGCCGTTTGTGTGCCATCGACGTTTGTATATATGTGTTTTCTTTTGTTTCTAACTTTTACTTATTTTAAATTTCAATTAATTTCTGTCTCCCAAGTTCTTCACGATTGTGCAATAGTCGCAACAACAGACTATAACGGTCAGTTAGACTGGTCAATCGCGATTCCCTTTCGCATTTTTTTGAAGTTTTGGATTTTTTTCAGAAAATAAATAAAGTAATTTTTTTTTTTTTCTGTAAATTTGTGTATATTTGTTTAACCCACGAATATAAAAATTAGATTTAGAAAAAGGTAATATATAATTGGAAAACGAGATTATACACAATGTACACTAATATCGAGTTGCAACGTACAATAAGTTAATAAGTTAAAAATAATAGTGATATGAAGTAATATAAAAGTAATAATTTGTGTAAAATACGTGTTGTGTAAAACTGTGAATAATTTAAACAATACTTATTTATATAGTAAATAAATGTACATAGTTATAAAAAAGTAAATTCATTATTTTATTATACAGCATGACCGCGTATAACATACGAACAAATATTGTATTTCAGCGGTTCTTAAACTTTTGTAGAACACGGACCCTGATGAAAGATTTTTAGAAATCGCGAAACCCCTACCAATTTTTTGTCGAATACCTTTTTTTACAAAACATCTCATGTTATTCTAACTAAAATTATAATAATTATTTTATATTACAAATTATAGATTGGGGGCCGAGGACCATAGGTTAAGAACCGCTGTTATATTTTATATATTAGATATGGTAAAATCAATGTTACACAACAGTTAAATACCCAATTAAACGATCGTTCTATAGCAAAGTAGGTAGCGAGTTCGATCCCCACCAGGAGTGATTGGAAAATTTGCGGAATACCGTATCTTTGTTTTACTTTTAAGATTTTTTTTTTTCAACATCCCATTTTTAACACCACACCGAGTGTAGAATTTACATTATATATCAATATTATTACATTAGTTATAATTGTCATTGTGATTAATAACATAGTTGTTTTAAATATTATTGTTCTCGTATCTACCCTTTATTAGAGTTTGAACCTACAAATCAAGCATTTACCATAAATTCAATGTTTTAACAATATATTGTTAGTTAAATCAACTACAGTTTAGCTTTAAGCGAAAAACAACGTGTAAATGTGCACAACATTTAAAACGTGTGTTAAAACGATAGCACTTTTCTATGTGTGTATAAGTAAGAAAAATATTAAAGAAAATTGCAATATACGCGCGCTTCAACAAATAACCGATTATTCTTTTGTCTAGAACGCGACTATTGTGCGAGTACGTCACGTACGATTTTAACTTAAAACGCTCTTAAAAACAAAAACCCTAATATATTGCGATTTACAGATTATTTTGTACGTTATCTCTGTGACTCTGTATGCTTACCGTACAGAATACTTGAGTAGGCCACTGCTGAAGAGGGGAAGTACAGAAAGTAGGACATGACGAGTGGGGAAGTGAAGGGGAAGTATACCCCAATAATGTAATTTCTCTTCAATATTTATAGTTATATATATTATAATATTATCTATTACATTTTTAGTTGTTTTATTTTTTAATTTAAAGAATATTGACAATCTGTGTAATAAATATAAAATATATAATACAATATATGTAAAATAGTAAAATAAGCAAATCCGATACGATATAATTTTGACATTTTTAACCGTGAGTAATTTGGAGAAGGGGGTTATCCAATGAAAAAACGCAGCATCTATTACATTTATAAAAAAAATTGCATAAATAATAGTAGGTAGTTGTTAAAAAATTATCCCTATCTTCCCTTCCCTACTTGAGGCTGAATAATTTGACCTGCACTGCAGAGGTAGGATACCTAATGAAACTTAGAATTTAATCTGACCTATCTTTTTTTTTATATATAACATCAAACATGAAGTTATTATTAGTAATTGGTGATACACGTTGTATTTGGACCCCCTCCCAAAAAAATAAAATAAATAAAAATCGTGGTTATATGCCTTTATAGTTATTATTTTATTATTCAGGTACGTAGAGAACATAGCCTCTAAATTGAGATC
Source organism: Cinara cedri (assembly GCA_902439185.1). Classification (NCBI taxonomy): domain Eukaryota; kingdom Metazoa; phylum Arthropoda; class Insecta; order Hemiptera; family Aphididae; genus Cinara; species Cinara cedri. The sequence continues at coordinate 261,599 of CABPRJ010000986.1, read as the reverse complement.
ATCAGTGTGAATATTATAATAATTATTATTATCTTTTAAGGGGGCTCGAGCGTGATCAATTTTAAGGAGTAAAAATTAGACAACTTTTATGACAGTACAAACGGGTCTTGTCAGTGTATGAGAAGTAAATAAACATTAGTGTGAGTGCGGTTAACGCGTGTACCGCCACCACCAGCTTAACGGGCAATACCCGTTTGGACCAATTTTTCTAAAAAACAACCCATTTGGACTAGTTTTGAAGACCCGTTTGGGCTAGAATTTTTCTTATATTAGTTTAACTGAACGTTCATTTAACGAGCCATCATATAATAGTATTTTATCTGTGTAGTCTTATCATACGTAAGACCTTGATACACAGATATCTTTTATATAAAGATTATAGATTTAGATATACATTTAATTTAACTGGATTTTTGGTATGTTTTAAAATTAAATTCATACACAGAAATTGTATTTAAATCTAAATAATTTACCTATACTTAATTTAAAAATTAATTTTCGTAGTTTAAATAAACGTTTATTTAGTGAGCCTTTATAGAAATGTATTGGTCCAAACGGGTTGCAGTTTTATTAGTGGCCCAAACGTTCCTGGTCCAAACTGTTTCGCCCATTTTAACCATTATAGCAGGTACCGTCGAATTTCATATCGTTAACGCAGTTATTTTGTGTTAGGTTAAAAAATAAAATATAAATCTTCACAGTGCTTAAAACAAATTCTAGTGTAATACAATAATTCCGTACAATATAAGTATAACACGTCAAATCATTCAACTTCAAGCAAGATGCAAATCTACAAAATAAATATATTTTAATATAAAGCATACTTTAAATTTCAATTTATTTTGACTAAAGCAGAGTCCATTGGTGGAATTCAGGTTTACCTGTAGTTTTGACCGACATGGGGCTTATGTATGAATTTATTTTACTTAGCCCGCCTAAATATTAAAACTTACGCGTTTTTATTTTTAACCTAGAGGACTTTTAGTTGGTTTGGTGAATCCCATGTTTTTAAATTTTCCTATATGAAGGGGCCATTTTATTAATTTAATCGATCAAGTAATGTGTGACCAGACCGCCACTACGTACATGACCAATCGCATGTTTTCATATTGTAAGATTTTATTCGTACAGTAAATCTCGGACTCCACTGTCACCCGGTGCAGGGTTAACCCAATTACTTTCGACGCACGATGAACTCATTTAATTTATTTAAATAATGGCGAAATTCGATGTAGGATATTTTTAATTACCCTCGTACAAATTTATGCAATACAATATCAAAGGAGTCACTTGACATACGGAAATAATTAAAAAACTTATTTCAATCATTTCGTAAATCATTAAATAATTTGTTAAATAAGCCCACTTCTTCTCTTCTGGTATTGATAGGATGTAGTTTGCTTATTTGATATTTCATAACAATGGACGTAATTTATTATTTGTTTTGTGAAAAGAGAAAAATTCTTTTAGACAACAATAACTGTAAATTTTATAAGAAACACACCACTACAACAGACATAATATATACATGGATGTGCGTAAATAATATGTGCCGTGCTAAGGAAGCACATTTGTATTCATCATATATTCTTATTTGTGCCGTAGGGATTTATAAGTTATATATGTATTTTATTCATTTCAGAACTGACGTACTGGTTTAAATTTTTTTTTTTTTTTTTGTATTAGAACACTCGGAACTAACGTATAATGTTATACTTATAGTTGTAAGTTACATTCACTCTAACTTATAGGACGTTTTCGAAATTTACTAAACGAAATAATACTGAAACGGACCTCTAATGTAAAATAAAAATGAAACAATTTTAAATTCCTGACTCCATGGTGGTGTCGTGGATAACAATAATATAGAAGATACTGGCACTGGCATGTATTGAATTTTTTCGATTGTTTGAGTCACGTACCTATTGGATTTCGAACGCGTTCAAGAAGCTATAAATTATACAGATTTCTATAGATGTGTGTTTTTTTTCTTTGAACTGGAATACTGGCATGCCGTGTCCCAGTGATTCAAAGAAATTCTCTTTACAGAGTACACAATGGTGACATTTACAATGTATGCCAGACCTAACCTAACCCACAGTATATTATTCGTTAATATTATAGAGATATGAAAACACCGGGGGTCGTTCGAATTTTAAAATATTACAATATGTTTTGTTACAGCATTCACGTATAAATCCGAATATTTATGACTTTGCTTTTTTATGGCATCGAGACGGTACAATCAAATAAAAAGACACTGTTAGTGTGCGAACGGTCGTAGATTAGACTATATTATTATGATTGTCACCATAAATATTAATGATCGTATACACGTTTATATTGTACAAAAGCGTAATGTTTAAGAAATTCCCGACTTGATGTTGCCGTTATCAGTGCCGTAGTTTTTGTAAAGGTTCCAAACGGAAATCGAAAACAACAAGCCGCCACTGCCGCAGACGTTGTTAACCGAATTACAAAAAAAAAAAACCGTAAAATTAACATTTACTGTAAACTAGATAGCTAGATACTAGCCAATAACCAGATATTATTATCCAAATGATATTATTATAAAAGCAGACATTGTACTGATAGTTAAAAATCGAGAAAAATTATTTCACTGGAAAATATTGCACCTGATGTAAAACAGAATAGTTGTTACTGGGATAAAAATGTCACAAGACAGTAAAAATCGGGAAAAGTTATTTATCGGTACAATCAATTATCATAACAAGATATTTCCTGTTTTTGTCATTCCTGTGTTTTATTTTCCAGACTTTTACTGCCTTCAGTGCAGGTTTTAAGAGAGAAGGGTAGTTCATCGGTGGGTAATTGCCCGGGAATGACACACTTTGGGCGCGGACAAATTATCTCACAAAAAATTCTTTGTAAAGAGAAATTTCAATATAAAAGATACGGTTTATTTATTTATTTTTTAATTCACTGAACATCAATTTGTTGTTTTATACTCAGGGATGAATTGGCCAATCGAGAAATCAGGTGATTTCAGGAGGCTGGCCTTCGCTTGGGCCGATGTATTATTATGTAATTTATAAAATAAATATAAATAGGTATTACATTGTATTCTTTTAAATATTGATAGTAATGTTTATTAATCCCTTTTATCAATTAACCACATGTATATTAAGCTCGCTATAGTTAATTTATTAATTATATTATACATAATTATGTTAAAAAGGGTCTCGCCCATTATAATGTGTTAAATAGAAAAAAAAAAAAGTAAAACTAAGCTTTTTATAATAGAAAACTTAATATGTCATCAACTATATAGGTTCATGTATTCAATATTCTAATCATTAATTACATCATTTAGATATTGTTGTATAAATAATTTAAATAAGTAGGTAGGCATATTCGGCGCGACGATAGTGGCGCGAAACAAAGAAAAAAAATAAATAAAAAGCGTATAACTATAAATATAAATAAATATCCACTAATGTATATTAACAGGAAACCGAGTTGTACCGGAATTAAAAAACCGTGCTAATTTTTGTTAATCCATCGGCCAGCTCTATAAGGCAAACTGCTGAACATATAAAGTCGTATAAGGTATCAATCGATCAGAAATATTGTGCAGATGGGAACAGGAGAACTCGCAAGCAGATTGGTGAAATGGATTAAAAGTTAAAATCAAAAATTTTTAGGTACTTCCAAGTCCGATTTTTCGTATTCGACGAAAACATCGTAAAATATCTACTCCTGTTACTTCGGCGATGGCAACATAAAATATAATTGTCCCCCGACCCGCAGTCAGTCAGAAAGAAATCGCAATCCGCTTCTGGCATTACCTATGTTTGGTTATCTTAAACGAAGAAAAATAAATGCTATAAACTAGGTAATAATTAAATATTAGTTGGCATATTTTTGGTGATTAACTAGTATAAAACATAACATACGAAGTGATTCACTCAACTGGAAAAACTCATCATTATCTCGGAAAGTATTAACTTTTTTCGAAATTTTTTTATTTGAAAACTTAAGAATCAAATAGTTCTAAAATATTACGTTATTATTTTTTTTTTTACCTCTTATTTTTGGGGGTGAAATGACTGCCTACTTTTGATTTTAAAACGACAACATAGTTTGAAAATACCTTAAATAGATGGAGTATTATTTAAAATAAATTTTGGTAAATACATTTTTGATTTCCATCAACCCGTTGACGAGATATTCCACGTTTTAGTTTTGGTTTTAGTTTTGGAGGAGAGTAGTAGTACATAAAATGCCGTGCGCCGTACCGCAACACAAATGACAGCAAAATCGTTATATTAAATTACCTACAACAGTGGCTGCACCCGTCCCTATTATCCTAGGACAGCTTCTTCAATTCACATTTTGAATAAAAGGACATCATAACAATTAAAACAGCACGTCATTTATTAGCACAATTCATAGTCATAGGGTGTGCTGCAGCTGCTTACCCTGTCTTTGGGGTGTGTCGGACGTGCAGCTGCTCACTCTGCAAAAAATTGTATTTTCATTATAATTATAAATATTATTGCAAGTAAAATAAATAAAACATGATATATATTTTAGATTCGGATCTGTTGGTTTTACTATAATATGTGTTTTTTTTCAAATTTTTTTGTGTTTGTGAACAATTTTTCTTCGAAAAAACTTGCTCTAAAGTATAAACTATAGCACTTATTCTTAAAGGTTCTTTTTCTAGTTCTGGTAATTGTTTTATTTTCCAAGAGGCTTGCGAAATAATTGGGAAAAGCTGATATTTGCATCTAACATTATACCCATGTACCTAATAATTATAAATAATAAATTATAAAATGTTTAAACTACCTATAATGTCATAGTAATTTATATTTATAAACATACAAAAATATTGGGTAATTAGGTAATTTAAAAATGATAATTACCTAATTAAAAAACCTCTCCTAGGATAAGACGGGTGCAGCAACTATTACAGGTGGGAAATTGTAGAGGTAAGATATAAACGGGAATTTAATGTTTATCAGAATGCAACGATAAACCATCGCTAACGAAAAAACGATTCTGAACGAACTTCGATTTATATTGTTGCTTTGTCAATAATATATACGTAATATTATAGTAAAATAATATCATATGCATTATGTATTTTCTTTAACAATATTTGTTTAATAACATACCTATTTTCTCGTTTTTCCCGGTTGTTTCATGTTTTCCCCAGATTTTTCCAGAATTTTGAAAAATTATAATGTATACATTTTTTTAACAATAATTTATTATATTGCAGGTATATTGTATTGTTTAAATTTGCTCCGATTCCATTATATATTTTGGGGCTAATGTAAAAACGCATATAGTAACCATTTGTGGAGAAAAATGTAAATTCAAAATTGATAACTGGATAATGTATGATAATTATATAATTTATTTTTAACCATTGTTTAACTAAAATAAAATATCTATATTAATTTATTACCTAGTCCGTCCGCCAACTTTAATAACCTACGCCTACAGCCATAGTCCATGTGCAGATAATAATTAAATCAAAAGGGCTAAGTTAACAAATATTATTTTAATACAATAAATACATACTAGCGACCGATCTCCGCAGAATGTTTTGGTCGGCGGTAAATAAATGAATGTAATCTTCAAAACGATTGACGAATTGACTATTTTAATTTTTAATCGCGTTTCGTGTTTACGACGGAGAATGACTGCTATAATAGGAAGACTTAAATATTTCAAGAAAAAATTAATTAATATAAACTATTTTGAGGGTACACTATTAAGATTTGTATCAAATGCATTATTGGTATTTATTACTAAATACCTAGTTATTAAATTTGTATTGTGTACCTACACTATTGTAAGAACGAATAACACTGGAGTAGAGATTTTTGGAAAACCTATATAATATAAAATTATTACTTTGCTATGGTAGGTATTCTTCCGGACGTAAGAAAAAAAAATTTTTTAATGACCTTACCTAATGATGGACTAGGAATGTGCGACTCGGAATGCTAAGACATTTATTCACAACATAGAAGATACCAATAATGAGTAATAAGTAATAAACTATTAACCATTAACGTTGCCACTTGGGAATGTGAGTTTCGAATTTCACTTAAAATCATCGTTAATGGTAATGAGAATTTAATACTTTTAGGAAAACAATAGAGACAATTTAAATGTAAGACTGTGACTTCCGTTTTAATACCATATTATTATTTCTTTGATTTTGGCGTCAAGTTCATATTTATTTATCAGTGCACAACATAACAATGTAAACACCTTGTAACAGTATATGAAATGTAAAACATGTATATAAGAACACACTCGGAAAATGAACAAATTTACTGTAGTAAACAATTTCGTTTTTTTCAATTTTATTTTTCTGCTGGCATTCTTCTTGCTACGAATTTCAAGATAATGTCTTTTCTAAAATAAAAAGTCATCTAGTTGTCAGTGTAGTTTTCTCGATAATATAGAAAAAACGAAATGAAAACGGAAGTTTACGACATTAACCATTTCATTATTTTCAATTTTATTTTTTTTACGGTAGTGGTGGTAGAAGTCACTTTAGTGGTTGCAGATAATATTGTGCAATACTTTTTATAGATATATTATTGTTTTATATCGTAATAATCAATTAATTTAGTTAGCTTTTTTAGAATAAAAGAAACTGTTTAGAAGGAAACTTTTCAATTCATCAACTTGATAGAATTTAATTTTATAAAAGTTGATATACTCTATATATTGCGGAGCAAGATTTGATTTTACAAGTTGTTTAAAGACAGAAGAAAAAACACACACATTATAGTAAAACCAATAAATCTCTTGCTCTATGTCTAAAATAAATATAATCAATTTTCCAATTATTAGATTCTGAGTGGAGTAAAGAATGTATTGGTTTTATGAAGATGTTTTTATCGTTTTTTATTTTATTTTTTTTGTCTGTGAACAACTCTTCTACCAGAAATATTGCTCCGATTTACAAGTATAGCACATTTTTTCTGAAAGGAAATTTAACTGGGGAGGTTCTCTAAGGAGGTCATTTTATGATCAATAGTTCTCAATCAATATTGTCAATTTTAAATTATATCTAAAGTAGTCTAGTGATGCTACCTACCTTCTGTCATCCTAGAGATCGTGAGTTCAAACCCGTGTTCCGAAAAAAATGTTTGCATTTATTTTTTTCTCTTTTACCTAGTCAGGGAAAAAACAAAAGCATTTTAGGTTTACCTATAGAGACCAAGCCATCGCTCGCTCGGACTATTTTAATCGAAAATTACCCGTCGATTTGTTGTGCAAACTTTTCTACCAGAAATCTTGCTCCGATATATCAAGTAAAACACCTTTTCTGAAAGGAAATTTTATCTACATGGTACTTTAGGGAGATCATTTTTTGATTTTTCAGGAGTTTTCCCAATGTATGGGAAAAACCGAAAAATAAATACTATAATAATAATAAATATTATTAAAGAAAATATACAATTCACAATATGTTATTATTTTACTATAATGTGACATTTATATTATTAACAAAGCAGAACTATTAGCCGAACTCCATTTAGAATCGTTTTTCGTTAGCAATGGTTAATCGTTGCATACAGATATACATTGAATTTTCCCTCTACTTTCCCAACTCCTCACCTACAACAGTGGCCTACCCACGTGCGAAGTATGTCCGTCTTTTTAAGTTTGTTTTTATCAAATAATTTACTATACTAGGTATATTTTATTACCATATTAATTTGTGAAATTATATTATTAATTATTATAAACTTATATTATATTATGATCACAGTAAGACTTACATATTTATTAATTTTTAAAATATATTTAAATAAACTGTAAAAAAAATGTAAAAAAATGGGTTTATAGAGTATTTAGGAACTTTAAACAACCGCGAGACACGCTTCGAATAAAAAGCCTCCAGGAGGTTATATTAGGAAGAATTTCCTCACTGCACGATATTTGCCATAATGATATGCGCCAAACATTAAAATCTCTAGATTTAAAATTTGAATAATTTCCAGTCTAATGTAATAATCGTTGAAATAATACGCAAACAATATTGAAAATTTCGTCCCGAGGACGGGCCGTGGGATGGGGGAGAAATTCGATTATATATTTTATGTCGTCGGAGTTCTGCTGTTCACGGGTGGTTTTTTTTCTATATAACCATCAGTTATCTTTGACGTGCCACCCGATACCCGAGTTCCCAGTATTATATAATTGAAAGGAATGCGTGCGTTTAATCGCATTGTCGGTGATGCGGGTCTTCCTCCCCTAAGTCCGCCGACGCCACGAAAACGACTAGGGGTGCGGTCTATACACAGATTTATACAATCCCGGCTTTTCGACCGACCGACCGACCGACGGACAAAACGTGTTTTTTTTTTCTTTCTTTTTCAAGAGATAAAATCGTATACATTACGTGTACGCATTGTGATCGAATCTTGGTATACGCACGTGTTATTTTTGTCCCTTTTTTCTTTTTCCTACGCGACTGGCCGACGCCGACCTTTTTGATTTACACAGATAACTGCTACAGGGGTTATAATATATAATGGAACGCGTTCAGGTAAGTATTCGATGGGTACGTCCCACGGACAGAAAGATTTATTATATTACTTCAAAGAAAAGGTATAGGCGTCGTTATATACACAACTTCGATACAATCGTGGAGCATGTGGTTTTCGTAAGAACCAACCCTCGATTCTAAGAAAGCGTACCGGTTGTTTTTTTTTCTCATGTACATGTTACCGTCGCCGAGACGTGATTGTAACAAACGAAATTCGGCGCCGTCGTGTCGTATCGTCGGTCTCGCTATAATCCGAGAATTGAAAATCGGTGTCGACCGTATCGACAAAAAAAAAAAAAATAATACTAATAATAACAAATAATTGTACGTATAATATTTATGTTGAAAATGGACCACCAATATCGCATGCGCATACGCTTTCGGATTTCTAGAAAACGTGTTCTAAATAAATACGAATATAATACAACAATATGGGTTCGGCGCATATTGTATTAATTCGCTACGTATTATATTATATTATAACCGTATTTCGAAATGAAATGACGAAAAAAAAAGGCAAAACGTGCTAGGTTCGTAATAGCTTTGCTTTTAACCAAATATTTTATTATAAAAAGAGGTCCGTGTGTCGCATTCGTACTATATGTGTCGTCCAAAATATAAACGAAGGACAAATAATGCGCGCCAAATCTTCATGCATTTAGACACAATATGCTAAGTCTGTACTCGGTTTATTCTTTAAACAGTTTTATCACGCGATCTTGATACGTCCGCTCCAAGCACGCCCAAAATCGCTTTTGTCTGATGAGTGGTCGGCCTAACAGCCGACCACGACTGTAACGATATATTTAAAAAGTTGGGAAGGTAGGATACAGACGGGCATTTAATGTATATTTGTATTCAACGATTAACCATTCATTGCTAACGAAAATGTGATTCTGAGCGTAGTCCAGTTGATAGTGATACTTTATCAACAATATATATACATGCCATATTACGGTAATATAATTATATGAGCGTTAAACATTTTCGTTAAAAATATTTATTTAATATTGTACCTATATTCCTGTTCTTCCCAGTTTTTTTTCCATTTATTGAGAAAACTCTTGGGAAAATCAAAAATATGATCTCCCTAAAGTACCATGTAGATAAAATTTCCTTGGAGTATCTCCCCAGTAAAATTTCCTTTCAGAAAAAGTGTGATACAATTGTAAATCGGAGCAATATTTTTGGTAAAAAAGTTGTTGACGGACAAAAAAAAAAAAACATCATTGTAAAACCATTAGCTTCTTCGTTCCACTAAGAGTCTAAAATATATGAATCCCGGTGATACAATTTTGTTTAATGAACGTGATAATTAGAACGAGGTAGAGACTAGAGCAAATTTAGCATTGGCAAATGCGTACGATTGGTACACAAAAATTAACCTATCACTATACAATCAAAAATCAGCATTTGCCCCGTTTTCATTAAATAAAGCTAACTCACCTAATAATCTAGAAGTACAATTGCATTCTAATAAACGCGATAGAAATAAATAATCGGAATACTACAGAAAAAATTGTCGACAATTAAATAAAGTTGGTTCGACTAAATATTTAACAGTAATATTCGATGAGCACATAAATGGCCAAGCAGAGACTATTATAACGCGTATAAGAAAATGTTTTTATATATCCAAAGAACTACTTAATATACTCGACATTAATGATATTAAAATTGTTTATTTTGGTATTATACAATCAATATTAACATATGGTATCATAGTATGGGGTTCTGCTTATAAGTATGCTCTAGAACCACTAAACATTGTACATAAAATAATAGTGTTCGCGCCGCAACCGATACGCGGTTAAAAGCGAATAATATGGTATATATTGTTGTGTTCATTATACAAATTTATAGTTATTATAATTATAATTTTTAATATTTGTCAATGTTAGGTGATAAGATAGGCCGGCGTCCGAAATTCGCGGTGTACGGACATGACTGGTCCTTTATGTAACTTTCTCCGCAGAGCAGACAACCTGTGTATAAAAAAAAATGGTCTTGTCGTTGTTTGACCGTCGTTAATGTATTCGCGTCGTCAACCGATCGCTCGTAAAATTATACACCTTTTGTTTAGTATGAAAAACGTACGATTTCTTTGTCGTCTATTTTGATTTTTAATTATTTTTATCTGTTCTGGCTCGACGCCGTTGTTGTATTTTGTGTAACGAGACAGTTCCCGTTGTCCTGTTGTCTGTGTTGATGTAGAATTATTTGAACGATTAAAATTCCTTTTTCACCGAACCCGTCAGGTTGTTTGATTTTTACTACTGTCCACCCGACAGGAACATTGAACGTGTCCTTGCTGCTCTTCCAGTCCATACAACATCAGTAACCTGTTAGAGGCAGCCAGGACGTGTGATTGAGCTTAAAGGTAACATCGTTACCAGTGATAGGGCGAGGTTAGTTTTTAGTTCAATTATTAGTTAAGGTGATAGGTACGAAACGGGTCTTCTCCTGCATCAGTACATGGATATATAGGCAATCAAACACACAGGCGAAGTGAGCAAATACGGTTGCTTAGTTATAAGGAGTCGATACTAGTGGACGAGCCCCTGATGACAATTCAGCAGTAACCAAACGTGCAAAAGAGTGCACCGGCTAGTTAAAATTAATCGGTTTTTACTTTTTTTTAAGTATGAGATTCTCATCAAATGCGAAAAATCAAAAAAAAAAACCCGTAGGAAAAATGATTGACGTTATGATTGAAGATAAGATAAGGAGCATGGGCTCATGCGATATATAATGTATAAGTGTATACATTATATATTATACATATTTTGTAGTTTTAGCTGATTTTTGATTGTATAGTAATAGATTAATTTTTTTGTACCAATCGTACACATATGCCAATGCTAAATTAGCTCTAGTCTCTATCTCGTTCCAATTATCACGTTCAATAAACAAAATTGTATCAACAGCGAAAGCTATTATACAAATATTAAAAATTATAATTATAATAAATATACATTTGTATAATGAACACAACAATATATACGATATTATTCGCGTTTAACCGCGTATCGGTTGCGGCGCGAACACTATTATTCTATGTACGTTTAGTGGTTCTGGAGCATACTTATAAGCAGAACTCCATACTATGATACCATAAGATCAATACCTCAGTAAAATTGTCAATTTTATTACATATACACTGCCCCTTAATATTTAGTATTCATTTGCTAAATATTTATCTACTTCTTACGCCGTATTCACTCATTTCACAAACATGGAAGATAAACTTGATTCTCTAATTAAAGCTGTAAATGATTTAAAAACTTCAAATAATAAATTAGTGTCTTCAATCAATTCTCTATTTGATAAAGTAGCATCTATAACAAATAAAATCAATGGTCATTCCGCACAATTAAACACTTTATCTTCTGAACTAGCCTCTTTAACAACTAAAGTGGAAACTCTTGAAGCTAATATCGCATCGTCAAATACAAAGTCATCAATCTTAATTTACGACAATCTAATATCTGAGATGATCGACAGACAATCACGACGAAATAATGTGTTACTCTTCAATTTACCAGATGACTCAACCAACGCAAGCTCGGATTCTACTTCTATTCAAAATATACTTCATTTTCTTAATTTAAAATCCAAACCAAATTCTGTCATTCGTCTGGGCAAACCTTCTTCTTCTAATACTACCAAACCTCGACCAGTAAAATTACGCTTTTCGGATCAAAAAGATATTTTTTAATTATTCTCATATCAAAATAAATTAAAATCAAACTCTACCTGGAAAGACCTTCGCTTCTCTTCTGACCGGACCAAACAGCAACAAGAATACATGTCACACCTTCGCCAAGAACTTCTAAATCGTCAATCTAATGGAGAACAGGACCTCATCATCAGGACCACATCAAAGGCACTCCAAAAATTATCAATTCAAAAAACTAATTTCCATTCACAATATATTCAACTGCTATTACCAAAATGTAAGAGGTCTTAATACTAAATTAAAACTATTAAAAACCAATATAGATTTCTTAGATTTTAATATTTTAGCTTTTACCGAAACCTGGTTACATAATAACGTTAGCTCACTCGAACTAGGTCTCGTAAACTACGAAATTTATAGATATGATAGATCTTTATTATCTAGCTCGTCGACCAGAGGAGGAGGTGTCTTAATAGCAGTGAATAAAAAATGTATCTCCTCACAAATTGATGTTGATATAAAATCGCTAGAATTATGCTTTGTCTCTGTAAAAATTAGTAACACTAAAAATTTAATCATGGGTTGTATCTACTTTCCGCCANTATTTCTCTATTTTAGATAACCTAATTTCTTCTCGCCCAAATAATGATCTTCTACTTTTCGGTGATTTTAATTTGCCAAATTTAAATAAAGCATCATTAAATGCTAACTTAAATCTATCCTCTCCTGAAGCTATTTTTTTAGAAAACCTATCATTTCTTAATCTTTTTCAAATAAATACAATCTTCAATAGTTATGGTTCAATACTGGATCTTATATTATCCAATTGTAATTCTCAATCTATATCTTTAAATAAGGATTCTATAGTTCCAGTAGATAATTATCACCTTCCTATTAATGTTAGCTACTCTCAGTTCTACACTCCCTCTCCACTATCTTTTTCTGAAGAAACCTATGACTGGTATAAGGGAGATTATATTAATATTTTATCTTTCCTTGGTTCAATAAACTGGAACGAATTTTTCAATATTAGTAATGATATTACAACCATCACCAAAGAATTTTATTCCCTCCTATTATATGCAATAGACACTTTTATTCCTAAAAAAAGATACTGCAAATCTAAATTCCCCTGTTGGTTCTCTAAAGACTTAATAAATCTAATCAAATTAAAAAAATTCCAACATTCAATATTTAAGTTATCTAACTCACATGATGATTACCAACAATTCTCTTCCACGCGAGCTCAATGCAAATCCTTAAGTAGATTTGATTACGCCCAATACCTGGCCTATGCGCCGCCGGAATTCGCGATAGCGAGTTCGCCGATAGCGGCGACGACGACCGCTCGCCGGCTAACCTTTAGCCGACCGCGAGTCAATAAGCAGTAACAACTACTAAGTATAATAACGTTGCTCCTACCTTGATCCGTAGTCAACAGACATACAATCCTAACTTAAAACTGCCCTTATGGGGAATGTTTTTATAGGACCGACTCAAAATCGACACCGATCCCTGCGCGCACTTTTTAAGCACTTCTCGGTAAAAAGGTCACTAAAAACTGTTAACAATTGCCAGCTGGAAACGCAGTAGTATCAGAACGATGCTAATACGCATGCTACTGCTATGACAGCCACCGCTCAACTGAGATATTGTTGATAATATTGTTTGCAGACTTGCAGTTTATTTTTTATTGAGCAATTATCTAGAGCAAATCGAACTATTATAAAATTTGATGGTTAAAACATTATCTGTTTGTATGTGAATTTTCACAATAATTCAGTTTTTTAGTGAGTTATGAACATTTTTAATTTATGCTATATTAATAATTAATTATTATGCTAAAAAAATTATCGTACAAAAGACACACACAAACAGATAATTTCCATGAAGTTTTGACTAGGTTTTAACTTTTAACAAACATTATTATTTATTACTCGGACAATACTCAGTACCTGGTTAGTTAATAAAAAATCTACCTGAAACATCTCTACTATTTACTATTGTAAAACTAATTAAATATAATATTATACATTTTATACATATTATAATATGTGTTAAACCTATGATTTTTTGATGCATTTTACACTGGTTACAAAGATCTGGGACATATGTATAGTTAATTAATTATTGGAGCAGTATTGATAGCTGATGCATATTTTCAAGAATAGAGAAAAACAACCAGAGGGTCAATTCTTGAATGGTGCTATCATTTAGTTGTATACTATTGGTCGTTGTTGAGTGAAATCCGATATTTCCTATTCTTGAATTTCGTATGACTAGCAAGCGTATTAAAAGTCATGAGTCTTCAGAAAGTGTGGTTCTGACCACACACCAACGGCCTATCTCATACGAAAATGAATGAAAAAAACGTTTTCAATGATGATGTTTAATTTATTATCCTAATACCTATTCGTTATTTATTTTATTTTTTGTATAATCATTACAAGCAAATAAGGAATATTATACAACATATTATAACGTCATGATATAAGTAACTTATATCGTTAAAACGATGGCTATTTATGCTTTAAGAAGCTTAACAATGGCCAGCCAAGAGGAAATATCCAGTGATTCAAAAGGAAGCTTTAGCAGTTTTCTGGGAGGTAAAGAAATCTTCTAAGCAGAAAGATTTTTTTGGAAACAGATTATGAACCTTTCCTGACTTTGTTTGGTGAAAATAAGTATATTCCAATAATGGCTTCTGGGAGAATCCAAAGATGGATATTATATTTATCAGAGTTTGATTATCATGTAGTACATAGTAAAGGGAGAGATAATAAAGTAGTTGATAGACTTTCGAAATTACCCGATAAAGATAATGTACAATCTCAGACAAATGAAATAGATTATGTTGATTTTATGAAATATGTGATGCCTGTTGATTATGAATTAATTAGTGAAAACTAAAAAGAACACAGAATTTAGTTTAGTATTTCAATGTATAAAAAATGGTTGGCCTAAAATAATTAGGAATGAACTTAAACCATATGCAATTAGAAAAGAAATTTGTATAGAAAAGGGTATATTGATATGGGGTTATAGACTATTAATTCCTAAAAATCTAAGAGTTGATTTATTGAAAGTACATTTAGCCCACAAAGAGATGTCCAAGATGAAAATATTATGTAGATCATAGGTTAGGATTAGATAGTGATATTGAAAAGTGGGTAAAAAGGTTGTGATGCTTGTTTGTAAAGTAGATCAGAACCAATGTTAGCTGAACCAAAAAAGTGAGAGGAAGCGAGTGGTCCAATGGATAGGACTTACATAGATTTTTTGTATTTACAAGGAAAAAATCATTTGATTATGACAGATATTTTTTACGAAAGTCAGAGGGGATTAAAATGAAAACAATAACTAGTTGTCCTGTTATTGAAAAATTAGGATAGATATTTGACAGGTTTGGATTACCAAACAAAATAATGTTAGATAATGGACCTTAGTTTAGGTCAGAGGAATTTATACAATTTTGTAAAAACAATGAATAAATTTATAACATCTCCTTATGGTCCAGCGACAAATGAATCAGCTAAAAAGGCTGTAAAATCTTTAAAGAATGGTATCTTAAAAGCAGTGAAAGATAAAATAAATAAAGATGTTTCATTAATTACATTAATTCAAAGATATTTGCTAACTTATAGAAGTACATCAGTAGTATATAATTATCATTCCTGGCACAGTTGATATTTTATATCCTTTCAAACCTTTTCAAAAATATCTTAAACATTATATTTTTTCCAATCTCTTTTAAATACTAAATTGTTCCAGGAACAATCCTAGCACAGTTGATATTGATCACATAAAAATATTTCAAAAATACTTTTTACATTATTTTTTTTTAATTTCTTTTAAATATCAAATTGTTCTTAGCAAATGCCTGTTATAATAGCTATCTGTTTACCAAATTCTAGCCCAATCCTTGCCACAGTGCAATGGTTGGGTTAGGCAATAATGAAAGCTAAAGACCACAGGCACATATGTACAGATGATAATATTATTAAGAAATAGGGAGAAGCAAATTTTAGATTCTCTAAGTGAAGGGAAGAATGTATTAATTTTAGTTTTTTTTTTTTTTTTACCACACAGCTTACTCTGATTTATACTATGTAAACCCTTTTCTGAAAGGAAATTTTCTTAAGGTGATACTTAAGGTCATTTTTCGATTTTCTCAGCAGTTGTCATCACATGTGAAAAACCAAAAAAAAAAAACTGCAGGAAAAAAGTGAAAATGAAATGTACAAAATATATTAATAAAATATTACGATTATATTTTCTGTAGACAACTCTACTACTAGCAATTTTGCTGAGATTTACAATGATAGCAATTTATATAAACAGAATTCTGACTGAAGAGGAACTTTAAAGTGGTAATTTTTCGATTTTCCCAGGATTTTTCTCAACAAATGGGAAAAACTTAGCTGCCATTTGGCAGCTTATATAAATAAGCGATATTAATAAAAATGTCTATTCAATTATTTTACAATATAACATATATATTGTTGACAAAGCATCACTATTAACTGATCTTGGCTCAGAATCGTTTTTCATTAGCAATGGTTTATCATTACAGATCTACATTAAATTCCCTTCTGTATCCTATCTTCCCAACTTTCCACCTACAACAGTAGCTGCACCCATGTGTGAAGTATGAAAGTCTTATTTTTAATATACACCTTCCCCAAAATAAACATATTTTAATCACCATACTAGGTGTATAATTAACCTATATTTTTCAGAATTAAAGAAAAAAGTGTGAAAGTTATAAACAACCAAAAAAGGCTGAGAATCTGCAAAAAGTTAATACCCTTTCCGGACCAGGGAGTAAGCTCATAGCCATTAAATAGATGTTTTTATAGCTTTAATAATAACATTTTGATTAGGTTTAAGATAAATGGGAAAAAAATTAAATAAGAGAAAAGAGGAAAGTAAAATTAAACACAATTATTATATATGTGAAATGGGTGTGCACATTAAATAAATATATTTTGATAAAATAAATTATTACAATTAGTTTATAAATATTGTTTTTAATTGTATTATATATTTATATTTTTTATATAATACAAGATTTAATGGTAAAAAAAAAATAAAATAAATTATTGCAAAATATGATATAATATGTTTCATGGTAGTTTAATTATAGTTTTCATTACTTAAATATAATTTTAATGAAGCAATGTTACATAATATTTCAATTTAAAAAAAATATTTCTATACCGGTATAGGTACATAATATTTTTTTTACTGTATAATGGATTGAAAGTACTTATTATATATATATATATATGTATTATAAAAATACTTTGAATGAAGTTATACAAATAATATTAACACATTAGTCATAAAAATATGATTATATCTTTGTTACAGATTATTTGTGTAATATTATTCCTTTAAAAAGTAATAGATATTATAGTACTACAGAATATAAAATTGAAATGTCAAGATTATATACAAACTACTGTATAGGAGCAAATAACTCAAATATTATTATATTGATTATGTATACTTAGTTTTTATTTGATAAAGACAATATTTGGGGAGTTAAGCCCTCCAATCCCTCTTTATTTGTGTCTATGTTAATATAACACATAATTTTATCATTTACAACAGTTTAATAAAAATTATTATAATAAAGCTAAATCACAAAATAGTTGAACCGAAAATAGCACTGTATAAATATTAAATTATGTATTAAGCTGGAGATTTATGAATATTAATAATAAATAGGTATAAAAGTTCTTTACATTCTAAAGAAAGTGTCTGTTCATATTATTTATTTTAAGAGTGAAATTTAAAAAAATATATTGACTTACTAAAAGCTGAATGCATAATAAGCTTCTAATAGGTAACAGTTAACATTAACTTTGTGTTTAAATATATTTTATTAGTATACAATATAAAAATAATGAGTTTTATTCATTAATAATATTGTAATATTGGCCACTAAGTAAATAGCGATATTAAAAAACAAAAATCATTATTAATTACATCATTATTAAGTGTATAATATCAAATTAGCCTAATTTAAAAATAAATTTATAATTATTTTAATATTTTAGAATTGATATATTCCTAATTTTGAGTTGGTAAAACATAATTAAATTGAATAGTGAAATACTTATCACTAAAATACTAAAGTTATTTTAAATTTAAAACATAGTTAAATAGTCAAGCATGATCCAGTGCTCATTTTTTTTTTATTAATTAAATTAATTTTCATAACCCTGTCTGTTTCAAATAATGTAATCAACATAAATATCCGTGTACAAAAAAAACATAATAAAACAACATTGCCCAATATTTGTATTAACATGATATTTAAAAAAAAAAATCATAAATCTATCTGAATCACTGAATCACCCTGCACAGTTTATAAACAAATATTTTACTGGTAAAAAGCATAGACAAATTTCATGTTGTATAGTGAATAAAATTTTTTTTTAAACATGTATGTGATAAACTAACAATTAGTTAAAACACAATGAACTAAGAACAAAGAAAAAATTCAAAAAATATTTGTCTGTTTAAATATCTAAGTTGTCTATATAATAAATTAGTATACCTGCCTATGATATACAATAACAAACTGCATCTCTGAGTTATTAATTATGAATTGTGTTTTGGACATTTTAGTATTTTAATAAAATTGAAATTGAAATTGTATTTATTTATAGGTTTTTAAAATTAATATATATATATATATATATATATATATATCATTGGTGGTAACAAATACATTGCAAAAATTATCTAATATAGTTTATGTCAGCCAGAAAATAATAATCAATTTTGTGAAATAAAATCCATTCAAAATAATACTATTTAAACAAAACTTAACTTATTCTTGACAATAATCTGAAATTAACATTCAAAATAAAACAAAGTGTAGGTAAAATAAAAATAATAAAAAAAATTTATCACAGTTACATATTTTGTTAAACATAATTAACATACTTTGGTGTGTACATATATAATTTTAAACAAATTTAGCATCAAATAAATTCTAGTATAGAAATGAAAACTGCTGGATAAATATATAATAAATATAATTAATTTATATGCTACTAAATAAAAATTATTTTAAAAGATATAAACATAAATTAATGACTACTGTCAGAATACAGCAAATTATTAATTTATGATGTACATTATAGTTTTCCTTACCGCTTATCATGATTTATTTGATGCTAGATGATATTAATGTTTTTTAAACAATTTTTTAAAATAACTAAATATTTTTTTTTCCTTTCAAACAAATTCTGATTAATTTTTTAAATATAAATAATTCAAATGATTAACAACAAATAATTAGGTTAACTTTCATAAACATATATAACTTAAAAATTAAATAAAATAATATTTAGCTTTGATGATAACACTTGTTTTCAATTGTATAATAATTATAAAAATTAAAAATATTTCTAAATTATAAAAACACATGGTCAATTAATTAGGTCAATCATATTTTGTTCAAAATTAAAGTATTAATTAAATAATGTTAATCACTACAGATAAGAAATTTTGGAACAGTGATTCAATTAGAATGTTTTTAAGGGGCCCAAAGCCTTATATTATTATACAATTGTTAAATTGTTTCCCCTCAAAATTCCAGATTAAAAAACTATTTTGATGTATAGATTTTTATATATATCGAGGATAAAAGGAGAACCAGACACGGGACTTTCCCCCTGGTTATGCCACTATCTTACAATATGAGTTTTTGCAAAATGAACTTATATTATAATAAAATATGAACAAATTAATAAAATTAATAATTAAATAAAAATATTGTTAAAAATCTAATAGTTAACATGTAGGAGATATGAATGATATAATTATAAGTAAATTATGATTATGTTAATATAAATATAGAGATTCAATAAAAGTAAATTATTGATTTTTACAAGGAAACTTAATGATAGGTATCTTATAATGCATAAACCGTATACTTTTCAATAGTCCCAATATTTAAAAATTGCACTTATTTCTACATAAATATAACTAATTGCTTTAACCTAACAAAGCCTTCTTAAATGTTAACATAAAATAAATATTTTATAGAATTTAATATAATGTATAACAAACATGTAGATACATATAAAACTATATATTTTGTAGTCATAAAATAATTTTTAATAAATTTAAATTTTAAAACTGGAAAATTAAACATTTACTTGAACTAAAAATAATGTAAAATATTATCTTTATGGTATATGAAAATGTCAAAAAAATATTGAAACTGACAAAATAATACAGGATTATATTAATCTTTGATATATGTGGGAAAAAAAATAAGAATATACTAAAATAGATCTCTATAAATTACATACAATTTTGAGTCTTAATAATCTAGTCATATCACAAACTGATAAACATACAATAACTTGGTCCCATACATTAATGATGATACTGACAAATTAGTTTGCTCATACAAATTCAAACACAAATGGACATAAATTACAGAAAAAAGAAATAAATAATGAATAACAATAATAAATGATGTATACAAAATACATTTGTTTAGTTTATTTAGTTTTGAAGTCTGAAATAAGTGTCAATTATAATAGAAAAATATTTAATACTTCTTTAACTTATTCTGTAAACTGTTTATACCCCAGGCCACCAGTGACATATTGTTAAGACTCTATTATTGTATAGAAAAGAAAATTGTTGGTGAATACACCTATAAATTATTATAAAATGAAAATGTTTTATTTTTTTAATATTGACTAATTATAAGGTTACTCAATTTATTTGATATACTGATAACATTGAAATATTGCAAACATAAATATGAAATAACATAACTAATGATTTATCTTTATGTCCAAGACTTATACAAATAGTTTAAATTTAATTTTCATTTTAAAAAAATAACAAACAGGAAAAATATGTAAAAATTTGAAACAAACTACAAATATTTGCAAGACTAGATATTTGTATGAATTTGAAAGTAGGAAAAGTTCTAAATAGGTTGCCCATATTAATAGCTTATTATGCTTATAAGTTATTATATAATGCATCTTAACAATGTTACTAATAATTAATATTCCTATTAAATTATATTTTATTCATTGTTTTTTTTTTTATTTTTATTTTATTTCAATTAAAATACAATAAAATAAATCCATTATTTTTTTGAATATGCATGATCATAATGTTTTTATTTTAAATTTACCAGATAGTATGGTATTTCCTTTTAGTTTAGCCAGACCACAAATAGGTGTTATAAAAATGGATTGCTTGAATGTTTGTTTAATGGAGAAGATGATCCAACCTATACAAATAAAAATAATTTAATATTAACTGCCAAGCTTTTAAATAAGTACAAAGTAATAAATATAATTTTATTATACTTTAAAAGGGTTGGAAAAGTCTGCACTCCATGGCTTTACATCTTCAAAACCCATTGATTGACTAGTAGTTAAACCATTAGGCCATTGAATATTATTCTGCCAATCATCTAAAAAAAAAAACTAATACTAGAATATAGGAATATTATACAATCTTTAAAGTCATAAAAAGTCATTAACTCAGCTTTGCTCATCTATTGTATTATCAGTTTACCATCATATATATCAATAAACAATAGATTTTATATTGTATGTATAATGAATATAACTATAAATATTGAAAGTATAAAAAATAAATTAAACAAATGTTCTCTAAAGTATAAATACCTGTTTTGTTATTCACAAATGGATTAACTACATGGTTTGATGTTGTCCAACTGTCCTGAACAGAGTCTGCTATAATTAGGTAAAATAAATAAATAAACTAGTAGTAAGAAATAATTGATTTTTTTAAAATAAATATTAACATGTTATTACTTTTGAAAGGGTTTTGGGTTGTATTTTCTGAAACCTGACTGCTCCATGTACCATTCAAAGGTGCGTCAGAACCTTTAATGATTATTTGAAGTTAATTTTTCTCTTGAAAATAAAACAATATTTTTACTTACACCATGCAGAATTGTTACTATTATCTATTTGTGGAGTAATGTCTTGTTGAACTTGAGATTTCATCAAATAATCGAGATCTTTTAAAGCAGCATAACGGTCTTCAGATGGTGCTTGTGAACCATTTGATGTCCAACTAGTACTAGGACTTGTACTTTCTACTGCAACACCTACAATTATATGTCCAACAATGTATAATAATTGGCATAATAAACAAATAGGCATTAACATGTTGTTTTAATTTATTTTAGTGCAGATATAATATTACATGTTATTAATGATTACTATAAAACAAAAATCACAATTCTAAAATACTGAATAAGCTAAATAAAAATATTATATTAAACATATACATGTTATAAATATAAAAATAATTATGATTGAAAATTGGAATAATTTTTTTTCTTTTTTTTTTTTTTAAATAGTGATGATTTATTTATTGATTGTCTAATTGGTGTCTCAAAAATTATGCCTCATCATAATATCAGCAAATTGGCTACAGCAAAGTGTTTAACACTACATGGAAAAAATACAAGAACTACATTTAAAACTGAAGGGATAATATAATAGTGCTACCTCAAAAACTAAAAAAAAAAAATTTAATTTCAGGCCCTATACTAATTGGGGTTCATTTTTTATGTTTATAGATTATAGATAAGTTTTAAAATAAAAGATAATTTAATTGATAAAAATCACCAAATAAAAAAAATATAGGAAAATTCTATAAATTACTAATTAATTTTTTATGGAATAAAAATACACTCACAAAATACTAACATGCGTTGGTAATTTTTAATGTATAAAAATAATAATTATTAATATTATTAATTGTTGTGCAAATACTTGTGCAATATATTTTCCAAACATTTTAAATAACTACATTGTCAGACTTGGAATATTAGAATACATTAGACATTTGAAAACCAATTTATAACTGAAATTTAATATATTTTTAAATTATTTTCATCATCAATTTTAAAACTATTTAGGTGAAAAATTAAAAAAAAATAGGTTCTTCTTAATATTCTATTTATATAAATTTGTATCTATATTAACTATAATCAAATATAGCAATATGTATTGACAACATTTCATTTATATTATTAAAACAAAATAAAAGGTATTGTAATATTTGATACACCATTGATGAATTTATACATTACACAAAACACTTAATTTTATTAAGATCTATGAATGTTCTAGATAGCTAATGTCAGTCGAAAAAATACTCTAAAGGTTATATCTTGGAAATATACTATTCATAACATACAAATTATGAAATAAAAAAAAAAAAAACAATTATAATATTAGCAAACTTTTCAAAGTTATGTAATCCACTAAGAATTATTTTTTGAATGCAATGGTTAATTGTTTGTTTTCAGTATTTAAACAAACCAATATCACATATATCTACCTCTCATCTAAAGCATTGAATTTTATGAAAAGTCTGGTTTTTTTTTTCAAATTAGTAATTTTTAAGTTCAAACTGAAAAATAATAACCTAACATACAAATTGTATAGAAAATATATTTTTTTAAACTAAGATAGTTGTGCCCAAAATTAGGATTTAATAGATAAAACTTAAAACAAAAATATAACCAAGCCAATAAATTTAAAAAAAAATTGTGCCATTACAAACAATCATGTAAACATTCTTCAAGCTTTATAAACATAATCAAGGCTAATTGGAATCATAACATGAAACCAATTTAAAACTCACTCCATCGATTATTTATGTTGTTTGGTTGCCTTGCTGGTGAAAAATGTATTGAATTTGATGTCAAATAATCAACATATCCAGTTTGTAGCGGTTGAACAAACTTTAAATTTAAGTCTTAACAGAAACCAATAAATATTAGGTTATCGTTTTTACCTTTCCATTCCTTCAAAGCTTAAGTCAGAAAGTGAAATCATTTTTATTTGTATTGCAGTTTATGAAGGTATAAAAAATTTTAAAATAAAATTTGTATTTAATTAATTATTTTATTTTTAAATTGAATCATTAATGTAGTATAAATAGAATATTAGTCAGATTTTTAATATCCTAACTTTATAAAGTTTAAATAAAATATAGAATATCTATATATATAATAAATTATCAAGCTTATCACATTATTTACAATAAAAATTAAGATTTATTTTTTTACTAAAAAGTGTATTTTACATTTTTTTTTTTAAATTATTCTAGCTAATATATTCAACAATTTTTTTTTACATCTCAACCATTTAAACTCAGGTGTCCTTGTCCAAAATGTTCACTTGACCCAATCTCTCACATAATCTTTTCATGCACAGGTCATTCTTATATCATTCTTAATCACATCCAACTACATTTTTTTCAGTTTTATCTTTTCACATAAATATATTTTCATAACCATTCCTTCTACTACTATTAGCTCTTTGATTACAAGCCAAATCATAGCAATCTATTTCCTCTAATTGTGTACTCATTCCTTATTCTATCTCCTCTCAACTTTCCTAAATCTTAAGTGGACAAATAAAATGATGAAGCTCGAGTTCATTGAATAAAAAATGAAAGAATGTCTTTTAACAATTAGACCATGAATAAAGGATATGTATAAAAAAAACAAGCCCAAGTATCTCAAAAATTAATAATTAGTATTAGTCTCATAGTTTACCTATTTAGAATTATATAATTTATGTTAAAAATATTTAAATTTGTATTAAATATAATATCTGTTATCATAATATGTTAGGTTACTTATATACCTAGCTAAAGAAAACCAAATGTATAAAATAAAAGTATAAATACACAATATAACATCATAGGGTACCTCCAGATTTTTAGAAATTATTTTAGGGTGTCCTGTTTCAAAAAAAGCTGGAAACCTCTAACCTAAGCATTCCCATCTCTGCTACACTCATTCGGTTCTATTTTTCTGTCTACAGAACAAACCATACAACAAAGTCTCACCACACTATTATAGAACTTATGTAAATCTCATTGGAATTATTTTGTCACATAAAATGCTTCTCTCCACATGATTCAACCACAAGTCATAATACTATTTTATACATTCTTGTTGAATCCACCATTTTTTTTGTGCAAAATATTCTAGGTACTTAGACATTCTCAACATCAGCTATTGAACTAAAATAAAAATTAATAGGAAACTGATGTTTTCGCAAAATTATGGACAAATATTTATGCAAATTTACAGGTATAAATTGCTTTTAATTTAACTTATTAAATATGAAACATTTAAATATAATATATACAACAAAATTATAACATCATTATATAAATATCAAGTACATTAAAAATTTTAAGGCATGTAAAGTATTAAAAAAAAATTGAACATAAGATTAAAATAAAATAATATAAATTTTAACCAAGTTTTAACATTCATATCATAATTTGAAGTCAAACAATTATTGATCCAATATTTAAACTCAAAAACTCTTGGTTAAGTTTCACTAGTGAAAATTCATGGTATAGAATAAAAACCTACATACATTTTTAATAATTTAAATGTAAAGTTATATTAGTGTAATACATACCAATGTTGTTTGAATTATCAAAAGATGTGGAAAAGGCTGGATTATTATCAAAATTTGCAAAAGATTGAGATGTTTGATGAATAGGAGATTGATTTTGGTTAGGAGGTTCTTCTTTTAAAAATTCAAATTTATTTGGTGTTGATATATTTATGACTGGTGTAGTAATATTATTACTAAGATTCTGTAAATAAATTTTAACACATAAATAAATATTTCTAATATTGCAGAGAAATTATATAATATTAAATGTCAGTATCAATTAAATTTGACATATACTGCAAAATTTGTATTAAATGCGTTAGTTTATATCAATGTATTAGATTTAACAATTTAAATATTTTTACATATTCAAAACTACCTTTAAATAGAATTGTATTAATTAATTAAATTAGATACAATAGGTAGTAAGCAGACTAGTCAATTATTTTTATAACTGTAAAAAAAATATATTATGTATACCTACTAATAATTGAATCATTTAATTAATTAACAATACATTTTGAGCATAGTCATAATTAATAAATGATAAATTAAAATAATAATAATAAATCTATATGAAAAAAAATTGTTTTATAAAAATTTGCTATATTTACTAACAAAGTAATAATAAACTAATTAAGTAAGAAATTTTATCAATTATAAGAAAACATTAATATGTTTAATTTCCTTGCATATTGGATCATTTTAATTTGATTTAAAACTTTTAAATTGAATAGGGTAGTGGTTTTCAACCCTTTTAGGTTCACTGCTCTTCTGATTTTTAAATTTAAATTAGCTGCTC
Organism: Cinara cedri; assembly: GCA_902439185.1. Classification (NCBI taxonomy): domain Eukaryota; kingdom Metazoa; phylum Arthropoda; class Insecta; order Hemiptera; family Aphididae; genus Cinara; species Cinara cedri. Next base: position 235,101 of record CABPRJ010000986.1, on the reverse strand, counting down.
CCTTACAAATAATGATAATAATATAAAAATATATATAAATACATTTACTATATTATTCTACTATATTTATTATTAGACATGGCTCCCTTGATATTAAACCACGAAACCCCTGGGAACCAGGCTAAAAACCACTGGAATAAGGAAATAATAACATACTACAACATTAAGTACTTAACTCTACACAAATATTTTATAATTACTTGATAACTTGAAGTAACAGTAGTAATAGTGGATTTTGACTGAACACCATTTGTTAATTTTAGGGAAACTGGATCAGAGTAATACATTTTTTTTTCATATTTGGATACCATGAAATCTTTAATTTGTTTTTCATCATTGGTAGGTTGTTTTGAGTCATACATTCCTAACCAAACTCTTTGACAGTTCTAAAATATGTAGAAAAAAAATTAAAAATTGAAAAGGTTTATTATAAATATTACATACATTATTAACCAAATCATATTAAGTTTTTACAATTGTTTACTTATTACATTAAACATAGGTACATACAGTCAATTTAATTTGGAATGAATTTGAATATTTATATAATATTGCATATGTATATTATTTAGTATAATAAACATAATCTTTGAATCAACAAATCTTAATAAATTAATAATTATTAGAAAAACTCAAAAAAAGTGCCTTTAAATAAATTTTAAATGTTGATTATTTGTTTAAATTATAATAAATTTGAATGAGTTTAAAATTGATAAAACTGTTATTTATTTATCAAATACTATAATATTATTTAGGTTAAACAAATTAACTAGGAAAACTTTATGCAGATACATTAGAAAAGAGGGCAATTTAACACCAAATATATTTCATGAAAAATGAAATTTTTTCAGAATCTGTATGAATCCACCCCATTCAACAGATTTTTTTTACTTATTTGGATGTATCTATTTAATCATTCAAAAAATGAGTTAATATTAAAAATGATTAATGGATAATTTTTTACCCAAAAATTGTTTTCTGGCAGTAGTATTTAATAGACAAAAGACGAATCACTGCTGCTTCAAATAAAATAAATATTTGTAAACACTACACAATACAACATTACTATTACTACTACTACTACTAACTGTGTCAACAAAATATAAATAAGCCCAATACAAATGATGTAATCATGAGGATGATGAAATTATTGCTGCCAAAATTAACTTAATAAACAATTGAGAACATGTTATTTAGTGTATATATATAAAACAAACCAAATCTAAACTCGTTAAAATAGAAAATATAATTATGTGTATTATAAGTTAATTTTAAATAGATACATAAAATAAAGTAAAAACCACTCAGATTCTAAGAATTTCATAATTAAAAACACTATTTACCTAGATAATTTTCTGTGTTAATTTTTTTTTTTTATATATTTTTCAAAATGTCTATTGATAAATATCAAATATTGAATCTGGATTTTATTATTGCTTAGTTGATACTTTAATACAATATTTTTCAAACCATTTTTTATGAACTTGATTACATCTACGGTGGTGGACCACAATGATCTAACACTTGAAATAACTTTTATTCTTTTTGATATTCTCAATATAATTTTTTTTTGATGAAGGGGAACTAAGTAGTAGTATTTATATGATATTAACTTATGGAAAGAAAAAAGCTTGTCATTTGATGTGCTCTGACTACAGATTGAATATTATAATAGATTATAAACCATAATAATATTCACATATGCAAAAACTTCAAAAAATTGTAGAAAATGAAAAAACCTAAAAGTAAAACTACATTATATGTACATAAAATTCAATTAGTATAGATTTCTATGAATGAGCTATTCTTATATCAGTAACATTTCACTTGATTGATTCAAGCGAATTCTATATATATTTTTTTGATCTTCAAGAAAAAATCTATGAACGACCTGGTAACTTTCGAACTAATGAGTAAATTAAAGTATTGTTAGTTCCCTATGTTATTTAACTAGAAAAACTAAAAATACAATAAGCAAGTAATAAACATTTTTTTTCGATTAGGTTTGAGACCACAAGGAAGCAATTTCCAGTCTTAATTCGAAAAAAAAAAAATTAAAATTCAAAACAGCCTAATATATAATGTAACAGCCTTCTTAAATCTTAAATTCCTGCAACTTACAATTTTTTTAACTCTTATATTTTGAGCATGCGCAATAAAATTTTTTTTTTTTTTTAAAAAGGCAATCCCTATTTTGAATATCAAATTCAGATGTATCAATTTTTTTTAATAATGTATAAAATTAAAATTTTTTTTAACTGAACTAACTAATGATAGTTAATTATACTTCATTAATTACTAAAAATTTGAATTGTATCATGATATTTAGAAGGAAAAAATAATATGTATAATCAAGTACCTACCTAAATATTATAGTTTAAATAGTAAATACATTATGGAATTTAGGTATTTTTTATGATCCAATTTTTGGCTACCAAAGAAGAATAGGTAATGATTCTTTGTACCAGGTTAGTCAGTCAAGTGTTAATAGGTGCATTACCAAAGAACTCCTGAAATAATTCGATTTTGTTAGTTATTTAAAACACACAACACTTAATAAATATATAAACGATTCGTTAGACTAGATAACGCATAAAAACTTTGAAAGTTTAAACTTTAACCAATTATTGAACTTTAATTTTTTTTAAGTGTTATCAAGTATGAATTTATTATTCATTGTTGACAATATTATTGTGTTTAGATTAAGTCATTCAATATTTTATTGGCTTTTATACTTTTATTCGTTTAAAATTCGGGTAAATTATCAATGTATAGAATCGCTAAAATAAAAAGACGTCAAATTCTAAGTGACTTAATATTCCTTGACTAAATATTTTTAACATTTATTTACGAAATAGAGAATCGTCCTGTGAGAAAGTTATTTTTTCTTTAGTTGGTGCATTGAGGTAAGTTTTTGATTTTTCAAGGGGTTTTAAAAATAATTGGAAAAAACCGAAAGACAATTCTAGGTAAAACACGGTAACGACACGATATGGCGTTACCCTTTTTATGGTATTAATTGTGTTATACTTAAGTTTTCTACTCGAAATGTTGCTCCAAACTAAAAATAACAAGAGATTGATTTTATTTCTTACAATATTTCGCTACTGACATCGTAAGTAGATTTTGAATATCAGAAGTATTTTTCCTAATAATTAGGAAAAACCGAAAATTTAAAATTGATTAATATTTACAGCAATGTAGCGTCTTTGTATAATATTTTAATATATTCAACTTATTTTTTCTACCATAAATATTACTCCAATCTAAAAATGATAAGAAATCGATTATGTTCCTTATAACACTTTGCTACTGACAAAGAAAGTTGTTTCTTGATACATAAAATATGTTTCATAATAATTGGGAAAACAAAAAAAAGACGAAATATACGATTTTTTTTTTTCAAATTACGGCACGATTTCATTATTTTAAATTGATACTGCTTATGTTTTCTACCATAAATATTTCTCCAATATAGAAACATCAAGAGATATTTATAGTTGAATTTTTAATCTAGATGGTTACCAAGAACGTCGTTTTTTGATTTTCCTTGTAGTTTTATTAATAATTGAGCGAAACCGACAAATACGTAGAAATTACGGGAAAATGTACGAAAAGAATTCTGGAAGTATTTTAAAATTTGTTTTTTTAATGTAATTTTTTATTGTTTTCTCCGAATTACCTTTCATTGGCCTAATTATGTCATTTCTAAAAAAGGTGGTGGTAAATTTCATGGTTTTTAGTTAAAAATTGTAAAAATATGAGACTACGACTTTTCAATATTTTTTAGCCATACACGTATGGCCTATGATTAAATTATAAAACCTAATATATAATATAAGGTATCTATAAAACGTATACATTCATAGTTGGAGGAAGTATCCGCAGGAGAAGCAGCTGCATGCTGTCTACTCCGTAGTTCCGCCTATTATAATCAAGATTGAAAAAATATTGTCAATAATCTAGTATGACGAGAAATTCGTAATAATTCGCGAGGTATCCGAAATTTCGTCCCCAATAATATGTATACATTTATATAAATGGTATGGTTAAAAATATATTATATTGTATAGTTTTCAATAAGAAATGTTTAAACTCTGAACGAAGTGAAGTTTTGTTTTACTGTTGTTTTTTTTGTTTTTCATTTGTAAAAACTTTTCTATCAGAACTCTGAAATTTTCTTAAATTATTATAACAATTTTAAAAAATAATAGGGAAAAAACGTAGGATAAACAGAAAAATTAATTTAGGTATAACGACTGTCTATTATTTTCGTTTAATTTTTTTTGTACTTTGGTTAAAAATAATGGTAGGGGCCTGAAATGTTCATCGATTAACACATTATACTATTTATAAATAGTATAATGGCATATGCTTTATAATATGTTATATTAGCACTCTTTATAAGCGTGATAATATGCTATAATTTTCAAAACAATCTGGCAATTTTTGAGCCGCTTGTAACAATTTGAAATTATCAAGCTATTTTTGAGCTTTTATTTGGTTTTATTATATGGTTAAAATTTGTTTAAACCTGCAAAAATGCTCAAAAATTTAAGACAGGGTTTGTTATCAGTTGAACTTGATGTTAAACAAATTAAATTGAATGTCATTAGTATTATTTTTTTACAAGCGTTTAAAATTATAACTAATGAAAATCGTAAAAATAGGGTAATTTCGAATGGGTCCACGAAAAAATCTGGAATATAAACTTTTAAAATTAGTAAAAATTTGGAATTTAATATTTAAAACAACTCGCGCACGTAAAACTTATAAAGAATCTTATGTTGAATGTTCAAGTATTTTTCAGTCATAAAATTTTATATTCCAGATTTGTACCATCCAAGTTTTTACACTTCAGGTTTTTACGCGTTCCCTTTTAAATATCTATTAATTTTTGATTTTTTTTTTTTTCTATGGATGCAATTAGGATGCATAGACATGCATCCTAATCTATTTTTTATTCAATATCAATGAAATATTAAAAAATCCCGGCCGAGTGCATGTCATACACTTATCAATTTAGCAATGTGTGATGTGTATACTATATACGTACTTATATATCATCAGCTACTCAGCTAAACCTCATATGTCGTTTTTGTTTGTATCTGAAAACAACTTTTTTGACAGAAATCTTGCTCCAATCAAAAACTTTATAGGAATTACCTTGTAAAAAGTTTGATCTATTTGGTGCATAGGGTAGTTAATTTGTTGTGGTTTTCTTAACAGTTTGGCAAAATTTTATGAAATCAATTTACAAGGCTTTACTAAGTAGCCGACAATATAAAATATTTTACACAGGTTGTCTAACGTGAATTTTCCTTAAAGATTTAACAGGTAACATAAGAAAAATGTGTTAATGTACCTCCAATAGTACTCAAGTGTAGTTCAGTTTGCATAAACTCGTGTGCCAAAACATTGTAACAAAATAAACAGAAGTTTTACTAAATGTCTACAGAACAGTTTTATTTTTAAACCTTAATCTGCTGATTTTAAATAATTTTTTCCAAAATATTTTTATAAAGGGAAAATTTAAATTGGTTAAAAAAATAAATATCTTTTACTAACATTTAATGAAACTTCGTATGTTTATTTTGAAACCAAAATTAAGTTTATACAATCAGGTCTGAGATTATTAGAAGTATGAAAACACATTTTTCCATAATAGTATATGTTGGAAAGATAAAAGATAACAAATATTCTACATCCTCTTTAAATATTTTATTTAATATTGATATAGTTAACATGTCTAATTTCATTATGTTTAGACAAATTTTCAATGAAAGTGTTTACTTCCTTGTGCTACTTTCTTGAACAAAATCAAAAACCAAAAATGGGACGCATGAAAAATAAAATAGTTTATCTCCGGGTTTTATGTAAAAAAAAAAAAAAAACCACCCTTAAATTAATTTGTCAACTACACAATTGATATGTCAATCCACACAACACACCTTCCTGTAAACTGTTATCAAAATCGATTGGAAAATTAAGAAGCCGAGATGAAAGCAAAGCAAGGTTTCGCAGAATGCCAAACAGAAAACCCTAAAATCGGTAGTTTGGAACGAAAATGGGTGCCTACTTACAATCTGAAAATAACATTAGGTTTGCATTAAGTACTGTTAAATAATAATCCAATTTTTATAAATATATTAAAACTATTATGAATACAACATATCATTATAATAATAACTTATTGTACAAGTATGTACAAACATATAAATTACAATTATTATTACGTTCTCTAAATCTTGAAGAGTAAAATTACTGTTTTTACGCTCTAAATATTTTAATAATATTTACCTAAGTTTTCATAATTCAATTTTCTTTAATAATTCATTTTAGTATGATTTTGGTCTACAACTCATTATTATGGTTTAACCTGAACAGCGGAACAAGATTTATGACACCATATATAATAGGAATATTCATTGTCCATAGTGAAGTAATGGAGAAAGTAAAATAAATGTATTTTAATTTCAGACATGTAATATTGTACACTATTTATTATTATTTTGCTAACTAAAAAGTAAATCAATAAAAACTAGGCTGAATCAGTTTTGGGAAAATTCAATTTAATGCAAATAATAATATTTTGTATTAAAATTAAGCTAATTACATTAGGTTCTGTAGAAAAAATATGTACATCTATACTTCAAACCCTTAAATAAGGAATATGTATAAATATATATTATGTGTTACCAATTAAATTTATTATTTATAATATAGGCGTGCATTGGTAAAATTCACAATATCTAACCAGTATGATAAGAAAAAAATTTAAGAGTTTCTAAAATATACATAATACAATTTTGTTTTAATTTACCTCGTTTCCTCTTGATTTGATGAAGTCGATTTCTTCGGTGTTAAATGTAGCCATTGAAATACTTTTAACTCTATGCGGTGGAGTTAGTCCTCGTCTATGAAATAAATATGCAATTTTAAAAAAAACATGCCACACAACTTGCTGTTTTATAACTATGCAATTATGTTTATCATACATCCGCCATATGTGTATCTGTCATTTTATTGACACATAACAGGCCATTATATAAACCATTTGGGAAAAAAATTTAACAAATAATCACAATCGTCAACAATTTAGAACACTATCCTCCCACTGTTAACTATGAGAGTTAGTCAATTTTAATATGTAATTATATTTTTCAATCCTTTTACTATGTACAACATCCAGTTCTACATGTGAAAAGTAAGTATTCTTAGGTTGAAATTTTATAGTACCTACCTACTTAATCACTCATATTTAACTAAAGTAAGGTTTTCAATAATATATTAGTCATTACCATTATTAAAACACATAAATTACATACAAAATAATTGAATTTAACTGGAAAAAAATTATAAACTATTTTTATTTATGAGATGATTTTAAGAGTAAAAATTTTAATTTGGATCTTTGTTATAAACACACTAAAATAAATTTTAACTAAAACTACATAAAAATTAGAAATGATTTAACCATAAAGATGAAAAAAATATAGACAAAGTAATATTTAAGAAATGCATTTATCACAATTTTATTTATCCAAAAACAATTATCTTTGGTGAAAAATTAATCACCTACGAATAATTAAAAACAAAAAAATGTCTGATTTTGCTAATGTATACACCATTGTTGTAGATGGAAGTTAGGAAAGTAAGATACATAAAGTTTGGTTATACCTGATTTGAAAGGCCATGATATTTGCGATTTTCATCAAAACTTGATCTTAAAACTATTATAAAAAAATTACTACATTACACTCTATTTTTTTTTTTTTTTACCACTATCTACAACTTATAATAAATCTCATCTTAATTTTTCAAGCATTTTTGTTTGGTCAAACAATTATATCCACAAAGTACCTATCAAATAAAATCAATGTAAAAATCTTATAAATATATATGCCAATATATAAAGCTATAACTAACTAAAAAAAGTCGATAAAATGTTTTCAAAATTGTACTATGTCTAGAAAAGACAAATATAAGTTTTCCGTCAAATTTTCAAATCTCTAAGAATTACAATTATTGAGAATAAGAATTACTGAATTACAATAAAAAACACAAAAACATACTTTGCACGATAGGTAGGCACTGTTGTAGGAGTTGAGTACTACACTTGAAAATCAGAGCAACATTTTTTGTAGAAAAGTTGTTTCGTTGACAGAAAAAAAAATGTTTGAATAAATAAACACTAAATTTACATAGTAAAATCTGACCAATAGATCCCATCCCAACAAATCTAAAAATGAATCTTATAAAGAAATAATTTCTTAGAACCTTAGCACAATAGTGTCAAACCTAAATAAAAATTTTAAAACATAATATGTTACAATATTACAATTTTTAAACGGAATTTGTAAGATATAATCGACTGATTGTGATCAGTTGTCAGCCATAAACTCAGTTTAATAATCATACAAACGTCTTTTTTTAAAAATTGGTGAGAATGGTTCTTAGTGTTGTAACGTATTCAAATACTATATTAAATACTTTTGAACAAAATATTCCATTATTTCTAGGTACGTATTTTGTTTATGTTTTTTTTTATTTTTTTATTTAATATTTTTTTCTAAACCCAAAAATAATTTTAAATTTTTGACAAAATTACATAAATTATGAACATGATAAGTTTTTATTGAAAAATTAAAATAGCACAATACTACAATAACCCTTACAATAACACAATTTTATATTATATTATTAATTATAATAATAATTGTTATTATTATTATTATCATAGTACCTATTTAAAAAAAAAAAATTTTAATTTTAGGTATTTATAGTATAAGTATCAAATTTTGGTACTTTTCAGTTATCTTGGCTACCTAAAATTTGTCATTAATCACAATTCAATTATCTTGGCTACCTGGACTGTAGTTAAACCATAACAAGACTGGCTCAGGCTAAAAGTGCAATTCAGAAATGCCGCTTTATATATAATATGCAACATCTGACTAAACATATTACATTAAACTACATAATTATTTAACATTTTTAAAACTGTAAATCAATTAATGTTAATTTAATTAATATTAACATAATAAACATGACAGTATAATAGGAGACACTTAGTGGTTAATATTAAGTACCTATAATAAATCACACATAATTAAAATAATAGCATTAAGGAGATTAATGAGTGACAAAATAGACAGAGAATTACATTATAAAGTGATTTTATTAACATTTAAACATTTATACTACTGTCTATCAGTACATAATATAAGTATGTATAAACTGTAAGTTCATTAAACCATAATGAATTAGGTACCAAATTAATTGGGATACTATAAATTACACTTATTAACATTAATGTTGTACAATATTATTATATTGTTATTATTATAACTATAAAATAATAATGAAGTGTTCCTACATATTTAGGCTTTAAAACAAATATGATATACCTACCAAGGTACTTATCTTAACAATTGTTTTGAAAACTTACAATAAAATCAATAATTTCTTACATAATGGAAAACTAAAATACCAAAATGCAGGTACCTAATTATATATTCTTCAAATAAAACATTAATTTTACTCAATATAAATACCAAATATATTTGTACCTAATACTAAAAAAATAGATAGATGTATAATTTAAATACTTGCATGTAGATAGGTAACCCAAATGTGTAATACCCTACCTATTCATTGAAATTTTATCATACAATTATTATGTACCTAAATGCTAAGTAGTAATAAAGTAATTTATGATAAATTAATAAAATATAATTACCTAGGTATATACCATAAATGAATAAATAATTCCAGAGATACTTTTTTGGAGACCTAATTAGGTAATAGTTTTTATTGATATAAGATAATAATATAATATAATATGTAAGTACACTATAATATAAGAAGATAACAAAAATAGTATTTTCAGAGTTTTTTGTTAAAAGTAAACAATATGTTTTAGATAGTGAGGGTTTTTAAATATTCTGAACGATTCTACCTTAGGGCCCAGGCGATTTTTTGGAATTTTTTTTTCAAAATGTGTGTTTTTTCTTTCTTGATTTAATGCTGCTTTATAAAAAAGTCGGTCATACTTTGTTTGGAAATTATGGTCAAAAAACTTCAAAATTTTCGGTTTTTCCAAAAATTGTGTTTTTATATTTAAACTATCAAAAATTAATATCTTTCGAAATTTTTTTCAAAACCACGTCGGGTAGTTAATAGGGAAAACCGAAAAAGTATTTAGAGTGTACCAGTTACAAATTAATGAAAGCAATATAATACTAATAATGCAATAATGTACTATTTAAAACGATACATATTTTTTACCAACTTTAAATTGCTATAACTCCGAAATTATTTCCATATTCTATATTCTGATTTCACCAAAAACTTCTTAGTGTATCCACCGAATGAAAAAAAATTCCAAAAAGTCAATTTTGAGTTATCTTAATATGCAAATGTTTGAAATAACTTTACAGTTAAATTTTACATGGTTTATTGACATTAACAGAAAAAATAAGTATGATTGGTAAATTCTAATTTCACCAAAATGCTAGCATAAAAATACTATGAATTAAAAAAAAATCTTTCAAAAATATTAATAAAAACACAATTTTTAGAAAAACCGAAAATTTTGAAGTTTTTTGACAATAACTTCCGAAAGAAGATTGACAGACTTTTTTATAAAGCAGCATTAAATTTAGCATGAAAAAACACACATTTTGAAAAAAAAATTCCAAAAAATCGCCTGGGCCCTAAAGTAGAATTATGTCGAATATTCTTCTGGATGGGATTCCAATAATACTTAGTAAAAACCTAGCCTACACATTTTTTTTTTTTTATTTTATATATTTGTAGGTGCAAATAATGAAAAAATTAGATTCCAATTAAGACATAATTTTTTAATGTCCTGTGTTGTTATCATAATTTAAATATTTATTTGTTGTTACCGTGTAGAATTTTAGAACAAACACCATGGTATATTCTCATGTTTTTAGATTCACATTTTCTTGGAGTGTATTTAGCTATAAATATTATAAAATTAAGTATATTATCTTAAAATATCCGTCATGATATTATTTTTAAGTTAAAGTGTAAATTTAATAGATAGGTTAAATGTAGGTTTAGCAATAAATGACATTCAAATATTAATATTTCCAAAAATATTTTTAAAATATTTTATAACATTAGAAAAATGTTCACATTAGTTTCTAGTGATAACAGATCAACAGATCAATAAATAAATATTACCAGTGAAATTTTTTTTGCAATGTTATAATTTAAAATATAACTACAGTTTACATTTTGTATAAGGGTCAGGGGAAAAATGCACAGACCAAAAACAACTACTTAGGTTAAAGTAAATAAAAACATAATTTAAAAAAAAAATATGTTTTTAGTAAATAAACTTACAAAATTTAAAATAAAATTAGTCATTATTATATTGTAAATAAACTTTAATTTAATAAGACATATAGGTATTTATGGGCTAAAATGTTATCAAATCAATGTGTGAAATTATCTTGGAAAAATTCTTAATTTAATGAAAATCCATTCAAATTCATTTATAGTAACTACCTAGGTATCTATATGTTTATTGTTTATGGAAATTATCATAAATGTCGGTACCGACCAACTTATGTGAATGAATTTTATCAGTAATGAAAATATTAAACACTCTTTCTATAATTACCCAAAAGACATCTTGCATTCAATAAAAATAAAATAAATTAGGTACCTAGGTATCTAAGTATATTAATCTAAGAATACCTAGGTATTAGGTACTCCGACATATAGGTAAAAAATTATTTTGTAAACAAAATGTTTGTATTTATTTAGTGATTAAAATTAAAATAAATAAATAAATTGTATAGGTCGGTATTAAGCAAATACTTATATAATTTGGGAACCTACAGTTATTGTAGTAAAGCAGCATTTAAAAGTTCAAATTTTTGTATAAGTATACGGGAGCCTTGTCGAGGACATATATTGATTTATATGTCATATAATTAACTATTATTGGTTTTCTAATTATTAAGTAGTTAGGTACTTACAATAATCCAGAACATGATGTGCATACGAAGGAGCCTATGGTAACGTTCACATATGTCGGTCCTCTTTGGTGACAGTCGAAGCAGTATTTATTTGCAGGCAACGATAGTTGTTCACGGAGTACAGTCAAATTGTATTCGTCGAGTTTTTTTAGACCGTTGGCCATTTCGGAAGCACGACCAGATCAGTAGGATGGGTATAGTTAAAAAAAAATCTGATCTTTGTAGAAGTGCAATGTACTAGTAACACGAACGTAGTGGGCCAAGAGCTGAACGGTTACTGAATTGAAATGTGTGTACGTGCCGTGGGGACTGTTAACAGATTTATTTATCAAATGTAATTTCTTTAAATGACTAACTACAACGGGTGGAAATTGAAGGAAAAAAAAAAGTTTAACTCAATGATGCTAATAGAATTTATTGTAAAAGAGCACTAATTGAAATCTACTCGTCTGAACCTAGCGACATAATAATAATAATCTTAGAATCAATCCTGTCGCACAATATACGGCGCTGGCCCCGGCTTGCGGCTGTCTCGGATGGACGCGCAGGGGTTCCAAACCTTTTCTCTTAGTCAATTTTCAACACTCAAAAAAAATTATTATAAACTTTCGTTCGCACAATAAATACAATAGCAAACAATTAAATTACGTAATTTTCTAAAACACATAACGATGAGTCAGTGGCGTACTTAAGATTTTGCAAAGGAGGGAGATATTGAATTTTTAAATATTTTATAGGTAATAATCTATGTGCCTAGTAATATCTCTCTAATCTTCCTCGTAAATACGCCACTGCGATGAGTAATGTTTGTCTACATAAATCTAAAATATGTATAATAATATTATTGTCATGCGATATCGATAAAAAATATAACTAATTGAATTCATCATTAACGTCAGGTATGATGATTTAAATGTGTTTTTTTTCTTGTTTTTGTTTTTATTAACTAGGTATTATCATTAATAACAGATTCACTAAAAATGTATTAAGTTTGAATCTATGTAAATTGCTATGTACCTAGGTATGACCTATGTAATAATTATTTCTATATTACCTAAGTATATAATTACCTAGGTAGGTACCATTAAGATTTAAAATTTTAATCGCGAATAATAAAGGCAATGGCGCAACCAGCTAGTTTTAATTTTTGAGCGGGGAATTATAAATCTCAAACAAATTTCTGGACAGGTATTTTGGATAATAAATAATTACTTAATAGACGACGTGCACGTATTTATTAAAATTATAAGGAAATGTAATGCCTGTAATTGCGATAAAAATTATTCAACTATACGTATTACCACTGATTGTATGTACTGTATATTATAATAAATGGTATTAGGTAGGTAGGTACCTGCGTAGAATTCGTAAAAGAAAAATTAGGAGAGGACTGGGATATAACCCCCTGCCCTGTTCGCACCACTGAATAATATAGAGTATCTAATCTATTTAATATTAAATGTTTCAATAATAGGGGTCTAACTGTTATAAGTAGGTAATGAAATTTATGGATAAGTATTACTTAGTAGTTATTGGTTACTGAATATGCGTGTTTTGTTATTTTACATTATAAATCGCCTACTTATGGATACGATTATAATTTACAACTATATATATTAATGTTGTTGTAAGTAAAATTTTGCTCGATCAAAATGATAATAGTATTCGATGAGTACTTACTAAACTAATCAGTGGCTCATCCAAGGTAACTGCAGGTATATCATAATAATTTAAGGTCCACTCACGAGTCACGACACCGTAACTGAAAAACAAATTTCAAGGAAAAGTCCAAAACTCAAATTTTTCACGTCCAAACGAAAGCCACCGCTGGACACTCCCACCCCACCCATTTGTATGGTCTCGGGCAGGCATCTCAATGCACGGTAATCATTCATGTAACAATTTTTTGAAAGAAAAAAAATTCAACGGGTTGGAGGCGATGATCTACATGTCATCCCCCATGAGCCATTCACAATCCGCCATCGCTACTAATAAAATATATAATATTTAAGACTCGTTTAGGTTTTCCTAAAGGCGTGAATTGTTGAAAAGATAGAAATTAGAAATGAATATTATTTTTGTATATTATGTATACCACGGTATAGGTATAATAGGTCTAGGTGCCTATCTATACATGGTAATTATTATTGTAATATAGGTGGGTACCGCCGTCGCCGTAGACTGCCGATTAAATATTATAATATAGCCGGTTGGTAATTAGAAAATAAAAACACGTCGAGACACCGCAATAATAACAAAAATAACAATAATAAAATTATAATATCCGATTTAATTATTTCGGATTATTAAAAGTAAGTATAGCACCTAGGTGAGTATAATATATAATATAATTATAATAGCATGTGCCTTACCTATATATAATAATACACTGTATTATAAACCTGCCTGCCCAATGTTTTTTTTTTTTTTTTTCTTATTGAGATTGCTGTGAGATATTTTGTTATTGAATTTTTGAAGGTTTTATTGTTTGTCGGAATACCTACAAACAATATAATAATAGTAATAATGATTATTATTATTATTATTATTGTTATTATAATAATAGACTCGTACACGACGACGACAACGATGACGATGATGTGCGTTGTTGTATATTTTCATAGCTGGCAAACAGCTCTAAAACATTATAATATATTTGTTTTGGCAAAGTCACGGGATAAAAACTTTTAATTTTGACGTTCGAAATTATCGTGTACACCTTATTATTGTACAATTTATTTATGCAGTGCGTACCTAGATATTTATTCAGAGACCGGATTTATATAATGTTCTAAAATCCACAAAAGAAAAAACAACTTTTATTTAAAAGAAATCATTTTTTTAGTGTTAAGAAATTTAATTTAATACGTGAGAGCCATCAGAGGGAAACTTTTAAGCTCCTCTATCATTTTTACTTTTTTTAAAGGGTTTTTTTGATTTATTAAGCGCCCTTTCGTAGATTATAAATGAAATCCAGTCTCTAATTGTTACTTAGTATAACTATATTATACTTACCTATATCAGTATTCAGTATATCACAGGTCTAATGAAACCAGATTGTGCATTCCGCGACTATTGAAAAAGAAAATCAATTCCAAAGTTGTTACTATCGATAAATCAAATTAGTATAACCACATGTTGTTACCCGTTTTCGATTGATGTAGCAAATATGTTATTGTAAATAGAGCATACAATAACTTTAATTCTTGTAAACTTTAATAATTTTGATATAAAATGTTAATATTAATTTATTACTATTAATTATCTAATTTTTGTTAGTTAAATAATAATTAATATTGTTTATATTAATAGTTGATACAGAATAACCCATATTCGATGTTCAAACGATTTTTAAACATTTACCACGCTAAAAATCATCAATTTTCCGGATATTTTGACTAAATTTAAGGAAATTGAGAAAAAATGAATTACGAACAGAAAGAAAATGGCATAAAATTCTTGATATTCTTTTTTTTCATTATTATTATTGCCTTTAAAGTATCCTCTCCTCGATAAGCGATTTCTTTCATGCAAGAAAAAATGTTTACGTCAATTCTTTACACTTTATGTAAACAAAATTCAGAATAAACGAAAAACCCAATGTATTCTAAATGGAAAACTTAACCTCGTTACAGGAGGACAAAAAAAATATCCTAGGAAGCTCAAATAGGGCTCAATATTTTTTTACTTTTGAACTAAGTTAGGGGGCGTCAACAAAAAATTCCACCATTACTCAAATAAGAACCAACGTACTATATGTATATATAGGTTAAGTTTCCAAATTGTTTTATTATTTTAAAGTCCGTGAGTTCGAAAATAGTTCTAATAAGATTCGAGTTCGTGTTCGAACAGTTCGAATAGTAGTTCGACACATCCTTAAATAATATTACTTCCTGCGCTTTCTACATATTGTAAAAGTATAAATTCAGGTAGAATATCACTTTTTGGTGTTATTTTTTTTTTTTTTTATCGATTTGATTGCTTCGTGTACCTACGTAATACACCGTTTAGATCAAATCGACTGGATTCATTTATTATACTCGTGCGCGAACTCCGTAACATCACAATTTTATTACAGCCAATCGAAGGTTATTAAGTCCCTTTTCCCCCAGTATGGCTACTCATATTATAATAATAAAGAGTATAAACACCACTATTTACTGGTTTGTGTTGATTGGTTTATGATAAAGGGATTTTTTCGCACAAGTATATAGGTGTAAATAATAGCGACGTTATTTTCTAGGTCACGCGAGAATTTATATTCTTGTTTGTTTTGTTTATGTTTTTTTAATTTAAATTTTTTTTTTTCAAATATTCTTCACGCGGTTAATAAAATATATCGTTATATAGCTAAATAATTGTATAGATAACTAAGAAGTCGTGTGTGTGTGTGTGTGAATACGAACGTGTGTTTATCGACTCGGGTAATGACGTAAACGCGCGTAATGCCTATAATGAATTGATTAATTATTGGCGATTATGATAGTAAAAATACTATGCACCTACTAGTTACTACCACGGCCGAATGAATAAAATACGATATTTAATATTATAATATTATTGAACGTCAAATTAATAAGCCTCCTTCAACCGCGAGCATTAAATACGATATAATACGCGATGATAATAACCCGCGAAAAACAGATAGCTTTACACATAATATACCATATACTATTATTATATTAAGTATTATAAACATAACAGGAACATAATTTGTACCAATATGCACTGCAGTATAGGCTCCTTGTGTTGTACAGGATATCACGAGGAAAACCGAATAGCCCAAGGACAATAATTAGATAATTAAAAAATCGTGCGTTAATATCCGACACAAAATATTGTAATATGTATATTGTATACATTATACCTACCTACAATATTCTTGTGGTAAAGTGCGCGATTACTACAGATTATATAATGCTTAAAAAATTATCATAATTTATTAATATTATAATATAATCAATTAACTTCGCTAAAGTACCTTCTTTGTCAGATTTCTTTTCAGAAAAAGTGTTATCATTGAAAATCGGACCAAAATTGCTGGAAGAAAAGTTACCCACAGAAAAATAATACATCATTGTTAAACCATAAGCTTCTTTGCTCCACTTAGAATCTAAAATACGAAATTATTAAAAATATTTAAGCAATTAAGCATGTGTATTAATATAAAAGTTGTATGATAGTATAGCTAAAAACTCCATAATATTATGTTAATTTTTTGATACGCTGTAATATTTACGATTTTCATCAAAATTTAATATTAAAATTCTTATAAAATAAAAATACTACATTAAACTCAAGTTTTTTTTTGACCACAAAGTATGACATAATAAAACTTCTGTTAAATTTTCATCCATTTCTGTTAAGCCTAACAACTGTATCCATTAAGTACTTACCAAATAATTACAATAATACAAATTACGTAAACACTCGCAAAATTAAAATGTTTATAAATAGCTTGAAAATGGCTCAGACGTTTAGAAAATTTGATTACGTCTAGAAAAAGCAAATATAAGTTTTCATTCAAAATTTCAAGTATCTATGAACATTTTGAACGAATTCCAAAAAAAAAAAACAAAGTTGAAAATAATAATCGCATTGTTTTCCCGAATACATTTTACCGATTTTCCTACATTTTTTCCCGGATTTTTCCAATTATTATGAAAACTGCTTAGAAAAAAAAATTACCTCCCTAAAGTACGAACTAGATAAAATTGCCTTTTAGGAAAGGTGCTATACTTGATACATTTGGAACAAGATTTTTGTTAGAATTTTTGTACATGGTATAAAAAAAATAATAAACATCATTGTAAAACCAACATATTCCTCGATTTGCTGCTCAGAATCTAAAAATGCTATCAGAAACTTCTTTGATGTTGATATCTATGAGACTTGCTCTTGTGTTATGAGAACAAATTTTCATGATAAAAACCTCTTATTGACAATATTTTTAAGTTACCTATTTGTTTTCTTCTCTCTTTTTTTTTTCGTTCCAATCTCCGTCAATAAGTAATGCATATTTCCGACCAAAATTCTCGTTGTTCTAACAAAAAAGTGCAGTCTCGAAACAAGGTTGGTAACCTTGCCCCTTTGCGGCGGTCGGTCACACACTATATTATTATATTATTATTATTGTTATATATTACTCATTGGATGTGGTTTATTTGTTTCAAATGTTTACAGTTTTAGACATTTAGACATTGATCTATACAAGCGTAGGTATAATATACAATTTAATTAATTGCTTATTGTCATACTATAGGAGAACGAAATGATTGTAAAAAATAAATAAAGGTTGTTTATTTAAATATTATAGTTAATATTTTATGTATTGTTTTAAAATCTATAAATTAATAGGATTACGTAATGCATAAATCAAAAAAATTTTTAACCAACTTGTAATATATTATGTATTATAATGTATATAGAATCATACGAGTAACATAGGTACTTAAATGTTAGTTCTACTCTTTATAAGAAGAGGGAGACATATAAAATATTATGTGATAGTGACAAATGTGATGACCTCTATGAGCAGCTATTTTGTATGGACACCGAGTCAAATGTCAAATGTCAGAAAATTAAAAAAATTAAAAATGTTAAGAAGTAATTTCATGAGTGTAGTAACTCATGAAATTACTTGTTAAAACTACCTATTTATATTTTATATACAAATAATCCCAACCAGTAGACTTACAAAAATAGACCACACAAAGTCAGATGGTCGATAATACTTTTCGGATTTTTAGTATAAGAAAAATAAAAAAAAATATAGAAACAAATATTTGTGTGTAAGCATAATATTATTTTGTATAAATGTTCAGGGTTAAAGCGTTTGAATTCTGGCATCGACTATAGGTTTAGGTACGGATGTTTTTAAATACCTATATCTATATAACCTATGTCAGGCGTAGACCACGTATTGAAAAATACAAAAAACAAATGTTTATAAAACACACTAAAAACAATCGTTAAAGTAATATTGTACTTTAGGTGACAAAATATAATGATAAATTATCGAAACCCAGGCGTAAAAAATATTTCTTTGTATCCGAATTATGGGTTAAAATCAATTTCAAATTAATATTAGACGTAATAAGTACATAGATAATTAGGATACTCGCTGGTGTCATTATAGACTATAGGTAGGTATGCAATATTCATGATTTATTCGTGAACGTAAAACTGCAAATGGCGTATTTTTGTTCTTATTTGCATACAAATAAATAACATATAATATGCAGATGTCACTACATTGTGTTTCAAAGATTAAAACCTTATTGTAGGTATTCAAATTTGTTCATGAAAATCTTTTAGAGATTACGAAATCATGGGAGTGTTCTGAGTGCAAGAAGCCCATAACCAGATATGTTTTTAAGTCTGAGCTTAGGTTGGATGGTTAAAAATGCATAACTTTTAAAAACAAAAAAAGCATAATCTATTTCATCAAAGTTATCTTATTGGTTATTTCCTAGTCGGTATACTTATGTCCTAGTAGGTACTACTATACCTAACCGTCGTCAATCGCAAAAATATAACAAATAAATTTAACATGTAACGTACAATAACAAACTAGTTAGGTAGAATTATATCTTCCATCAGAATAAAAAAAAAAGAGCAGATATTGGGGATGGGAGCGGCCACCGTTGTAGGTGAGAAGTTGAGAAGGTAGGATACATAAGGTTATTTCATATATATCTGTAAGCAACAATAAACCATTGCTTGACGAAAAACGATTCCGAGCGCAGTTCGGTAGTACATAATTTGAAGTACCGTAATCTTTTTCGCGATTTTCGTTTAAATTTTATTTCAAAACGCTCATTAAAAAAAAAAAAAGTCCGATGACTTTGGAAATTTTACTATGTCTAGGTAAGTCCAATATAAATATTATTACCATGTTTCAAGTCTTTACGTGTATTTATAACCGAATTACAACAAAAAACTCTCAAAAATTAAAATTCCTTAAAAACTCAAAAGTGGCTCAAAAGTTTTAGCTATTATACCGTAAAAATGTAAATCAAAAAGGCAAAAAAAAGGGTTTGTGGTTTTTCGATTAAATAATTTTTTTCTGGTAGAAATCGTCGTCCACGTTTTTATAAAATAATGAAATCGTCAAATTGTACGTTTCCCTACGTTTTTCCCACTTAAGTGATTTATTTAAAAAATGGCGTCAAAAATCAAAAAAATGATCTCTTTAAAGTACCACCTAGACACCTTGAACTTTCATAAAAGTTACTACACGTAAAAATCGGATTAAGTTTATTAGGAAAAAACGTGTCCACAGACTAGAAGAAAGAAGAAAAAAAAATAAACATCTCAGTAAAACCAATAACTTCCTTGCTAAGCTTGAAATCTAAAATCAGATAAGATTAACTAAGATTTTTGATAAAAATATAATGTGACATAATATTCTACAACACCTATGACTCCGCTCGTATTATTCGTTCATATAATTTAATTGATAATTGATAAATTTAAAAAAAAGCTTGTTTATTTTTTGCAAACAATTAAAATATAAAATATGTCACTTTAGATATAATTTCGAGCGCATTACTCAGAATCGTATAATGATGCGTTGAATAACTAATAAAGAGAGAGTATACCCAACAGTATAACTAACCACTGCTTCCTTTTCTGTATTAAAATAACCTTTCTCTTTCGAAATTGAACTCGGAATACTGTTTTGCTGTATCTATGTTCATTGCAAATAAGATTTATTTTTTTCTTTAAAATTAAATTGTAAATAGGTACGATATGTTTTTGATAAAAAAAAAAAAAAGCACGTAGGGACCATTTGTATATCATCGATTGCATGCACTTATTAAGTATTTTGTCGATAATGACATGCAAGTTGTTCAAGACTTAAGAGTTCTGGGTGCGTGACTTTTATTAAATATTTTAAAAATAATAGTTTTGTATTTGCTTTAGGTATATTTAATTTATATTGTGTATTATAAGCGTAAATTAAGAAGAAAAAAAATAAATTATTGAAAATACCATAGAATGCATTAAAAAGGAAAAAAATTTCCTATAAAGAAAAAAAAATCAAAAAGTTTCAACATTTTGGTTCATTTTTCGGAATTTATGTATTAAGAATATACAAGTATAATATATTATGCCTTACAAGTTAAAATTAGTTACATTAAACCAAAAAAAAAAAAAAAAAAACAGAAATATTTTTACTATATCACATCATTATAGAAATCAGTTATTCTTATTAATTGTTCCCAGTGGCACAAATAGGGAGAGGGTTGCATTATGAATTTAAAAAAAATTTTCTGGACAGGTTTTTGGGATAGTAAATTACTAAATAGGTGACGTGCATGACGAATACGTATTTACAATTACAAAGAAACGTCTGTAATAGTGCAATACGAATTATGCAACTATACGTAATACGAAGAATTCGTGAAAAAAAAATTCCCTACACTGGTTGCGCCACTTGTATGAATTCAACGTTATACTATAATAATATTATTATTTTATAAACATTTTTTTTTTTTTTTTTTACCGTAACATTATTTTTGACAACACACACCGCGCCGACAGATACTTACTCCAATATAAACGATTTCGAGGTCTATGTCCTCAAACATTTATAATGCGGTACGAGCCGTATATTGTGTTCAACGGCGATGTCGGCGATGTACACTCGAAAAATATAATATATATAATATATTACGTGTATAATAGTTACGAACACGAGCGGAAGTTATATTTCACAGTTTGTCGAACTGATCGATATGTGTCGGTCAATTGAACTTGTGACCGCTTCGAATTTTCTCTCTATCGATAAATACTATACATGCTTACACATATATAATGTAATATATGTATACCTATTATGGGTACCACATCGGATATGACGTTATGTTTGAGTTGATATCCAATAATAATATCGGAGATGTACAAATCAATTGCAACGGAAATCGCAGGTAAAAAAAAAGTAAAATGATGGGATAAAAAATAGATGTACAACAACCATAATAATGTACACATCAACTGCGCCGATCGAAATTCGAAAGCGTTTCATATTAATTGTATGTTATTTACCTATAGATTTCTAAATATATAAAAATGCGAATTAGTTAATTTTGTTATTATCTCGTTGATACAATGTCATATTATATTGATGGACATGCAACTTTTTCACCGTATCTTTGGGTATCGTGTTATATATCAGAGGAAAAAAGTACAAATTCCTTTCTCTCTGCAACATTTGGGAGTTATTTTTATTCACCCCATCCAAATAATATTTTTATTTGTGAAGTTTTGAAAACGATTCAACTTCACTCATGGATGAGAATGAAAATCGTCAAGAAATAAAATGTAGATTAAAAATAAAAAGTATGAAAAAAAAATAAAAACGTAAATAATCGTTAACAAAAATCTTTATTATACCTATAGTATCAATGCATTTTTAAATTCTGAGTTGCGCGACTTTCTACAATCTATGCGCAACTTTTCTACCAGAAATTTTGTTCCGATTTTTAAGTGTAGCACCTTTTCTAAAAAGAAATCGATGTGAGGAGGTACTTTAAGAAGGTAATTTTTGATTTTCACAGGATTTTTTATTAACAACTGGGAAAACTGGAAAAAACAGAGGATAACCGGAAAAATGTAGGAAAATACGTATAGGTAGATATTGGTTAAAAATATTTCGGTCTTGTTTTCCCTGTGAACAACTTTTTAGCAAGTTTGCTTCGATTTACAATGATAACACTTTTTCTGAAAAAAATTTGACAGGGAAGGTACTTTAGGGAGGTCATTTTTCGATTTTCTCCAAAGTTTTCTCCATTAAATGTAAAAACCCAAGAAAAGACATGGGAAAAACGTAGGAAAAACGGGAAAATCGGCACAATATTAAATAAATATCATTGAAGAAAATATTTAATGCCTATTTAATTATTTTACTATAATATTCCATATATATATATATATTATTGAAAAAGCATTACTATAAACTGAACTCCGCTCAGAATCGTTTTTTCGTTAGTAATGGTTTATCATCGCTTACAGGTATACATTAAATTACCTACAACAGCGACTGCACCCATCTCTATTATCCTAGGACAGCTTTTTCTTATTTTCATAGTGTTAATTTTCAATATATATTTTAGAAAAGTAAAAGTTGCAAATATCAACGGCATTCAAAAACATTCAACGTTATTCCTATACATACAAGTAGCAACGATCCAATTTATAAATTTTTATTAAATTCGTATTATTATTATTTTAGTTACCGTAAAAATGATCCGGCGCAATTGATATACTTTTACTTTTTTAGTATACCTTTTTTGGATGTATATTATATTATATTATAAATAGTGTTCCAAAATCGGCGCAATTGACAAACACCCATAATATCCGAGGCAGATTCACAACACAATAATTTTCTCTTCGCCGTTGAACAACTGCAGCGGTTTTACATTTACGGTGACTTTCAAATCCGACAGACGGTCGGTTGTAAAAATAGTATTTCCTATAGCTATGTGCAGGTATACGAACATACGGCATACGCTGTACACGCGCCACCTGCGCACGTACGATTCGATTGACATTTCACACACGTGCAGATTATATGCGTATAGATATATAGTGTTCATTTAACTCGAGAAAACATTCTATTCCATAATAGGAGCTTGTACATTCGAAGGATATTCTCTGTTATTTTCTTATTAAATGGTTTTTTTTTCTCTTCTAAATTTAATTTGTTGTCCTGCGCAGCGTCTCCAGCAAACGATCTTTGCAGCCTAAATAGTTCAATACAATAAAGCACGATTATCCAATTTCACCGAAAATCTACCGAGTATTAGCTAGATACATACGGATATACTTCGCCCACGATGGATCATTGTTGTCGGTCAGAAGTCGGGAAGGTAGAATATAGAAGGAAATTTAATTTATATTCGTACGTAACGATAAACTATTGCTAAAGAAAAACGATTCGGAGCGAAGTTCAGTTGTATATGTTTTGAAAGGTTGTAAATATTACATTTTCGTCAAAATGTAATATTCAATTTAGTATAAAAAAAAATACTACATGAAAGCTCAATTTTTTTTTTTTACCACAAAGTACGACATTATGAACCTCCTGTTAAAATGTCATGGATTTCTCAGTTCAGTCTAACAATTTTGCCCACAAAGTACCTACCGAATAAAAATTAAAAAACAATTTGCAAAATTTAAATGTCTATAAATAGCACAATTGTTTTGAAAATTTTACCATGTCTACAAAAGACAAATATAAGATTCCAGGTTGCTAAGGTTACTGGGTTTGCTCAATTCTGGATTAAGGACATACTATTTTAAACTTTGTTGAACTTTTTAAATTATTATTCATTCATTTTTTTTTTTTTTTTTTACAAACAAATTCTTCTAATTTAATGTTTTTACAATTTTCAGTTTAAATTATGTTATGCATAAAATTTGAAAAAGTTTTTTCTTTAGTTTGTACTTTGTTTCCTATAGGTTATATACATATATTTTTTTATTTTGCCGATTTCACATAATCGGTAGTTTTTATAGCATTCACATTGTCGATTTCACGAATTCGGCGTAACGTATTATAATTTGTTTCCCTTTACTTTTAGTGCTCGCTCTTGACAAAATGGGCTCAAACTCGGGAATCAAAGTTTTTTTATAATATGTGGATTAAAATAATAAAAGTTGGGTTAAATATCAATATGAGTTGTGCCTTGTTTTTATTGCGGTTAGATGCGATTCTTAACTTTGAACACACCTACTGACCCTCCCCTCCTTAGGGCCTACCACTAGCCGGCTGGGGAGCCAAAATAGTGAGAAAGCTTAAGTCTCGAGTTTACCCAACTTAAAACCATGTCGGTACCACGGGCGGGGGACCTCCACTTTACGCCGGACCAGCCAGCCGCTCCGAACCTAAGTCCTCAAGGTTGAGGAGCCTACCTCGGCTGAAACGTGGTGGTTGTGGTTGTGGTTGTCGAGATAGTAACACTAAACCACTACACCTAGTCGGTGACCGGAAATCCATCCCAGTTGTGAGAAAGGTACGAGCCCAAAAGGCCCAGGGCTGGTGTTCCTTTCGAAGACTCTGGACCGGTGGTGGTTCACCACCATCGCTTCAGCACCACGTCCACCCGCAAGTAGCGCCCAGCGCTAAGACGAGGACGGTCGGAGGTAGGCGTCAGCCACAAAACCCTGGGGACCAGCTAACCCTCCCCTCCAAAATAAAACGGCCGTTCATGGGTGTTTTTTTTTAACAAAATCAACATAAAACCAAACTTAAGTGATTATAGAGTGTGAATATTATATAATAGGTACTTATATCTACTTTGGTCTTTGTTTTGTATCTGAATTTGGTATACAATGATTTCAATGATTTATCGTTGCTTTCGGTAAAAATAATAATAAATATTATACCTGTAAGGCTAATCTAATCTTTCCAATTACAACTAACTTTTTATTATTGATAATTTGTACACGTGAATATATATCGTACAATATAATATTATCTGGTTGGTCATTGCGCGTAATTAACATTACGCAATACGTTTCATAGTTTGTTTCAAATTATATAATAATTAATAATTATTAATCTATGGACTACCTACTACTAAAAAATTAAATACGTACCATTTTTACGATTATTTTTTCAGTTTTATTTTTTACTGTAAATGCTTATTTTGTGAGTTGTATATCGAAGCAAAATTTCTGATAAAAAAGTTGTCCACAGAAAAAATAAAAATAATTATCTTTGTAAAACCATAAGCTTCTTTGTTCCGCTCAAAATCTAAAATAATATATTTATTTACATTACATTTATAAAATGAAAAAAAAACCTTTTTTATTATTCGACCCTAATGGTTTTAATACCTATCATTATTACATGTACTTATACATTTAACTTATAGAAAACTTATAGACGGATTAAAAATGTGTTCACACTATACGCAGACCGCCGGAGACGCTCTGTGACTTATATGACAAAATTAATTAATTTATATATATATATACCTATATTGTTTTTGATGTACTAACGATTTGATCATTAAAATTCAGAATACCGACGATGATTTTTTTTTAATATTGTCACATTTAGCATGGATTTTAGCGTATGCCAATTTGATCGACTACATACGTATTATCATAGATGTATATTAAAAGGGATAAGGTGGAATAAACCCCTCCTCAGAATGTTTCGAATTCCTGGAAGGTTATTTAGTGCCACAGATAGAATATGGTAAACAAAAATGTTCGTTAAAAAATAACATCAAATATGCGCGTACAAGTCATAAAATTTAGCATAGTAGGTACTAAGGAAATTAAAATCACGTCATGCAGTACTGTGCCAGATAAAATATCGGGAGGGGGGCAGGAATAATTTGTGTATTACCCACTATTTAAAAAAAAAAAAAAATTACCGAAAATAACAAATAAAACAATCTTCGGAGGGCGAGCGCGTGCCCTTAGTGCCCTCTACGGACTACGACACAGCTGGCTAACATGTTTACTGTGACTAGACGTGTTTCTCGGTTTTGGATATTTATTTGACGACCGACGTAGAGATATATTCATAGAATTATAGAAGCGTACCTACTCAATTGCAATATAGTTTTCTATTGAATATTATAGAACTTTCATAATCATTATTATTATCTGCTGCTATGGTTGTGTATATAATTATTCAGTTGACAGCTGACAGTTTATAAATGTAAAGTGTATATCAATGAAACGTTTTGGTACGCCAACAGAGATTATTATAAAGAAAAAAAAAAATAAATAATAACTAAAACTACAAGTTATCTATACATAACAAGAAACAGATATTTTTTAAACAATACGACAACCGCAGACAGTAATAGACAATGAACTCTTTTCAATTTTTAAATGAGGATTTTTACAAAATGTTTAATAATTTATGATATGCCTTTCGTAAATATTCAATAACCCTTTTTATTTTATGTAGGATTGTTGTTTCGACATACAACACTATATAAATAATTATTTTTTCAGAAAACATATAAATAATCATACCCGAATGTCGTTTTGAATATTTCCCGAATACATATTATAAAGTTTCAATAGTTAATTTAAAATGCACAAGTTATTATTATTTACAAGACGATAAAGCCAAGTCCGATTATGAAGTCCAAGTCATCGAAGGTCACGTGATACCTACTTATACGTGCTTTTGAATATCTAACCGGCTACCAATTTCTTTTTGTCTGAATATTGTTCACCATTTGGGAAAATTAACGTTCGGGAAAAATACCGGGAATCTGTACGCAGGTACCATATATTTAAATTTAAAAAGACGTCCTAGGATAATGAAGAAAGGTGCAGCCACTATTATAAATAATTTAATGTAGGTATATCTGTAAGCAACGTTTAAACCATTGCTAACGAAAAAACAATTCTGAGCGGAGTTCAGTTCATAGTGATGCTTTGTCAATAATATATATTTCATATTATGGTAAAATAATTAAACAGACATTTTATATTCTCTTTAATAAAATTTGTTTAATGTACAGATTTTCCTATGTTTTTCCCGGTTTTTCCAGTTTTTTTCTGGTTTTTCACATTTGCTGGGAAAACTCTTGAGAAAATCGAAAAATGACTTCCCTAAAGTAACTCCCCAGTCAAATTTCCTCTTAGAAACATTGCTATCATTAAAAGTTGAGTAAAATTGTTGGTAAAAAAGTTGTCCATAGGAAAGAAAGGCCGTAATATCTTTAACTAATACCTACATTTCTTATATTTTTTCGTTCTTCCTCCGATTTTTTTCGGAATTTAATTAAAGTTTTTGCTCTTTTCAATCTCGAAGAGCTCATTTTTGTTGTGAACAGTAATTAATGATAGCACTAAATTTTAACTAATAAAATATGATAATTTTACCACGATGATCATTATTAGTTATAAAAGTATAAAACCATAGATTTATATTTATTTTTGTTTTTTGATGTTTCAAGATTATTAATTAATAAACCAATAGATATCCATTATAATTATTATAATTAATTTAATAATATATGTATAAAAAAAAATGTATGGAGAGAGCAGGATCTATCACAAAAATCATCCCCCGTGAATACGCTAATGTTGCTGCCAGTAGCCTGCACTTAATTATAAATAATTTCGAATATTCCAATTAATTTAGCGCTATTTCGAATTACCTATATAACTTATATTAAGAATATAATCTATGGTTTTATAATATTAATAATAATTAATAACATTGTTAATCAGAATACAAAAAACACATAATACCAATAGACGTTTTTGTTTGTACAATATACGTTTTCGTGTTATTTTGCTATCGTGTTTTGCCTACTGACTACGTGGTTTTTAAATTTTATTAAAAATTAATATCATTAACAGTACCTATATGGAGTTTAGATTACTTTACATTGAAAGTTACATTTATAATTATTTGAGATGAATTTTTATTTAAAAAATAATATTTCGTGATACACCCTATTGGTATACCTCAGTGTCCTACATAACCATAGGGACAAGGGCACTAGGAGTATGACCTTCGAAATCTTTTGTTTTTTTTTGTGCATTTTATCATTCTAAATTTAGTAGATGCAAATCTTCTCCCTCTCTCCCGAAATATTTTCTGTCTGTAAATTATATAAGTATAAGTACAACAATTCAAATAGAACCGTACAGTGGTTGTTGATTTAATTATATTTTATGCCAATTATTATAAGTTATAACTGCAGTAACAGTCACGCCAACACTTCTTTTGACTTAAAACATACCTAATGATAATGTAGAATGATTGGAATTTATTCAATTTTAAGAGCTTCATTCAAAAGTTTGACTCTAATAAAGGTCTGTAAATGTCTTAATCCGGGCTTATGTATACCTATTTATAGAATATTTTCTAAGATCTAAAATATCCAAAAAACCATATTATTAGATTTTCATAGATAAAACAATACAAATGTACAACATGAACGCAGCAAAAATTACTAACGTCTGTTGAATATCGTTAATTGACTAAGAAAATTTATTTATTTTCTAGTTAAAATAGTGCTACAAATAAATTGTAAAAATAAAACAACACATTTGAGGGAATTAACTCCAGATTAGTTGTAAATGACTGTTATAATATTAAGAAAAACCAATACATAGTAAGTTTAGGTGTAGAAAACTCCCAACGGTCCCAGCTTTTTTAAAAAAAGTACCCATTTGAAAATCACTACTTATCTAAATTATAGTTAATATTATAAATTTAAAATATATTATCGTGTTCTGCAACCGTATTGTTTTTAACAATAATTTATGGCGACTGAATTTATTTTAATACCGTATTGTTATTCGAGTAACGATTGCTATATATTTTAACTTGTAATGCAAGTTGAATTGAATTGAAATGCATTGAGTTTGTATTTAAAGCGAACATATTTTGTATATACTGTATTTTACAAAAAAAAAAAAAAAAAAAACATCTGTTGTCGATGTTAACAACACATTACCTATAGCTTATAATATTTGACCTTGCTGCATTTTAATATATTAATACGTTATATTTCAGTGCACTGCAACTACACATAAAACGATATACCAATATTATATTATAATATCTAATTCGACTAACGACTAACGCCGTTCTTTTAGAGTTCGATTTATTTAAAAAGTCGGTCACTAAAATTCGAGATTATTTATATTAAATATTTGTCTTTACGGAATTGTTTGCCAGGGGACTCCAAAAGTTTTCGTCCACACTATCCCGATCATTCACGATTCATATTTATTATTATTATAACTTTTTTTAAACATTAGTCATATTACTATTTACTTATCGTAAAATATGTACACTGTTTTCATAAAGTTATAACGCAATAAATAGTGCATAGTTCATAAATACGTTACGGATGTGTTCCGATTGTTATAATGTACAATAATTGTATAATATGACGTTACCTACCTACTAGGGAAATTTGTTTAAAAAACAATAAATTACGTTGAAAAATTTCAATTAAAACATATAATTAATTATGTTTTGCGACTAACTTATAATAATATTATACAGAGTATCCTACAGTGTTATCCTTATGCTAATAACTCTGTCAATATTAATTTTTTTTTCAATCGGGTTTTGTGCAAGGGGGACACAATAAACTTTCTATTTTTCCACTTTTTAAAGTTTTTAAAACTACCATTTTGTAAAAGATATTGTTCTAAAAATTGTAATCTATCTTACACTCATATCCGATTAATGTTTTTTTGGTTATAGTGGCTTTAATGTATAGAAAATAGGCGTGAAAAGAATTATTATTCAATTGAAGATAAGGAATTATCGTGCTGATTGAGATTCCTTATGGCGTAACGTGTTATTCTACTGAAAATTAATTGTTTTCACAGCAGTTTTCTAAAAATGAAAATAGCTGCTATAACTAAGAAACTATTGATCGGATATGAATGTATATTATATTAAAATGTTTAAAGTAATATCTTTTACACAATGGTTATTTTTAAAATTTAGTGATAAAATACATTTTTTTTTTTTTCAATAACTCAGCGATGAAAATATAAAATTTTACTTTTATCTACATATGTGTCCCTCTCGCACAAAACCCAATTGAAAAAAAAAAAATTAATATTGATAAAATTATTGGCAAAAGGATAACACTGTAGGACTCCTTTTATTATCATGCATCTATGCAAGTACTAATATATTAACTCGTCTGGTTAGAATATTGCATTATAATAAATATAATAATATTATTAACTATTCTTAAATTTCCATTTCATCGATTTCATTAGGTCGAGATATCGTCATAGTTTAAATTTAATAATATTAAAAACTACATACCTACAAATATATTACCATTTTTTGCAATTTGGCAATTTACTATGGTTATAATATTAACGTAATATTACGTCACGAGTCACGACTTACGGCGAAAACGGTGTGATAATGATGTTTTGTTAATTTTGTTATTATTACGAAATGTAACGAGTACGATTAAAATAATATTAAAGTAATGACACGCTGAAACCTATTAAAATATATTGTTGTACTCATCACAGTCAAATGCGAATTTTCTGAATATTGTAAATTTTGTTAGAGAACATTTTTTTTTTTTTTCTATACCCAGTAAAATTGTAGAAAAAGCGTATGTTATTATGCATGTGTGTATACTGTATATAAATGTGTGGTACCCATAAAAAGCACTAAAAGCCATTCTATTCTATTCTAAAAGCCATTAATTTGTTCGGGCTAGAGAGTAATAATTCGCATTTGAATCATTTGACGTAAATAATTCAAATATTCTTTTTTTCAGGGAAGGGAGACTGGATATAACATCTAAATTCTACCCCTTGTGCACGCCACTGGTTGTTCGTTAAGTCAAATGAGGAATACGCGATTAAAATTATTTTTAAATATATAGGTATATAAGATACCTTCAAAATTATTTTAGCACAATCGCCTGTCTTTGCTAGTAGTGACGTAAATTGAGTTATGCAAATGTAATACTTGCACCACTACATTTGATATATGGTGACAAAAACTTATTTTTTTGCACTACTAGAACATTTTAAACATTTGTAAATGTACATACCTATAATTTCTATTTTCAAAAGTAAAAATTTATTTAGTAAGTAAAAATAATTATAATATTTTTATAGGTATAATTGTATTATGGGACAACTAGCATGTGTTTCAAAGTGGCGCATATAGAAATGTGAAAGTATATCAAACTAAATTATGTGAATTAGCTACCATAGGAGCAATCGAGGCCTTAAGGCATACTATTTTTTTGGGGGGCTTAAATGTGCCCTAGTGATTATCAAGTATTTGGTAGACAAATTATATTTAAAATAAATTTAAACTTACTCATGAACAGTAGGATATATTTAATAACTAATGAAGTTTTTATTTTATTAAAATAATTCAATAGATACTGATTTTTGATTTTTGTAAAATAAAACAAAATTTGTTAATGGTGGATATTATTTTTTGTCCAAGGCTTCAATAGGAAATTTGGAATTTTGGAATTTCGGCTGGTTGGAAAATTGAATATTTCACTGTACCACCAGAAATTTAGACCAATTTACGACACTATTTGAATACGTAATTGACGCCGTGATTCTATATGGCAAATAAATTCCATTCAAATCTATTCACCTAACTCCTGAACATCGTTTGTACGAATTTACTCGTGTTCCTAATGTAGACGTTATTGTCGTATTGTTGTGTCGACGCAACACCACATACGATATTTATTATATTATTATTAACATTATTAGGTATAATATATTATACAGCCCGGCGAGACGGTCGGAGTCGTTGTTATATTGTGTATTGTATTATTTTATTAATATTGTTGTCGTTGATCGCGGATAGCCTTGCGAGATAATCAAAACCGCTCGCTGGACAATTTAAATCAATCAAACAGGGATACACACGGCTCTTCTCGCGCATATTTAATATAATAAAACGTAATATTCATTCCCCATTATAACAGTAATAAAAATATTTAATTCGCTAAACCCGGTGTACAAAACCACGACGACAGCAGCTAAGTGGCGACGGTTGTGGCTCGAGGAGAATAATAAAAATAATAAAATTGTACAAATCGTCGAACTCGGCACGTGTGATGACGTCGTATTTCCCCCGTTATCTATTCACTGTAGTCTCTAAGTTCACCGAGGTAGATACACTGTGCATTTTATTTATTTTATTTTTTTATTTATAATTTTAAACGGACGGTGTCCTTTTACAAAATGATTAATATACAACAGTAAAAGATTACAATTGCTGGTCATAGGTGTGGTACACAATATTAATTTTATTAAACTTAACTAAACTACAAACTTAACTAGTTAAAATCATAGGTACAACTATTACCTGCAATCATTAACAGATTAACAAGACAATTTAACATATATTTTTTATTAGAATATGTAGGGTAAAAAATCTCATGATTTCTAGTATTAAAGGAATTAATTTTAAAATTGATTAAGCAATGTAGTTTTGAACAAATTTCCATTAAAGTTTGAAAACAAGAGTCTTTGGACTTTGGTTTTTCATAATGTAACCAAAAATCATATAAAAATAGTTGAAAAAGCGGTACAAATTGGTCATATTTAAACTTCAGTTATAGTGTTTAGAAATATACTTTTTTAAACCCAACTTTAATATTTCCTGTCCCTGTAAAGTCTGCTTCTTTTCTGCTAAACAAAAATTATTGAAATCGATTATTCTATAAGACATTAGAGTCATTACTATCAAAACATATTTTTGAGCAAAACACAGGACACGCACTAAGGTACTTCAAAACACACATAAAAGTGGTGGATATTCCATAATTATTTCCGTTTTTTTCGGTTTTCTCTCATTGTTAAAAATATTACAAGAATAATCAGAAAATGACTTTTATGATTGGATCAAAATTTCTGGTCAAAAAATACATATAGTATTACTTACTTAAACATTATATAGAGTGATTTTTTTTATCACGAATTTCTCTGATGATTTTAAGTGAATTTGATTTTTGGTTTTTTTTTAATCATTGTGGAATCATTTTAAGTTTTATTTTAATACTACTTTTAATTTTTACCCCTTACTCCATATACCTAAAATAAGTATATACTTTTGTTTTTCAAATAGGAACCCCTTTTTTTTAATAAAGGTTTGAATCGAGAATATTTTCCAAAAAATTAATATTCATAATATTAATATCAGATTTACCGTTTATGAGTTATAAACATTTAAAGTTTAAACCGGAGGAGTACGGAAGAATTATCAATTTATTATTTATAAATATATAATTTATTACCCTTCTCTACTTCTGCAGTAAAACTTTAAACTGTTATAACTCATAAACGGCGAATCTGATATTAGTGTTATGTATATCAAAATTTCTAGAAAAATATTATGTAATCGAATTTATGTTCAAAAATGGGGACTGTTATTTTAAAAATAAAATTATATACTTATTTTAGATTCATGGAGTAGGGATGACAAATTAAAAATATTAAAATAAAGCTTAAACGATTCTATAACGGTTAAAAAAAAAAAAAAAAATAGAAATCAAATTCACTTAAAATCCATTTCGTGCTTTACTCAGAACCTAAACGTATACCTATAATATTTCAGGTTAGTTTATGATAGTTCTTTGAAAATTAAAAATGTTTCATTAAATCATTATGAATCGCCCTGCACGGAGTCACGTGCAGCTGTATCAACATTATAATAAGTGTTTGAATATTGGGATGACGACGATGTATCTTTTAATTGTTATAAATTACATATTACATACATAATTGACTTTAACTGAAATAAAACATATATTAATAGGTACCCGCATTTTGTGCATATGTATGTATGTGTGTGTGAGTGTGTAATGTGTACTGTTTCACATGTTTCCCATTTAGCCAAACTCCAGTACGTAATAAATATTATAAATGACGGATAACGGATCACGCTGCATGACTATACTGGTATTATTTAAATCAGAAATGGTAAATAATATTAAATAGTAAATCTACATCACAATTTATTGTATATGTTATGTTATAGGTAACTTAAGGGTTAGCCGAAACAGCCGTTATAGACCTAAAAATACGAATACCAAAATTTAGTATTGCCATTCTACCCGTTGCGTCATCCAGCCCGAGACACGTATGCGACCGTCAGTGGCATGCCAAGATATTTTCAAATAAATAAAACGCAAAAATAAATAATAAATACCTAATAATGATGAAAAAATCGTCGAATGTTCTATATAAGGCCGTATTGACCATTTGACACTATATAGGCACTCTGCCTACGAGCCTACGAGAACCTGACTGTCTAAATGAGGACTGAAGCCAAACGAATATAGCCATTTAGCATACAATTATTATTGAATTTAACTTAATCGCGATCCTTACATGAACGTTTTGGGCGACGCGTCGAGTCATGGGATAAGAAATTCATTATTATTGTGATTGTCAGTTTAAGATTAAACAATAATTGGCACGGGATATTATAGCATGCACTGTTAAATATAATATAAACTCCATAAAAATTGCTTTAAAAAGTATCTATGATATGAAAGGCAATTTTTTCAATCAGCACTTATATGGATGAGCTAATCCGGTCCGAATTCTATAACTAACCCGAGACAATTTCCAATCAATAAATTAAGATTTTTTCCTTATTGTAACAAATAGCTGGATGTTTAAATAATGACGACGGTGACTGATTAATATATTATATCATATTATTCTTTCAGATTCTGAGTGTAACGAAAAATTTATTAGTTTTACTAAGATGTGTATGTGAGTTTTTACTCGGAAAAAATTGTTTGTTTAGTATACAAATGCTACGATTTTTTCACGCAGTACCTTAAAATATGCGGAATTTCTATCCGGTAGTACTTTATTTGAAACATTTATCGACATTTATAGCAGTTCTTCCCCGTAGACCCTATTTAGGTTTTTATTCTTGTTGATTTCTATAGGTTCTTTTGGCAACACAGAAAAAATTACGACTTAAAATAACTCCGCTCAGAGCCTTTTTTCGTTTGCAATGTTTTATCGTTGTATACAGTATACAAGCTAAATTACGCTTTATAATATCCTAATTGCCCGAATACCCATCTGTAGTAGGTGGGTTATAACTCACCTACCAGAGCAGTATCAACTTTTTTATTCTGTTTATAGTAGATACCGTTTATAATGACGTCGGTTGTGGCGACATATCAGGTATAATGACTCTAAAGCCATTGAATGTCTCGGCAAAACTCCTAGAATATAATGTATGTACTAATTTGTATCGACTATTTCGAGGTCTATACAATGACTATACGAATATTATGACGGATATTTTTGGTTATATTGGAAAAATTTGTTTTCTATAATGACTGTGTATAATGACTATATGTATAATTTTAAAACACTAAAACAACTTATTTTTTATTTTATTTTTTCTGTATGTATTTGAAATGACGATTTAGTGATAAAAATACGACACACTGATCATAATACAATATTACGTTCATATGAATACATGATACATAATCAAAATGTTACATTCTATTTGGTCGTTTCGGTTATAATGACTATAGTCCCTTGAATGTCATTATGAACGGTTTTCCACTGAATATTATACACAATATAATATTACCTACGGCGGACGTGGTTACAGTACCTATAGCGGTTTCTTTATTGGATAATAAAGAAGCGTACACATCCACGAATGCGAATATAATAGGCAGTGACTTTTGGCGGACCGGTATGGCTGAGAGCGGTCAACGCGCGTCCGACGGATAAGGTTATTAAAAATAATAATAATACAAAAAGACGAACGCGTAGGATCCGGCCCGATGTCTATTGGACGCGTCGTGTTCCACACAATATTAAATATTGCATACACGAGTCGTACACGACGGATATTATACTAGAGACGCCCCGCAATAATAAATTGTCGCAGTCATTGACGACATAGAAAAAAGAAAAAAAGTCAGGATTAATGAATATAATATATATATATATATGTGTGTGTGTGTGTGTATACCTATATTATATTGTGCGACAATTTATACACGATTATTAACGGTTCGGGGGGAACGCGCACACGAGTAAAATAGGTTACAGCGATGATTATTATTATTATTAGAGCTATGTGTATGGGCACCCCGGTACCTTACCGACTATACCGTTGATTAAATATACATATACGTAATTTGTTGTTCAATGCCCGCGTACTGTACGCGCGGAACGAAACAATTAACAATAATATTATTAAAAAAAAGTAACACGCGTGCGCATTTCGTTAGGTATATATACGTATACAGGTACGTATGCATACCTCGTATACATATACAATGTGAATCGGCAGAATCACGAACAAACTGAAAGAAAAAAAAAAAAACAAACCACCTTTTTTTTGTTTTTAACATTATAGGTAGTGAGTAAATCGATTTACTTTACTGTTTTGGCGAAGAAGATGTACGTTATAATTTTGCTGTATGTAAGGATGTTTTTACCAGGAAAACATTTTTTTTTTACGATTTGTTTATAACAGTGGTAATAATATTCTTTCACGCCACATAGGTACCTTATTAAAAAATACGGTTATTTTTCCCCGGCGGTCGTCTCCCTACTTTATGTTTGGACGGGTTTTTTTTTTTTTTTTAGATTATCATATTAAACAAAATAAAAACTACCAGCCAAACAAAATTTTCGTCTCGATTGTAGACAATTATTTTTGTATTCTTTAAATTATATTTCTTCGTTTCATTTCTTTAAACGAATGTCCGTTGGATAAGGATGACTTTGGATCGTTTCAATCGTACTGACAACAACGGCATTATAATATGGTAGTATTCGGTAACAACGAATATAATATGCAAGCAGTGGCGTTCACGACTTTATTAACTAGAGCCCTGAGGAGAGGATATAAATTTCAACCAACCAATTACTGTTATAAAATAACCTAAAACCTCAATCTAAAAAAATCCACATGTGTTTTACATTTTAGCACTAGCACAAGTGTTTGTGAAGTTTTGTGTTAAAAAAAAAAAAACAAATTTTTAATAAAATACCGTAAATATAATTAGTAGAAAACAAAATAATTGATAAAAATTAAATAAGGCTCCAAGGCAATGAATAGATAATGGTATTGTTATCCGAAACCAGACATTTCAATGTTTATTTCGTCAACCATTTTGTTATCAATTATTTTTTTAATAATAAATAATATAATTACACGTTACTATTATTTTATGATAGTGTGTGTAACTGTGCGAGCATATTATATATATTAACCAAACAGAAAAAATTAGTAACTAACAGAAATAAAATGGCATAAAATGATTTATATATACCTTTATTATAATTTTTTATTTTTAATCCCCTTATAAAGTATCTTCCATTCGATAATTTTTACGTTTTTATGCCTTATGTAATCAAAATATAGAATAAATGAAAAATCAATGTATTTTAAATCGAAAACTTTACCGCGTTACAAGAGGACGAAAAAATTATCCTAGGAAACTTAAATAGGGCTCAACATTTTTTATTTTTTTTCAAACCACGTCAGAGAGTACCAAAAAAATTCCACCATCACTCAAATAAAAACTACTTTGACACCTACTACTAAACAATTATTTTATAGAATTAAATTGTTATTCAAATAAGTTACTTTAAATTTGACTAGGTATACGGGAATTATTCTTTTATCGTTGAACACTCATTATTTCGAAAAGTATTTACCTACTTTTGATTTTCTAAAGGCAACCTATATTGAAAATGTCTTAAATAGACGGAGTATTAGTTAAAATAAATTTGAGTGTTGACATTTTTGCTTTGCGTCAACAAGCTGATATTCCAATTTTATGTTTTGATAGGGAAGAGAGTAGTGGAGAAAAATTTAAATGTTAAGAGCAATTCGTTTCGTTACACCGGGAGTTATAATTAATAATAACTAGGGTTCGGATGTTTATAAATTTGCATATTTTTTTCTGTTTATTCAATTCAATGCTGACCTGGGTACAAATTTGATTCATGTTTTACTAAATCAAACGCTATTTTTATTTTGCCTATTTTTGCATATTTTGTGGTTTTGAATTATAAATGCATATTTTAGGATTTTAGGAATATAAATGCATATTTCAGTAAAATTTGAAATTTTTTTAAAAACCATTTAAATTAGTAACGAAATATAAAGCAAAAAAGCATACAATTTGAACAAATTAAAAAAACCAATGTATCACACTGTAACGCTTTTATTATAAATTAATATATAATATTAAAAAAAAAACTATTGGCACAAATTAAATACTTAAGGTAATAAATTTTTTGTACATATTTTGATGTTTTTTAAATTAAAAATACTTATATGATTGTTAATGCACATTTTGAAAGTATGTTTAGTAATTTTTAATGTATAAATACATATCTATGCATATATAAGAGTTATTTATAATATATAAATTTGATTTATAATTATTAATATCTAAACATTCTAGAATGTATAGCTATTAACTTACCAATTTATACGCAAGTGGTAAAAAACGTTAAAGCGGTTAGTATAATTGTTTGCTCTTACCAGAATTGGATTTCCAAATTTTGTAACTAAATAATATTATAATGTAGGTATACAATGGCGTATTTGAGGGGGGCAGATGAGTGGTTCACACCTCTCCTTGGAGTTTTTTTAGCTACGATTTATTTAAATTTATGTCACGTGTGGAAAAGATGTACTAGTAGAACTTAATAACGATGATATTTTGAACAATTAAACTATAAAAACTAGTGAAAATTAAAAAAAACAACTTGTTTTAATTTTAAGATACAAATAATAAATTATATATTTAATACAATAATTTTTATAAATTTGGAAAATATAAAAAATGTGTTTTTTTATATAATTTTTTTGTGTACAAACAATATATAAATGTGATCCACTCTAGATTTAAATCCCGGTGATTTTTTTTAGTTCCTGTCCGTCGCTGAATAAAAGTGGTTACGTTTCATTATCAGCCATATTCTAGATTCTGAGCATAGCAAAGAATGTATTAAGATTATTTTACTATGACTTGTGTTTTTTTTAAATTTGGAGCGTAGCTAGGGATCTATTGATTATTTGGTATTTATGTAATATGTCTGTTAAACATTTTCTAACAGAAATCTTACTATGATTATTAGATTCAGGGGCGATTTCTGGTATCAAAAATAAAAAATTAAGAGTAATGTAATTGAGCCTTTCAAGTTCAAATTTGAACTCGAGTTATAAAAATCGCCATATTTCAAAACATGTGTAACTGAATTTTGCTCAGAATTGTTTTCGTTAGTAATAATTTGTATTATCGTATAGACAAAAATTAAATTATTCAATATATGTTTCCTTTCCAAATTCCTACCTATTGGCTCTAGTAGGTGATTTACAACAATGTACAGTGTACATCTGTCAACAGTATCAATACTTTTTAAAATAGTAATATGTTGATAATACGAGTGATAAACGCAATTGTTGAATCCTGGAAATCAATTTGTATTATACACAATACTTATTATGGAGTATGGGTGCAGAGTGGTAAAGAATATACTCATCAAATTAATATTTTTAATATTTTCAAGTTGATAAATATTTCCAATTTTCTCAACAACTTCGTTGAAATTGACTATAGAAAACCCCTTAAATACTGATCATGTAAGACGTTCTCAGTTGTTAGCTCGGCTCTACGTTTAAGAATATTTTAATTATTTTGTAATTCGTGTTATTTGTTGTGCTTCATACTATTTTGTGGGAACTGTATTTCGTCAGATAACTATATCGGCGTAATGTATAGCCAATATAGGTAGTTTAAATAAATTTTAAATAATTATTCGGCTCCGAATACTACGAACACTGACATAATAACATCGATATAGTTTTATATATAGCTAGTAGGTATCGAAATGTATGTTAAATATTATATTGTCATTTTTTCACTATTAAAAATAAAAAACAAATTATAATACTGTATAGTAGATTTATATAAAACTGCGAAAATTATTGCGGAAACGAGCAAATCCCGAAACGTTAATTTACTGCGAGGAGAGCGCATTAATCAACTCGCAGTATACGAAAGTGCAATCTGTACAGAAGGTCGTCTAAAATCGTATAACAAAACGTGTTCGCAGTCAAATAATAAAAAAAAATATATCTGTAAGCAACGATTAACCATAAATAAATAAACATCTTTGTAAAAACATAAGCTTCTTCAATCCACTCAGAATCTAAAATATCCCAATGGAGTATAATCTTATTAAAATTTCCTAGCCAGTAACTATAAGTAAAATCAATAAATTAAACGTTTACAAATAATTATTATAAAAATAATCTTGGTTTTAATAAACTACGAGAATAAAATTGCATATGTTCCTTTTTGGGAAAAAAATCATCCACCATAAAAATAAACGAGTTTAGGAAAAAAAAGCAATATATATTTTTACACATTATAATATAAAAAATTATTGAAATATTATCCAAAATGATTGGTTAGTGAGTGCTACATATCATATAGTACCATATAATAGGAACCTACACAATATTTCAATACTATTAACTATATCATATTAACTATATTTTAATATATTAAATGGCAATATTCTAAACGTTTTTACAAAAATAATTATAGGAGCAACTGAGCAAGTTATCGAAATCTGCAGTCCATAATCGAAATTGAATGTAACAAAAATAACTACTATATTGTAGAATAAGTACAAAATATATACAAATCAACTTAAAAAAGAGCTATGGCTATGGCATATGTACTCGTATAGCATCCTTACCGCTGCACTCTGGATAACGACTATTCAACAATAATTTAGGAGATAATCAATGCCGGGTCAAACGGGGGGGGGGGTGTAGGGTATTTATATCACCTCCTATACCTCATTTTGATTAAATATTAATCATAATACACAGGATGATCTATGAGTATGCTCTGTACTCACCCTGAATATTTCGGTCTAGTGAAAAACGATATTTTCGAATACTTACATTTTTTACAAAGGAATATTATCTGTGACAATACCAACTTAAGGTTATTAAATGATGATCTACATGTTTTAATGCAATTCGTTAATCAGATGATTTTTTTGAAAATGTTTATACATTTTAATCGAAATTTGAACGAAAACTGTTTCAATTAGCCTACATTAAATACTAAAGAATAATAACTGCACAATTTCAAACAAGACATTTTGTTTACGCATAAAACAATCGATATCCAATTCCCATAAAAATTCTATTATCCTAAGTATTTGATTCAGAATAACTCAGAAACTTTTCGTCCAAATTTCTCGTATAAAATAAAATAAAGTAAATAATAATAAGTAAATAGTAAGTAAAATAATATAAAGTAAAATTAAAAAAACAAATTATCCGACTAATAATTTGTGATAATAATAATAGTTTTTAAAAATTATCCTTATCTAGTCCGTGATAAAATTATTTGCCCGGCACTGAATGAAAGAATCTATAAAAAGGCAAATAAACTTGTGATGTACTTGAATGATTGAACAACTTATACGGCAGGAT
Source organism: Cinara cedri (assembly GCA_902439185.1). Lineage (NCBI taxonomy): Eukaryota > Metazoa > Arthropoda > Insecta > Hemiptera > Aphididae > Cinara > Cinara cedri. The sequence goes on along the minus strand of CABPRJ010000986.1, from coordinate 193,074 downwards.
GGTGTACAATTTTAGTTTACTTAGTTTCATTTCATGGTTTATGTGAGTTCGCGTTTGCCGTTTAGGCTATTACGAGTAATATTATAGGTTTTCTATCATTTTATATTACCCTTTAAAATCTAAAGAACTGCCAACAAATCGATTCCAAGGAGTTTTACATAGGCAATATTACATTGCGTAGCGTGTGGTAGTTGCATTAATACGGGGAAATCGTCAATTATATTAAAACTTGCACGCGCACGCAAAACGTGTCAAGGGTGATATCATTATTGTTGGCCACAATCACGCACCATTTATCGCTAAATAGACTTGGGTACTTGAGTATTTTCCATTTCGTCCGATAAAAATAACAATATTTCATATTGATTTAGGTAGGTACTTAGTTTTATGTTTTACTCTTCCACCAGTGTTCGAAATAGAAAATTAATTGAACAGATATTTTTTTTTTTTTTTTAAAACACTTAAGAATACAGTATTATATATAATATAGATAGTATGTTTATATGATTTATGGAAAAAAATAATAAACTTGTTTTCTTTGTGAAAATGTGAACATCATTATACCTTTCATTTCGAGCCCTGACCCAAACACGTCATTGGGTACAAACATAAATTAAAAGTAAAAACAAGTTTTAGTTACATTTTTGTAGATAATATTGTATCTAGTGTTGCCATTGATTATTACGCACCCATCAAATTACACAAAATTTGTGTAGTGAATAGTGATGTTACAGAATTAAAATCAATTCCGGCTGTTTTTTAGATTTTGAGTGGAGCGAAGAAGCTTATGATTTTACTAAGATATTCATTTTTTTTGTTTATCGCAACTTTCCTACCAGAATATTTGCTCGGACTTGCTCAGATTTCTACGTGTAGCACGTTTTCTGAAAAGAAATCTACATGGGAAGGTACTATAAGCAGGTCATTTTTCAATTTTCTCATCAAACGCGAAAAACCGAAAAAAAAAGTGAACATATAAGAAATTTAGGTATTAGTTAAAATATATTACGGCCTTTATTTTTCTGTGCACAACTTTTCCACCAGCAAGTTTGCTCCAACTTTTAATGATAACAATTTTTCTAAAAGAAAATTTCACTAGCGAGGTACTTTAGAAAGACAATTTTTTGATTTTAACAAGAGTTTTCCTAGCAAATATGAAAAACCGGGATAAAACATGGGAAAACTGGGAAAAACGTAGGAAAATTAGGAAAATCGAAACAATTTTCATTAAAGAAAATATACAAAACCAATGTAATTATTTTTTTTTTATTATTAAATAACATATATATTGTTGGCAAAGCATCACTATCAACTGAACTCTGCTCAGAATCGTTTTTTGTAAGCAATGGTTTATCGTTGCTTATAGATATACATTAAATTCCTGTCTCTATCCTACCTTTCTATTTCCTACCTACATCAGTTGCTGCACCCGTCCCCATTATCTCTTACCTTTATTTTTTTTTTAAAACCATAATATCCAGTCATTTTATAAAATAATGAAATGGGATTTTTTTTTGAAATTTTAATATTAAATATTTTCATTAGTGGGGTAATTAATAAACAATATTGACGAAAATTTGAATTTAAATATTTGTTTTTGTTATTCATAAAGTTTTAAGTATTTATATTTCGTGATAAGGGGCGAAACGATAAATAACCTAACCTAACCTCCTATATATTCAGCATTGACAGATCATTACAAATAAAGTAATAATCGTTACACATTTCATTGAGTAGCGTATATTCAACCAGGTACAGATAATATTGTACTGCACAATTGTGTATTTCGCAGACATTTTTTTTTAGTTTTTATTTACCCCCCCCCCCCTATCCCACGCCCTCACACATTGAAACATCGTTGATACTTGGTTCGTCATTGTTACTAGAGATTGAATTTGAAAATACATTTTGTTTCCCGTTATTTCAATTTAAAACTATGTAGAACTTTTACAGTATTTTACGTTTTGAGTTTTGGAATTATACAGAATATTATACTCCAGTGGTTTTCAAACTTTATGGGTCCACGACTCTTGTGATTTTAAAATCCAAATTAGCGGCCCCCTTACAAATAATAATAACAATACAAATATAAATTAATACATTCACTGTATCCATTCCACTATATTTTCTGTAGACGAGACTCCGTTGATACTAAAACACGACGCTCCTGAGAACCGTGACGCACAGGTTGAAAACCACTGTTATACGCTATAGTATAATAAATAATAATTTTATCACAGAAAACAAAAGCCAGAAACAGACGAATGCCGTGTTGTATAACTGGTTTTAGATAAATGTGTGGTTTTTCCAAGTAATTCTTTAATAATCAATTATAAATTATTTTATTAATAACATTATCGACGATACTGCAAGCGGCCGATCGAGATAAAGCTCAGATTGTCGTATCTAATCAAATTAAATCGTGCACAGAAATATTTTCGAAAAGAAATATTTCCAATGAAAATATAAAACGATATTAAATTATTATTCGTTTTACGCTCTGTATAGATATTTTTTATACATTTATATTAAAACAAAGTCTCTCAGGGAACAAAAATTATTCGTATTTAAAAAAAATGAATTAAATATAATTACATATTATTTTTTAAATTCAAATGCATCAGGTTATAATATAAATATATATTAATATGATATATATACACATATATATATTTAATGAAAAAAAAATAACTGATCTTGTGGACGGATGTGTCACTGTTGTAGGTGGGGAGTTAGGAAGGTAGGATACATAAATTTGTTTAATTTATATCTGTAAGCAACGATAAGCCATTGCTAACGAAAAACGACTCGGAGAGAAGTTTGGTTATACAGGTTTTATAAACGCCGTAATATTTATGATTTTCGTTAACAATTATATAAAAAAAAATACTACATTATATTCAATTCCTCTCGTTTTTTTTACCATTAGGTACAACGTATGAACTTCCTATCAAATTTTCAAGCATTATCTACGAAATAAAAACTACGAAAAATCTCACAAAATTAAAATATCTATAAATAACTCAAAGTATTACCACGGCTAAAAAATAACAATTTTAAATCCAAAAGTAATTTCGAGAATTTTCCCGTTTTTTCTACGTTTTTTTTCGGTTTTCTTCAATTATTAAAAAAAAAACTACAAGGAAAATCAAAGAACGATTTTCTTACTTACATACCAGATAAAAAATTCAACAAATAATGTCTCGTGTTGTTTTTCTATTAGAGCAATATTTCTGGTAGAAAACATAGATCGAAGAAATTTAAAACAATGAAATCCTAACGCCGTAAATATGTCGATTTTCATTTTACGTTTTTTTTCGGTTTTTCTTAATTATTAGAAAAAAAAAACTACAGAGAAAATTTAAAAAAGACTAACTTCGTGAGCAACAAGAACAAATTTAACAAAAAAGGTCAACTGAATTTTTTGGTTAAAACAATATTTCTAGTCGAAATATAAGTTACTGAAATGTAAAATCATGAATCGTTACGTCTAAAATATTTTGTCTGTTTATCTCTACGTTATTCCCGGTCTTTCATAATTATTATACAACCGCTTGGAAAATCAAAAAATGAAATACTAACTAGATAAAATATTCTTTCAAAATCGGTACTATACTTGATACATTGGATCAAATTCTGTTCCGGGGAAGGAGTAACTATGTTTGAGTTCCACCGTTTATTTTTTTCTAGTGGCTATTAAATTGTAATATAATTTCCCTTCACATTTTCCCATTTTTCCCAAGACTGGCAGCTCTGTTGTCATTAAAAAAAAAATTGGTTTTTCTTCACAGGATTAAAATCCTGTGTATGTCAGATACGAATACTTATCGAATTTTTATCCTTTAAAAGACTATTATCTGTCAAATCCCTGGTAAAATCCTTAAACGTAATAACAATTATCTAAAACTAATAATATAAGTTTATGTTAATTTTTTGTGTTCATCTCTATAATATAATATCAAAAGTCGAGGATGACATTCTACAATATTCGAAAAATATATCCGGGTACCGATAAAATTGAGTTTTGCCTGGCTGTACACTTAAAATCGAGAAATTGGGGAGTTTTGGGAATAATCTTCCCTTCGGAATTTTCAGGAAAACATCAGTTTTTCCTTAGATGGTTTTCTGTTTTGATCAATAATAACGAAAAACAAATAATTTGAATAATAGGTACCATTGGAAATTCGAATTAATTGTATTGGAATTGAAATTATAAAATAATATCGCTAAATATTATCTTATGTGGGTATATGGATATTTTCAAGACAGTATTATAGAAATAATTAAGAGACAAACGGGGAAATTTTGTTATAATTGTCTTATCTAGTATTTACTATTTATTTTTTTTTTTCAGAGATTTGTATTATTTAACTAATACATTAAAAAATACAATTACAAAGTATTAAAGAAATAGTAAAAATTACCTACACCTTTAAGCAAAGCTTGTGGTGGTGTAGGGAGTTATATTATACAATATGGTAATGTTAATCGGTATTATACTGATTTTGATGAAAACTTTTCTGTCGTTACCAGTCAGTCATGGATACGGTTAATTATTTAACAGTACTGATAAAGGAAATATGTAGCAATGCACAATCAACATTTTGCATTTTATTTATTACACTAGACAGGATACACGAAAGAGCGTTGACACAATATAATAACGAGCGGAAAGAGACCGTGAGAAGGGCAGCGTCTTGGTATATCACTAGAAGAAATTGGAGCGGACTGACGACAATAACAGGCGTATGGTATAGAAAGCGGGGGAAGGAAATAGTTTTGGCGACTCGTAGAGCCTAGAAAAAAAAAATAAAAAATAATTAGAATAACCTCGGTGCTCCGAGAGCAAAGGCATATTGATGATCTTGCGCCACAAATGCACTGTAGCAGAACATAATATATTGTACTGAATTTGACCGAGTAGTTGTAACAACAAAACGTTTTATATTATGCGGCCTCCGTTTATTATTGTTACATTTATTATTATTTATAATAACGCGTAGTAATAAAAAATCATCTCTGCACCGTATACCGTATATTCAGTATTATAATACGCGAAAAATATATGGCGTATATGTACCGGAGGACGGACAGACATTAATAATATTATACCTAATAAGAATAATGCGTTCGAAGGACGTCGCCGCGCCGGACGGAAGATTTTAGTTTCTTAGCCGGGAATGTATTGGTTTTACAATGACGATTGATCAGAATTCTTGTTCCGATGTATCCGATGAAAGGAAATTTTATCTATCTGGTACATTGGGGAGGCCATTTTTTAATTTTCCGAGTGGTTTTCATAATAATAGGGCATAAACGTACCTGGGCATAAACGAACAAAATATTAACGCCGATTTTCTAAAATCGTAAAATCATATTGTATGATTTTCCACTTGGTAACTCATGTTTACTACTAGAAATTTTGCTTTGATCAAAAAATACAAAGTGAACTTTTTTCTTGCGTTTTGGATCTAGTTGCATACGAAAAAAGTAGTTTTTTTTTTTTATATTCCCAGTAGTTTTTTTTTAACAATTAGGAAATACCTACCGGAAAAAAAAGATAAAATGAAAACTGACAAATTTACGGCGTTACGATTTCATTATTTTAAATTCCTACGATTTATGTTTTCTACCAGAAATATTGCTTCAATAGAAAAATAACAAGAGATCTTATTTGTTAAATTTTTAATTTAGTTAGTGAGTAAGAAAGTCGTTTTTTGATTTTCTTTGTAGTTTTTTTAATAATTGAGTAAAACCGAAAAATACGTATAGAAAGAATAGGAACATTTGAGAAAATAAATAATACCGTTTTAAAGTGGTCACTTTTTGATTTTCCCATGAGTTTTCATAATAGGAATAACCGCAGAAAAAAGGGAAAATTTACGAAGTGCATTATTTTCAGTTTTGTTCTTTTATTGCGATTCAGTTAAAAATATGAAAATATTTATCAAAACATTTTGAGCTATTTATTAGTAGTTAATTTTGCGAATTTGTTGAGTAAAATTTATTCAATAGGTACCCTGTGGATAAAATTGTTTGACCAAACAGAAACGCTTGAACATTTAACAAGAGGTTCGTTATAATTTGCGGTAAAAAAAAAAAAAAAATTTGAAGGTTTTTAGACTTTATTTTTTTAGAATTTTAACGAAAATCGTAAATATTACATCCTTTTAAAACATATAAGACCGAACTCCGCTCAGAATCGTTTTTCCCTATATCAGTCTTTTTTTGTTTTCTTTTCTTTCTTACAATAATTATAATGTATTTTAATAATCGGTCGTCACGTTTAACATACGTACCAGTTGTGGCACGAAATATTTTTACCTTGAATCGCCTATACCAATTGTCCACTCGCCCAACCCGACCCTAAAATGCCCCCATCCTATCACAAATGTATTGGAGTTTGTTGAATTTCAATAAAATTTCTCGAATTTCTCGAACTTCCGCGGTCTAAAATTATTTTAAAGACTTGTTTTGTAAAAACACATCAGTTTTTGTTATATTTCTAAACGCCCGCGACCCACTTACACGGTTTTTTGTGAATCACGTTATTCAAATATATGTACCTCGAGCAGCCACTGATACGTACTACATAGCAATATTATGTTACGGGCGTACAACGCGCACACGCTATGCACACCGCACACAATAGGTATAATGGTAATATTATTATTGTCGTCGTCATCGTTGAACACGTCAATTATGACCTCGAAGTCCAACGAAACCGCCGACAAACTCCCGCGAGACCGTTTCGGCAGCTATGACTGATTTACTGCCGGGGGAGGGAGGGGGGGAGGCTGAAACGTTTTACTGTAGCGAAAATGCCCGTGGAGCTATGAGCGAAACACGCCACGCGATAGCCGTTTCAATACATTATAGTACCTATAATACCTAGTTACACTCGAGGCCTTGAGCTTTTTTTTTGCTACTTTTTTACAAATTGTCGTTGTTCATAAGCAGGGTCCTCACAAATCGGGATCACAAATATAAGACCAATTTTCATGGGCCCGGACATTTAAAGTAGACGGCTTTTGTGTTAACAACTTCCTAAATTAATAAATACATTGGTAGGTATCTATAAACGAATCGTTCGTAAAAATAATTTTAAATTAAAAAAAAAAACAAGCTGAAGAACTTCAGATTTAACTGTCCCAAGAAATCGTCTCACGTTTTAACACATTGACAGACACTTGTAATGCAATTTTTAATGTTATATTAGTAGTGTTATACCTATACTCAAAATCTATGTAAATTGATATTGGACTACCGTAATATGGCACTGTCCACTGTCTTCTATCATTTGAAACCATTGAATAAATTATTATTATTAAAAAAAATGTTTAATGCATATGTAATTATTTTATCAAAATATGGCATATATAAAGTAACACTATCAACCGAACTCCGCTCAGAATCGTTTTTTTCGTTTTATCGTCAATTTAATTTTTTTTTATTATTCAGATCAAAACTAATAGTTTGCGGTGAGACAAATGAGTCACAAAACATAAATGTGTTAATAATATAATAGATAATAGAAGAAAGTTAGATAAATAGATAATAGATGATTTAGATTTATTTTTTAATCGACATTCAACACAAAAACACCTATATAAATACCTTATATAGGGTATTATAAATACAGTTGTTCTGGTTTTGTAACACTTAATAGTGGCATTTAGCAAGAAAAAGATTAAATATAAATGAAAAAGATATCGAGATTCAGAAAATGCAAATTATTGATACTGTAGCTAAATCATCTAAAACAGCGATTCTCAATCTGTGGTACGTGTACCACTAGTGGCACTCGGGTAACTCATAGATGGTACGCGAAGACATTTTTTGATAAACGGAAAAAATGTATTAATTATAATGCAGTTTATTAATCCATTAATATTAATAAAAATAATAGCCATACATATTTAATTTTACTTTTGTGTATTAAACGGTTAAATAATTATGTATATTTAATAATAAGAAGCTCCATGCATGTGAAATAACGTACACATTTTATTTTTTAATAAGTAAAAGAAAAGAAAAAAAAGTCGAATAATCATATCAAGTGGTACGTGAGAATTGTCAAAATGTGTTAATGGTACGCCGATATGAAAATGCTGAGAACCGTTGATCTAAAATATTGAATTAAAATGTGTATTACTTATTTAGTACTACCTGCGTTGAAAAAAAACTATTTCTAGTTTTTTAAATAAATATTGGTATTCGATTGAAACAATGCAAATTAGGATTCGTAAAAAAAATCTCAAATTTCGGAGACGGTTAAAAATTATTTCCCCCTCCCCTTGGTTATGCCACTTTTATTATATAACATAAATCACGCCAATCGGTAAAAAAGATACGCTTACCTTTATTGGGGCAACAAGTACGAACATTTTCGAGATTCTTAAAATTATTCGTATGCTATACGCGTAATTACAAGCATATTGTGCATCCATTCTATTAAATACACGTTTGGTTTTATTTTTGAAACAAATATAGAAGGAAATTTAATGTATATTTATACACAACGATAAACGATTCGGAACGAAGTAAGTAATTTTTAAAATGCCGTAATTTTTACGGTCTTCGCCAAAATTTGATTTTCAAACGCTTACAATGAAAAAAAAAAAAAAACAAATTTGTTATTTCTACTACTAAGTACAATTTATATTGTGTCTTGTGTTCAATTTTTATGCATTTCTCTTAAGTGGTATAATTGTATAAACCGATACCTACAAAATAAAAATACGAAAGTATCAAATACCTAAAAATAGCCAAAATGTATTGAAAATGTTACCACGCCTACAAAAGGCCAATATAAGTATATTGTGAAAACTATAAGTTTTTATAATAATTTTTAATCGAATAACAACAAAAAAACCAAAAGGACTTTGCCGTATTTCCTATGTTTTTTCGTAATTATTAGTTAAACTATACGGAAAATCAAACAATGACTTTCATACTCTCAAACTAGACAAAACTTCCTCTCAGAAAATATGATGTTCTTGAAATCTGAACAAAGATGAAAAATATAATTTAAAAACACCCGATGCTGGGGACGGGTGCATAAACATTAAGCACACGTTTCACACCAAAATTAATACACAAATTGTATATATTTTTCAAACTTTTTTGTCATTGGTTTACAATATAGTACAATACTATTTTATATTTGTATTATTTTTTAGCCGATTCCGTCTGCCCGCTTTAATAAGAGCATTACAACCCTTTAGTGCTTTTTTTTTTTTTATTTCTAGGTAGTTTTCTTTATGCAATACGTATAGGTTCATCAGTGTTTGTTTCAGACCTTCATCCCCGGGGGTATCGTGAATTTCCAAGGGAATTTTAGGGGTCTTTAAGTTACAACTTGAAAAATATAAGAAAAATAATTCCATTTTGTTTTTTTTTTTTTTTTATGACAGTTCTGTCGGTGAGTTTTTTTTCCGAATTTTATACCGACGATTTGGTTTTTTTTTTTCTTCTGAAAATCGACGTAAAACACCCCAACAATTATTTACCAAAGGATAATTCATATCTTATTCGTCTTATATGTTGTTGGCAAAAAAAAAAAACCGAACGAAAGAACACGCTGTAACCTTACGGGGCGGATTTAACGCACCGCGGACAACTCGGCCCGCGCGGGGGACGTATGGAGAGACGGCGAAATCGCATTGTATTTCGCTTGTACGTAGCGAAAACGGTTAATTTTTTTTTTTTTTTTCTCCAAGTTTCCTCCAACTACCCATTTTTAATTGTAAAATGTCCATTACACGGAAATCGAACTCAAGGCCACCCATGTCCTCTTTCCGACTAAATACACCATCAACACCGTTGCCGACGGCGTGGTTCTTCTCGCCGAGCGCGCATAGTATTTCACAAATACCGAACGCGAACGGACGTTCCGGGATAATACAGACGGCGTAATAACAATAATAATAATAATAATAATAATAAACAATAATGTTGCGCGGTAAGGTGCGCAATTTATTGCCGGATACGGGAAATTCGGAATGCACGTGATATCGAACGGACGCTCGGTCTCATATCACCGCGGTTACCGGTACGCCGGACGGCGGATCGCCGCGTTTCCTATTAATCAATGCCGTCGTTATTGTCCGACGACGATCCGATTGTCGGCGACATTGTACAATACGGATGACCGTGGTATTCCCCGCGGACCCCTTATCGTAGCGTTTTATTTGGACGGCGGGGAAAGCCGTTTGATCGAGTACGGTACCGTTGCGTTATCGGCGAAAACGGACGGGACGGCGGGCAGACCGCGGTAAATTCGATTGTTTCAATCCGAATATTTCGCGGACGCGCGGTTTGATTCCCGATAAAATAACAGCGATAAACACGCCGCATTGCAACGGGATCGGCGGATCCCGGGAAAACCGCCCGGTACAACAATAATAAACTATAATAACAGTCCGAACGTCAAAATCGCTCGTATCGTTCGTTACGCGTAATGGTAATTGCGATATTTTTCTCACGCGCACGTTTGTTTTTTACCCCGCGGAAGTAAAGAGCGGATATTGTGTCATGGTATTCGAACGGGAGCGGTATTTCAATTCTGCTCGCGTGAAGGTGATAACGAATTGAATTTGAATTGTACATTTCAGAATAGAAGTGGCAAATGTTTAAATTCACCCATGTAGATGGGTAGGTTTAAACCTACTTTAAATCACGAACAAAATTACCCAAGCTGTGTTCAGAATCATTCTAACGAGTTCCAAAATTTTGTTTAATTGTGCACAATATTTTAAGGTTTACGAAGTATGATTTTGACCGAAGTTCAGTTATACTCCTACCCAGTGTTTAATCTGGAACATTTTTCTGGGGAATGGGGAGCATTACTAAAATTATAGTAATGACCTTATTTCTTTCTGCTTATCTACCCTCTTATTAAGACCAGTCAAATTTGTATAATTATTTAATTAATTATTAATTTACCCATATCCGACAGGGGGGGGGAAACAATATTTTAAAGGGGGGGAGGCCATTGTCCCCCTGTCATATACCTGAATTCAACACTGCCACCACGTGTTTTTTAAATGCCGTCATTTTTAATTTATGTTAATATTTGTTATAAGTCATTGCGATGGTAATTTATTATGTATTTAGTTATAAATTAATATGTTTAAGATTCAAATCAAATTTATCAAAAAATATTTAACCTAACAGCGAATTGTTTTTTGCTTTCAATGATTTTTATTGCGTGCAGATGCAAATTAAATTATTTACCTATTATAACTATAGGTATCATACTATCCCAACTTGCCACAAGTAGCCTACCCACGATGCTAAACATTTTATAATATTTCGTTGGTGCATGAATATACACTCCCACTGCATACTTAATATTATATTATATAACACTATCGTAATGTTACATATTATGTACAAAGTATTAAGAATGTAGATACTTATAAATACGATCTCCAAAATTTGATAATGGAAAGTAAATTAAATTCACCTTGGTGAATAACTGAGTACAATATCCTTTAGTGTATGTGTTACATATAGACAAATTTGTGTTTTCAAAGAAATCCACGGTACTAAATACAATTTCCTGTTGTGACTAGGTAGTAGGCACATTTATTTAATAACAATATTTAACTATTTAAATTTCACAAATAACATGTCTCTCAATTTAAATAACATAATATAATATTGTATTAAGTACATTTCAGAATGAATAAGTCATAATACCTATGGAAGTAGGTAATTGGAATTTGTAAAAGTCAAATTGATCGTGTTTGATTAAATATGACAGTCAACTATTATCATCTATTAAATATTTTATATTAGTATAATAGTTTGTGTACAATGGTTACACTTAAGTAACAGGAACCGGAGTCTACCTTGATTCCTTTTCATTAAAAACATATTTATAAGCTCATGAAATTGTTTTTTTCTGCAAATTTAACAGCAGTCTCAGACATTAATTCTCATAACTATTATTGAATTTATAATATTATCACAATAATTGATTTTTAAAAGCTTGAGGAGGGGAAAGTGCCTTCTTTGAACCCCTCTAACTACATCACGGCCCTAGGCCCTGTCCCAACACATCTATAAAATATAAATCTCTAAAACATAATATGTTGTAATTGTAATTGTTAATATTTGATTTACATAGATTGATTCAGTGGTCTGCCTTATATGGTCAAAGGTTTTTAATAAATATTTTCTTTCCATTATCTTTATAGTATAAAATTATACTGATAAATCCATTTTATACATCCATATGATTAAATTTGTGATTCTATTCTTAAAAAGAAAACTATCTACCTACCTACTGTAGATTCGTGTTATCTGAGCAATAAGTTTAAAGGAGGTGGGGTGAACATTTTGAACATTGAAAAACGTTTTTTATTAGTCATATAAATTTACTAAACAGTGCAATACCACCACATAACAACTCTATAAATAGTTTATCATTTTCTTTATTGTAGTCTATATTATATTTATCTGGAACAATAGTTAAATACCTAATACATTTTAAAATAGAAATATGAATTTTTTTCTTTTTGTAGAAAATTAAAATAAATTTTATCAAATTTTCTGATAACACTAGTTTGTAAAAAGATGAAAAAATGTCTTAGAAACATATAAATGCACTTAAAATATCAAAAAATGGAAAATAAAAGTCATATTTGAATACTTTGATATATGAAACAAATTTTGTGCTTGGAAAGCATTGCTTTAGGACATTCTGAAAAAAATTAAATTTGCATTATACCTAACCCTAGCCATTAATGACTAACTCATCATTAATGAACAATGATATAAATTACATAATTTCAAGTATTAATATCAACCAAATTTTGCAAAATGTACATCATATCAAAATATATTGCGTTTGTTAAACATAATATATTCTTTTTAGAGCGGAGCGAGGAATGAATAGGTTTTACAATGATGTGTATTTCTTTTATGTGAACACTTTTTCTACCAGAAAGCTTACTTCGATTATCAAGTATAGCACCTTTTCTGAAAGGAAATATTCTCTGGGTGGTACTTTAAAGGGGTGATGATTTTAAATTCTTATTAATATTCGAGATAATGAGGAAAACCTAGTTCTTTAGGTTGAAAAATATTGAAAGATTAAAAATAAGGTTATCATTGACAACCGTTTTTATTTATTTTTTATTATTATTAATGTCATGGAAACACACATTATGTTAATCATTTTATACATAATATGACATAATACCATATATTGTATTGTCGACAAGGCAATATTTTTTTATTTACTTTATGTTATTATTAACTATTAAGTTTTTATTATTTTAAAATTTGTTTGAACGATCATTATTGTTATGGAGACTCACATTGTTGAAAAGGCAATACTATAGACCAAATTATATTAAAATAAAATAAATTTTGATTTAAATACATTCTTTTAACTATAAATCTTTATATTATATTTCTTTATTGTATACTTAAGCATCACTATCAATTGAATTCTGCTCAGAATTGTTTTTTATTAGCAATGGTTTATCATTGCTTACAGATATACATTAAATTCCCTTGTGTAATCTACCTTCTCAACTTCCTAAACATAACAGTGGCTGCACCCAAGTGTGAAATATATCAATATTTTTTCATATTCCATTAGCGATTAGTGATTACTCAATGGATAATATTAACGTTTTGCATTCATTAGATTTTAAATCACAAAACCTACACTGTTATCCTGACTATCTCAGTTGTAGTAGTAGTTATAGCTGGGCGAGTCTCAATTCCGTTATCTCGATTACTATCCCCATACCAGTCAAACTTTATAGTTTAATATAATAGTTTAGTATAATATAATAAAGCATAATGTTTATTATCAGTTATCACATAAATAATCATGGTTAAAATAAAATATCTAAACATTTTTTTTGGAGACTAATTTTTGAAAATATTTTTCAATATGTTATAGAATGAATCTCCTTGGATGTTTTGTCTCCAGGTATGACTTTAAATAATGGCTCTGGTTCCCCTACGCTTTTTATTTCTCTATTTAGTGGAACCCCAAAGTCGTTCAATAAGCCGAGTATGGATCCCAGGCAACTGGGCGGTAGTCGACATAACAGAAAAGTACATAATTTAACCGTCTTTAAGAATCAATATTATGACATTTTAATGTAACTTAACTAATCAATGTGTTATGGACACCATTTCATATTTATCTCCACCAAATGTATTAGTTACAGACTTATAGGGCTCTATGACTACTATTTAATCTTTCAAATTTTACACCGAAGCAAATACGCAATAGTATATTTGAATTTCTTGGGGTTTGAATTCATCAAATTTTATCTAAAATTTACTACTAGAGAACCTAATTTCTAACAGAAAATTCAGTGTATCTCTCAATGGGAAAGTAAGCAGTTACAAAATACTACAAAATGGACTACCACAAGTCTAGAGTTCCCATATGGCATGCAGAAACTCAAAGCGAATTAGTTGAGTACCTATGCACGAGACGCTGGGAACAGTCAAAAATCCGTAATAGAGACCTGATCAAAGAACCATTTAAAAAAGTCCCTGGCTGGGATAGCACAAGGGCTATATGGACAACGCTTAATCGAATAAGATCAGAACAAGGAAGATGCAACTACCTACTTCACAAATGGGGGAATGGTAGACTCTCCACTTTGCGAATGTGGAGAAATGCAGACAATCAAACATATGGTTGAGTTGTATCCCATTACAATGTTCAAAGAAGGATTAACAAAACTACACGAGGGTGGCCCAACACAGCTATAAAATGGCTTGAAGAACTAAATACTCGTCTGTGATTTCTATTGTTAATAGTATTGATGTTATTATAATTTACTATACCTACCACATATATTTTTTTTTTTATTAGTTGACTAGTTATCTTAATTATCATATTTATTTGTTTTAATTTTACTAACTTTATCTATAACATTTCTCAGGTTATCTAAAGTCGAATATGTCATATGAAATTATTATCTAAAATTTACACTGATATTATATCTAATTACCTATTTCTTTGCCCATCAATACAATTTCTAAAATATTCATGTCTATTTCATCAACACATTGTTCACTTCTCCATAAATATTAAAGAATGGATACCTTATTACTATATAAGACCAATGGGATTATTTATCTTAAAGATATTAATACAAATAAAGATTAATAATAAAGAACTTTAACAGAATAAACAGACTTAAATTTGAAATTATACTGCATTCAAAAAAGTTTTATTTTAATATAAATTATTATAATATTTTAATAGGTATAAATATATATTTATTTACATCTTATGGTGATTGACTAATCTTATACTATTAATGAGAAATTGAATTCAAATAAATGCATAGTCAAGTTGAAAAATACAATAAATAATAAATACATAATTGTGTAGGAAAAAATACAATTAATACATACTTGTGTAAGAAAAAAAAAAACAAAAAATAATTAATGGTTATACTACTTGAACATAATTTAAAAGTCTCCCATTGAAACTACATTACTATACCAATCTTCTAACTCTCGAGCTTTGTCTGTATTTGGATTGAGTGTTATCGTACTAAATTTTACCAATGAAAAATATTTTTCTCCGTTGAATTGTTTAAGAACTGCATTTTTAACCGAAACTACTGGGGGATAATCGAAGCTCTGATTGAACAAGTTAACATTTTCACCCCACACTTTTAATGTGATCTAAAACAAACAATGATCATAATATTTTATCAATTAGAAAGGTATATATTTTTATTTTACAAAACATTGAATAGTAAACACAACCCTTAATATCCAAATTTAATTAATCATTGATGCAAATGTATTTACGACTGCAGTATGCCATTCAGCATACAGTGTACTCCCGATTATCCGTGGAATAGGATGGCAGGATATCCACGGATAAACAAATTCCGCGGATAATCCGATAATAATATTATCGAGGGTCTAGTATTAAAGGAACATAACATAATGTGTATTAATAAAGCGTATTTTACGTTGTTATCGAGTTATCGACTATGCCAAATTCACAACTTTCTTGGAAAGATACAATACGTATATATTTTTTTGTATACATATAGGTATGTAGATGATTCCGTGGAAGACAGCGGATAATCCGCAACGCGAATAATCCGCTCGCGGATAATCGGGAGTACACTGTAATTTGTAATACTAAAAGTAGGAAATAGAAAAATTATAAATTTAAATAGTAGTTTTTTTTTTCATATATAAAAAAAATAAATTATTATACTATTTGTTGTTTTTTTTTTAAGAAACCCCAATACATTTTATTCCTGTATAATATTAATAATTTAAATGTATCATATTAATAATTTATAAATTTATTGTTTTTATCAAATGCAATTAAGAGTATTAGATACAAAATGACTGATTAAATTAATTTATTTTCAACACATTTTTTAATCCTATTACAAATTTGAAAATATCTAACTTTATATAAGATAATTTACAAGATTTAAACATGTGTTGTGTTGATTACACTGATTTTAATTATTGAATTTTATTTGTGCAATCTCTTTAAAATAGGAAAAACTATAAATTTAAACAAACCGTTGTCATAGTTGAGTCAATCAGTATAATCTCACGTTTTTGAATATCCCTTTGAAGAGTTGGTTGGTTACACATTTCAACATCACCAACTTCTATACAAACTCCAATTAAGTCTGAAAAAAAAAAAATGTATTTAATAATATATTGCAGTTGATTCTATGAACATTATTATTAATTTTTTACCGTAAAATGAATTCGGATCTTTTTGTAATAGTATATCAAAATTAATTGATTCAGTAGATTCATCATTAGGTGTGTCATACAAACATTCTATTACAACAGAATAAGATTGAAGTTTTAGTTCACAAGCAGACGGTTTTTGTTTCCAGACTACATCCGTTATATAATATGTTTTATTTTCCTTAAAAATAAAAAAAAATATATATTAACACAATTATTATTATTATTATAATTTTTAAAGTACCTCTAATATTTGATCCATGCGATCGCAAATAGAATTAAACGCACTGACATGTATAATATTAACCCCATCTCCCATTGTCATGTTCAAAATTCGACAACTACTAAATGATAATACTGGACGTTTTCTAATGAGAGTCAACTTTAGCATACTAGTACATTTTCTAGAACATTAAACAAATAATATTTATTTTTTAAATGAATACAGTAAGTACAACATAAAATTATTACCCGCTCAATAATTTCTTCACATCTTCAATCTTTATAAGACTGCGTTCCAACTGTTCAGTACTATAGAACACTCTACTTGGATATCCATTTAAATTTAAATTTACTAATGGCTTTTTCATCTGTTCGATATTTATCAAGGGTTGTGGATAACCGAAAGCTTGTCTGTGTACCAATATGGTTAGTCTCTCAATAAATATAGTCCATCTACAAGAATACAATAAATACATTAAATTGCTATACTTACTTTCATGTACATAGACCTTCTTGGATTCACTGTTTATAAATTCATGAACCTGATACGGAAGTGTTAATAAGAAATAATGCCAAAAAACAATTTTAATTATTGAATATTTTTTTATTTTTACATTTTGACATAGGTACATACAAAAACATAACTATACATGTAAGGCAAGTTTCCATTGTACAAAAAGTACACATGGCAAACAAGGTGTTAATTAATATTTAATGATATTGTTCTAACCTGGGGCTGTGATCAGTATAACTATCACCATCCACGAATCTAAAATCTTCAATTTTTATTATCATTCCGTAGTTCAATTGTCCTTGATTTATCAAATCGTTTAGTCTGTGGTCCAAGAAGAAATAAGAGTTCATGTGAACACCATCCGATAACACAAGGCGATAGTAATATCTATTGTCGGTTCCCATTTGTAAAACTTCATAACCCTGAAAAACGAATTTTAAGTAAATGTTGGTACATATCAGCTACAGTTTTATATTATGCAAAATACTACGTAACTCACCAGTAATTGCAGTATGATTGGCTGTCGTGCATTGACACCGTTACACAGATCCTACAGCATGGAAAAAAATTACAAAATATTTTATTATTAATCAAGTTTATACATTTTATAACTCGCGTAATTTAAATCTAATGTATTGGAAATAGTAAAATGTAATATTATTAACATAATACATACGTTTATAGAACCTGCGGACAATTCTACAGCCATTTCGAATTAAATTGTTAAAGCCGAACAAACAAAGAAACACTCACGAGGGAAGACCCACACATACACTAGTCACGACTGCAGGAACAAATCACTATTTATATTTTTCAAACCTATTGTTTGATAACAAAAAAATGCCGGGAGCGTACCTATTAAGCTGCTTATACACGGAGCGGTTCAACTGCCAACGGTCGTGGTAGGGCGGTTTGTCTAGATAATAAACAACATTAGATATGAACGCTACTATACATTCTGGTCGGTCAATATTTCTGGCGCGATTTTTGAATTTTAAGTTTTTAATAATATTCGAATTACCTACTAAATACTAGTATATTTAATTGTGAAATTACTTCGTATTGGGGCGCTCCACCATTTCCGTTCATTCACTCATGTCAGCCTTGCAAATCCAGATTACGTAACAGGAGGAAAAAATACAAACAATTTGTTCCAAAATTATCGAGTTCAAACTTGACCACATGGAATTTATGAACGTCGTGCATAATTCACTAGGGGTTCCCAAATTTTAATAGGCCTTTTAAGTTTTTCTAGGTTATCGTGACCGAACAAAGGAAATAGGTTGTCAATAAATTAGTAATGTATATTACAATAGATACCTGTGATGTATATGTACCTATGTCAACGTATTAAAAGATTTTATTTCGAGAAATACCTGGGTACTTCATACACTGGCCAAATCAATTCGATATTCCGATAAAACATGTTCCTAAGGCCCGGTGCACACGTGCTTTTTTTTCGCGCGCGGCAAC
This sequence comes from Cinara cedri, assembly GCA_902439185.1. Lineage (NCBI taxonomy): Eukaryota > Metazoa > Arthropoda > Insecta > Hemiptera > Aphididae > Cinara > Cinara cedri. The sequence goes on along the minus strand of CABPRJ010000986.1, from coordinate 174,131 downwards.
GTTGCGGTACCGCAATTGTGGCGTGAAGTATCCACAATCTACTGGCGTACAGCACACGTACCAGCGGTGACGCCGCGTCGACGCGTTTTCGTTTTCGTGCAAGTTTTTATCGCGCCGCAGCGTTGCTGCGCGTATAAAAAACGCATGTGTCCACCGGGCCTAAATAATGTAAAACTTAATTAGGTATCTTGTGAATTCCCCGCCGTTGTCCATTTATAGTTTGTACTTTGGATGTTTTTAAGATTAAACGAGTTTGCGATTAAACCCAGCTTATTTGTTATACGCAAACGTGTGTTTCACACACACGTTAATTATAACAGTAAATACCTAACGTGTTTTAATTCCCGGATCGAGATGATTTTTTTTCTGTAATTTTGTGTTCGATACGGATGAAACGACAATTTAACGAAGCTATTGAACAACGCAGTAGCGTATTTATAGGGGGGGGAGGGGTTAGATCTCCGTTGCCTTTTTTTTTTTTATGTGTAAACACACGCGCATGACAAATCACACATTCTGTAATCTGTTATGTGATAAACTTAGATACTTGTATATTTTTAACAGTTCAATATACAATACTACGCACCGACATTAAGTCACTTTGTTATTTTTCGAGTATCATTATACATAATAATAACAACAAAATCAAAATAGGTTTTTTAAAAAAAAAAATTTAAACTGTTTATAAATATTGTGTGCCATGGTTTGTGATTATAGACTAGATTAAATGGGTTAGCTTTGCTGTCTTGTCACAGTGAAGTTGAGGTCAAGATAGATGAAGTTTTCAATCAGTTATGTATAAAACAGAAAACTTTTATTTATTTTTCAATTTAATAAAATAGAATATCAAATATATTACCCAAGCTGTATTTGAAGCTGTAGATAGGTATTTAAATATGCGCGTTCCATTTTAACAGTAGAAAAAAAAAATCGCCAACAAATTTAGGTATATTGTTGTCGGACCTATGGTTTTTAATATGATTTGAATAATCGCTGTCAGATCGATTTTGTAGCTTTGCAATCACACTACTCGACAGAGGTTTTAAATTTGTACGTGTCTCATGCAGGCACGTATTCAGGATCAATTTTCGGGGGGAGGGGGGGTTAAAATATTTTTAATGAAATAAATTATACATAGAGTTTGTAGTTAGTCTTTGTTATGTTATAAATATATACCTACTATAAAAATTTCGAGGGGTGTTTGAACCCCTAAACCCCCCCCCCCTGGATACGGGCTTGGTCTCATGATCAATATCGTTTAATAATAAATACTTATATAATATGATACTGTTCTTTCAACCACTCGAACCAGTAATTAAAATGAAAAATTTTAACGATTTATAATCTGTAACGTTGTATCACAATTAATACAGACCGGTACCTATAGCCGATACCTGACTATAGCAATTCTGTGCGTTTTCTAGACAATGTATTACCCACGAAATAATAATATTATAATACACACACAACGCATGTGTAACAATTGTTTCGTTTCAAACAACGTTTGGTTTTACGGTTTCACGCAACGAACGTTTCAGTTTCATTAATTACAAATTATTACTTTCAATAGTTATTACCTCCTAATCGAAAGACTGTATCTATAATATAGATATTGGATGAAATTAGTTTGTATCGGGGATACCCGGCTAGGTAAATACACGATATCATATTAATATATTGTTGTTATAAATTATTGTCGTTTGTCGCAGTCGTCGGGGACCGGTTCGGTTTCTGCGAACGCGATAATCCATGAATAGACACGGGATAACCGCCGGAATCCGCCGGATTGCGCACGACGTGAAAACAATAAGACCCCACAGCAGTTCCCAGTGTGTAATATTATTTGCAACGCAAATCAAGCCGCGTAATTGTAATTAAATTGAATACGTGTTCACGGGGCAAAAGTGATTTGTCGCCAGGACACCCACCACACCGCTCATCGCGAATATCGCGTACGCTCACAATACGACACGATCGAGATACGCAATTATTCAAAATTGATAAAAAAAAAAAAACCAATCGAAACATTCGGCAATCGAATAGCCCGTTCACAACTCTGAATAGGCAGAAATCGCGCACGCGCGACCGACCATAGATAATAAAAGATATATTCTTCTGATATCATATCTTCTATTATCTATGTGCGACCGCCGGGCGCCGACCGTTAATCATTATCTTTCATCGATTTTTTGGTAATTGGAGGGGGGGGGGGTGGCGAAATATTAGTCGGGTAGGTACCGTAACACCCACCCACCATTTGAGAACAAAAATTATCCCGCTTCGCTCTCAAACATCTCATTGACTAAGGGTCGTCAAGTACCTACGTAAATGTACGACGACGACGACGACGACGACGACTTATGTCACAATATAATATTAAATATTATTTAAGGTAGGCGCCTATGTTAAGTGGTAAAAAACTACAAAATAATGTTTCCACACTATGATAGTAGTTTTGTCTATAATACGACCATGAGGGAAAGGGGGGGGGGCACCTACCGCTACCTATTCACAGCTGCCCAGCGTTCAGCAATGTTAGTACTTAAAATTGAAAAATTTAAACAAACGCGTTCAACAGGCGCGTCTTTGAGGGGGGTGGGGGGATCGCATAAGTGTAATGTTCTTTTTTGTTGTACAAAATATCCATAATTCTTATGTCCAAATAAGTACAAATGAAACTGGTCCCAAATGCTACAAAGATGATTCCAGATCTTGGAAATGCTTTGATTGAAACAAGAATGAAACATTTCTCGTGTATAAATTTCAATAAATATTCTAAAGGGTGTAATAGAATTATGGAAAACTAAGTGGGAACAATCAATTTGCAATTATAAAATTAAATAAATTTATTTTTTAAATCAAAATCGAAAATGTTTAATTTAAGTTTCAGATTCTGAGTGTAGCCGAAAATGTATCTATTGAATTTACAGTGTTTTTTTTTTCTACGATGACAACAATTTCTACTAAAAATCTTGCTTCAATATGCAACTGTAACACCTTTTTTGAAAGAAAATATTGTCATTTTCTGATTTTCCAAGCAGTTTTTATATCAGGAAAACCCAAGTTAAAACGTAAGAAAAATGTACAAAAATAATGCTTTTATTATTTTCAATTTTGTTTTTTCTTGCAATTCAGTTAAAAATATTCGTTGAGATTTGAAATTTAGATAGAAAACTTATGTTTGCCTTTTTTTGACGTGGTCAAATTTTTGAGCAATTTGTAGACATTTTAATTTATCGGGTGTTGTACATAATTTTTATTCGGAAGGTACACTGTGGATAAAATTGTTAGATCAAACAGAAATACTTAAGAATTTAATACGAGGTTCATTGAAAGTCATACTTTTTGTGGACAAAAAAAAATGTTGAGCAGAGGCTTATCTGGCTTATCACTTTTAAATATTTAGGATCTGGTCATCTAATTTTTATTAATTATTATTATTATTATTTATTTTGTTATTCATATTATCATTATTTTAATTATTATTTATTTAATGGAAAAAAAATTAATTCAATTTTTAAATTATACCGTTTTACTGCATTTGTACTATGTATCTGTAATATTTTAAGCTAATATTAGTTGAAATGATATCTGACATAAAGGTTTTAAGTTTTTGTTGACTAAAGCGGTGGTATTCCAGAGTAAAAAATGTTCGCTCTCCCCATTGATCTGACACAAAGGCGCCCTTGGCGTTGAGAAACTGCCATTGTTGACTGGTATGGCATATTACAGTTAGGGTTGACAACTTTCAAATTGTGTAATGTAGGACAATTTTTTTCACGTCTTATTTTATTTCATTACTAGTATTTAATGAAAAATGTAAGGTCAGTGGAAAGGTATATTTAGTAGGTACCTACTAGGTACCTACTAGATATGTATTTTAACAAATAATTATTTATATTCTATTAACAATTAACTTTTCACATAATAAATATATTAAATCTTAGATATAAATAAAAGAATTAGAAAATCTGTAACAAACATAAATACTTGGTATATAATTATTTATTATCTTAAATTATATTATAGTAGGTACTAGGTAGATATATAAATGATAAATGATTATTAATAAAATCAAAAGGACAAAAGATATACCTGCTAATGAACTATTAAAAGGTATAATTTTATAGACTTTAAACTATAACCTATTAATGTTATTATATATACCTATACCTACATATTGACATTCAAAATTTAGGATTGTCTTACACAAAGTTTAAAGTTTTGTTTTTTTTTTGATTATCTGCATATTTTACTCCATAAAGTTACACAGTAGTTTATAGTTCAATAATTAATCGAGAAATTCGTGAATTGATAAACAAATGGCCACGGTCATACAACAATTAACAGTACAGACTACTGTCACAGTACTTCTTAATAATGAACGTTGAGTAGGTAACTACTAACTGCAATAATTTTTGTTTTGCTTATAGGCTCTCCTTTTTTTGGAAACTTTTATACAGTTGCTAGACAAGAACAACAGTGTAATGATAATTTGGCGGTTATAATTAGTGTTTGAGTTATCAGAATTTCAGATTGCATGATATTAAGTACAGAGCTCCGATAAAGTTTAACGAGGTTTAGGTTTACTTTTAGGACACTACCTACCTTTTTTACAGCATAAAATACCTAAAATACCTTTCAAATAATTCCATTAGATAATGCAGAGTTATAGTCCAATTATCTGGTTGTTGTAGTCTGTGGATTACTACTCTAGGTTGTTAAGGGAAGTGAATATTAATAATAAAATGGTATAGACTATAATATAGGTGTAAACATTGTTATTTAATTATTTTTGGAATTCTTGAAAAGTTGTTGCTTATAATAATCTTTGGGGTAGTAAAGAGTTCTAGCAATTTAAACTTTAAAATAATGTTAAGTCCAATTATTCTAAAAATAATTGTTTAGTGCAAAAGACAATTAAAAATTGAAGGTATAGGTTTATGTTTGCTATTGTTGTATTTGTTATACACTTGCGTTTTGTTCGTATTAAAAATAAAATAAATAAGTCAATTAACAGTCAAATTAAAATTAACATAGTATTTATTAAAATAGGGAACACAAGCTCCTTTGATCCGTGTGATTTCTTTTTTGGACTTAGGTTAATAATTTCACAATAAAACTTAAAGCAATATAATTTTTTTAATTATATTCAACTGTATTCATATTTACTTTTATTGAAATTCTGTGTATCTAGTAGATATAGTAACCCAGTAAACATATGCCAATAAACTATCAAATTGATGTATATGATGAAACCTAATGAAAAATACACATCTGTGAGATATTCATATAAGATCTAAGAAACATCTAAGTCACAAATACTTTATGTCTTGTCTTTATGTCTTATAGGTAGTCTGTTCGATAAGCACATGAACTGGTTTATACAGCAATCAATGTTGGAAATCAATGAAGAAACAGAATAATAAGTGATTATCAAATTCAGAAAAAACATCATAGGAAATTAATGAAATTTTAATTACTGTTTATGAAGATATTACCTTAAAGAAAAAATCCATTTTTATGTGGATTAAGTGTTTCAAGGAGGGCCAATGAGGTTTAAAAGAGGATCCTTCCACTTCACATAACAACCAAAACATTGAAGGTCTGTAGTCTTTTGTGATTTCTGACCAATGAATAAATGTTTATATGATAGCTAATAAGCTGAGGACCGCATATATATGTTCAATGTCAAGAGGAAGGACATCCTGATCTCTTAAAGGTTTTCATGGTCCTCTTTGAAACTCTTAAACTCTTAAACTGGGTTTCTACAATAGTCCATAGAGCAAATATCAGTGCACCCACTACCATATCTATATCTACTATATTCCGCGCCACGAGAGAAGTAAACCGTTTCGCGCATGCCAACCAACTGCACGAGGCCCCATATGTCGGGTACCGAGTATTAGCCGAGTAGTAATTTGTATAAATGCTGGGTTAGCCGGAACATTCTAAATTGAGTCTTATAACTGACTGAATCTTATGGACAAAGTGGAGAAAGGATAGAATGCATTTGGATATGTCCGGACCATTCCAAGTGATTTTGAGTCTAATAAGTGACTAAACCTTATAACTTGTTAAGTTTTTAAATGCATTATTGTTGATAAGCGACCTTCATAGTTATAATTTGTGGCATATTCATCTGTTAAAATTCTTTTAAAATAAGCATGATCTTTTCATTTTATGATCTTCTACACTCCTTCAAATGAACTAGAAATTAAAACCACCATAAATTATTATTTACAAGTATTTGATTTAGGTAAAATGTGATAACTACATAAGTATTACCCACCAAAATGATGAGAAGTCATTTATAATTGTATATTTTCTTCCATATTTGAGATTTGGAAGACAGTCTCTGCTGGTAATACAAAAGTATTAGAAAACTTCTTTAACTGTTGTAGATGCAGATTTCATTTGTTACTGCACAAGACGGAGCTTTTTAAACAATATGTTGGTCAAATTTTGTGCTTCGACCTGTTGACATAATAAATAAACAATTGTATTTAGACATAGTCAATGATATAGACACATGGCCTCTATAGTAAATATAGTAGAGTAAATTTATTCATTTTAATTTTTATTATTATTATTATTTATAAGGGAGCTGCTAATTTGATTTTTAAAATCAAAAGAGCTGTGAACCCAAAAAGGTTGAAAACCACTGTACTTGTAGACAACCAATAAAGAATTAAAATATAGCTTACCATATTTCTTTAAAATATCAATTGGATATTCAAGCCAAATATTGTCAGGTATTGTACATGTTCTTGTCATTCTGGACATTTTAATATTTTTGACAATCCAGTAACATAATAATTGATCACTTGTTTTTAGATCCATGTTGAATCCCATATGTTGGAGCAATACAAATCATGGGATTGTCATCAAAACATATTCACAACTACAAAAAATTTGATGTTTTGTTTGGTCAAGCTAATAACTAAATTAATCAAAGTCTTAATTATTTGTTAACAAAATAAAAGTAAAACAATTCATTATAATAATCCATTACATAAATATAATTTAAAAATTAGTTGTCATTTAATAGATTTATAACTAAATGGCATTATGCAGACCCACAAATGTATTATATTTGGATATAATTTTAGTTGTATAAAGTTTCATTTTTTAATTTTAGATTCCGAGTTGAGTGAAAAAGCTTATGGTTTTACAAAGATGTTTATTTTTTTTTCTATGGACAACTTTTCTTAAAAGACTAGCTCCAATTTTTATGTGTGACGACTTTTTTGAAAGGAAATCCGTGTGGGGAGGTACTTAAGAGAGGTCATTTTTTAGTTTTCCCTGGAGTTTTCTCAACAAATGTGAAAAACTGAAAAAAAAAAAAAAAAAGGGAAAATAACGAAAAATATGTTTGTATAATATTATAATTTTTTTCTGTGGATAATTTTTCTATCAGCAATTTATATAAAATACAAATAATATGTAATCGAGTAGTAATCTATCGAGTAAATACTCTAAGTTTGAGGGTATTACATTAATATAATTTGAATAAGAACCTAGGGTGATGAGCAAACTCTTTTGGAATATAATAATTAGGGTGCAGGTTACAATGTAAATTGCATTTTGTTCTGAATGTCCTAAAGCAATGCTTCCAAGCACACAATTTGTTTCATTTATCAAAGTATTCAAATATGACTTTTATTTTACATTTTTTTTTTTTGACATTTAAAGTGCATTTTTTATGATTTTTTCAAACTTTATAGTGTTATCAAAAAAATGTTAAAATTTAATTTGATTTTCTTCTAAAAGAAAAAAAAAAATCATATTTCTATTTTTAAAATGTGTTATTGATTTACCGATTGTACCAGATAAATATGATGTAGATTAGTAGTCTGCAACCGTTGGGCCGCGAAAAGTTTTCTTTTTAAAATAAAAATTAAGTTTATGCAATTATATAATGTATACAAATAATTGTTCAATTATTTAACTTGGAAAATTAATAAATGAAAATACAGTTTGAAAATTATTGTAATATATTATGTATAAACAGTATTATATATTATATCTATGAACATTGTCGATGTTGTCGCTGTGTTTAAAGATGAATAAATATTAGTCGCGTTATTATTATTATTCTAGTCATATTTACATATCCGTTTTTTTTATTTTTATTTATTCAATTATAACAGTACTACTACAAAGTATTAAGTAATTTTATATATTTTTTTTTGTTTTTTTACAAACGTTTTTCTTTATATATGCCTTATGTAGGTTGCAAATAATGTACGCCTAAAAAAGTGGGTCTTGAGTCCAAAAAGATCACTGATATAGACTGCAATAAAGAAACCGATAAACTATTTATCGAGTAGTAATGTAGTTGTATTGCACTATTTGCACTGTTGTGTTTAGTAAATTCATAGACCTAACAAAAACAATTTTTTTTTCAACATTTAATTTATAGAATATTTTTAAGTCATTTTTCAAATTTTTTGTTTTAGAGCATTTAGAAAATATATTATATTGGTATATGGTGTATATGTCGTATTCACTTAGTGTAATCGTATTTTTCATGAAATGGATGTTCATTTCATGAACTATAATCATAACGTGTAAGTCAAATTTTAGTTCATGAAACGGACATATATTTTATCCATTTCATGAAATAGAAACTCTTATTTTACACTTTGTGTAATATTTTAAATTAATTACATCAATAGGTAACATGAAAAAACCAAAAATACTTCTTACTACTTATTTTTACATATATTATTACTGCTATGGCAACGACTGTTACACTTAACAGAAGCGTTAAAACAAGCACACCATTTTGTTTCACATAATGTAAGTTCTTTATCATTATTAACTTCAGTAATTTTAAAAAAAATTAGATGTCGCGGGTTTCAAACTTGCTGAATTGTACCAGCCTTTTACTAAACCATATTTAGTTCTGAGTTGGTGAAGTTTATGTTCATTCTGATTGACAATAACTGCAATTTCATTGGCGAGATCTGACGGTCCTCNAGGTAAAATGATTTAAAAAGACACCTTTAACATGATTTTAGCCGCTTTTTCTTGTCCTTGAGATCCAAGTTGACATTGTTTGCTTATTTTTTCACTGGTTTTACATAAATCACAAATAACAGTTTTCGGAAAATTCAAACTCAGTTAACATTTCTATATTGCAAATGCTACAATATGATGTAATTTCTTCTTTTTCATGTTTAGGTTGAATATTATTTAAAATTTCTTCAAGATGTTCTTCAGTGGTTAGTTTTTTTTATTATTTCCGATGGAAGATTTGATGATGACAATCCATTATTCGGGTCACATCCGAATAAAGCTTTATACGGCGATCATCCTATTGCTCGATGGAAAGACGAATTTTTTGAAACTGTACAAATTGTAATCCAACTGACCATTTTTTGGATTGGTTATCCATCATCCAAACACGAATCATATTCTCAATGTCTTGATTACTTCTTTCAATGCTTTCCTGACTTTGGGGATGACGTGGTCAACCGTGGACACACATTGTGGCCACAGATCCTTTAATTCCTTAATAATGGAGTTCACAAATTCTCGTTCATTATCACTTTGAAGTATTTTAGGAGTCCCAAATGTAAGAAAAATAGTGAGTAATCTGTTTGCCACTTCTATAGCCCGTTTCCTTTCAAGTGGATGCAATAATACAAATTTTGTATTGTGGTCCTGATAATTCATGATCCATTTATATTTACTATCAGGTGTTGACTGGAGATCGACTAAATCGACTTGGCCCCTTTCATTAAAATCTTTAGTTATAATTGGTTTTATAACTAGTTTCCGATTTGCTCCTTACTTGGAATTGCATATTGCACATACAGACAAAAACTTTTCTATTGCTGGTCGCGGAATTTTGTATTTATGACCCATTGACATACGTAATTAAACAATTCCACCATGCCCCGTTTTAATATGAAAATCCTTAATACGATCGTATAACTCTTCGTATGGTACAACGTACTTGATTAAAATAATTAAATCAATAATACAGATTGCAAATTATAAAAACCAAATCAAAAATTACCTTATGTCTTCGTCTTCATTAGTTTTTATATAAACCAAAAACTTTTGATCTGTAACGAACAGGACATCATACGTTTTGATGAGATAATAATCTCGCCTCTTTTTTTTGCCACTAAAAAATAATGTAAATTTCAAATTATAAACAAATATTTAATGTAAATATTAAATAATATTATTTAAATATTTATTATCTAATTTTTAATCCAACGGAATAAAACGTGAACTGCTGAGCGTAAATTTGCTATGTTACGTGTTAGTAAGACAAGCCCTGATGGCTGATAGTAATAATTTTATTTGAAGTTTCTTAATATATAATTTTTATTTACTAATATTTTGTATATTTTAACGATTACTTACATTTTTATTTTTGCTGCTAAAATGTCTTCAATCATTAATTGAACGTCAANTTCAGAAAATGAATCAAATTCCATTTTAACGCTAATATACGGCTTGCTTCAAGTCAGAGGACGTACTGGCATCATATAAAAATAATATAATACACAGATTTTCCAGAATGCCTTGGTCGTATCACACTTATACAATTGATTCAATTGAATTTTGATTAAATATATATTTTATCGACTAAAATTTATCTGTTGAACGGTCGATATCTCATCTTTACAATTTATTAATAATAAATATAGTACGGTGAGATATGTACCAGTATCAATGTTATTATTTCGATTTCACGAAAAGTTACTTATTGATGTAATTAATTTAAAATATTACACAAAGTGTAAAATAAGAGTTTCCATTTCATGAAATGGATAAAATATATGTCCGTTTCATGAACTAAAATTTGACACGTTATGATCGTGGTTCATGAAATGAACATCCATTTCATGAAAAATACGATCACACTAAGTGGATACGACATATAACCATATTGAAACAAGAATGATTTAAAAAAAAAAAAAAAAATGTAAAAACAAAAAATTAATAATTACCAATTATAATGAATTCTAACATTAAATTAAAAAAATTAAATCAAAATAATTGCAACATACCTTTGAGAATGTCAGTACCAAACTGAAGCTATGAAGATGTATAAGATATACGATCGGGATATTCAAAACACAGAGTTAATGAAACTGTGTGGAAACCATTGTATTTGAGTTACAATAATTTTTGTATCATAAATCGAAGTTTTCAAATTAACCCTGTACCCCAAAAATTATAAAAACAGTAGATAATTGAGTACCAATTAGACACCATTGTTTATCAGTGTATCTAGTATTCTAATATATCTAATAGATAGCCAATTCTTGTGTATTCATTGAAGACTTTAAATTATTCGCACTAGATAACGCTTAATAAAACTAGACTAATAAAATTAATAAAAAAAAAGATCAGAAAAGATATTAAAAACTATAGAATATTAATAACAATTAAGATATTAAATCAAAGTAAAAGCAATGTTCTATGTATTAAAGACGTTTCTTATGTAAAACTACAAATGTATATGCAAATTTTAAAATCATTTTTAATAAATCTATGTGTAAAACAGTTATTTCAATTAAACCCATTGAACTATAAGATAACTACTATCTATACATATTAATGGATTGAACAATATTTGATATCATTTAAGTTTATCAATTATTTGGTATCACTATTCACGGGAAACGAACAATTCGTGCATGGACAATAGGTCCCCGCGAAAATATTCCGTATGCGGACAATCCGTTCCACCTATATTATTATATTGCATTTAATATTTCAAAAATGTAATTGCAATAGTTTAGTATTAAAAATGTTCAGGGATAAATGAAAAGAAAAAATGGATTAAAATATAATCCTATATAAACACATGATGTAAACAAATTTGCCGGGTAAGGATTGTCCGCATATGACGTTTTTTCGCGAGGACGCAGTTGCGCCGACCTCGGGGTACAGGCCAGTGTACCGCCCGACCGAATTTTCGGTTGCAGTGGACGGGTGGATGGTTCCAGTAGTAAGAAAAAGTAAAAACATGCATAGTATGAATAGTTAACTAGTAATTACTAACTACTGTTTGTACTTTTGTAGAAAATATAACTATAAAAAAATTGTACCTACTACCTAGGTACTATGAATTATGTAATATAATTTGTAATATTATTTTATTTAATATAATAATTGTCTTAGATCTACTATTCATCGTGTTTTATTCGTCAGTGTACTAATGTTTGTTTACTCGATTTTAATCGTCGTGCTATTAACTGTGTTTTATGTATAATCGGTGCGTTGAATTTTAACAAAATGAGCAAACGAAAGCAATTCACGATTGAAGAAAAAACAAATATTATTTTACGTTTAAAAAAAGGTGAAAAAAATGGTGACATAGCTAATGAATTAGGCGTTGGTCATTCTACAATTTCTAACATATGGAAAGCTCGAGAAAAAATTGAACAGGAGTTTCAAAACGAAAAATTATCAGTTAAAAAACTTCGAAGTTGTACGCACACAGATTTAGACAGCGTTTTACTACGGTGGTTTAAAGATCAAAGAAATTTATGCATTCCAATTAATGGACCGATTCTTCAACAGAAAGCCAATGAATTAGCTGAAGGTCTTGGTAAGCAGAATTTTAATTGTTCAACTGGTTGGATTCAAAGATTTAGATCAAGACATAATAGTGTTATGTTATCGAAAATAAGTAGAAAATCAAGTTCTGTTAACACTGAAATAACACAAGATTGGTTTGAAAAAGTATGGCCAAAATTACGAGAAGGATACACAGATGACCAAATTTATAATGCCAATGAGACTGGGCTTTTTTTCAAAATGCTTCCTGATAGAACATCCAAATTTAAAGGAGATAAATGCTCAGATGGTAAAATGTCTGAAGAACGACTTACTATTTTAGTTTCAGCAAGTATGACTGGTAAAAAAATGAAACTAATTGTAATTGGAAAATCCCGTGAACCGCGGTGTTTCAAAAATATCAAAAATATTGACTGTCTACCGGTAACATACGAATCAAATTCCAAAGCTTGGATGACTGCAGAATTGTGGTCTAAAATTGTATTAAATTGGGATTTAGAATTGGAAAGAAAAAAAGAAAATATCTTACTCTTAGTTGACAACTGCCCGGCGCATACTAATGTTGAATTGCGCAATATCAAACTTGTATTTTTACCCAGTAATTGTACATCTGTTCTTCAACCAATGGATCAAGGCATAATAAAATGTATGAAAACTTATTTTCGAAGAAATTTAATGTTAAAAATGATCAATAACATAGAAAATAAAATTGATACCAATATCAGCGTATTAGATGGCATATTAATGATTTTTCAAGCTTGGGAAAAAGTATCAGAGATTACAATTCAAAACTGTTTTCGACACGCTGGTTTCAAAAATGCTATTCAACATCAAGTGGTCCAAGAAGAACAACTAGAAGAAATAAATTTTCCAATGATTTGCCAATTTGATGATTATGTTAACTTTGATAATGATGTGTTAATTTCAGAGCCATTAAGTGAAGAAATTATTTCCTCAATGAATAACCAACCCAAAGAACAAGAAGAGAAAGACGACAATAGTGAAGAAGATGATACTCCCAATGAAGATTTATCAATCAGTTCAGTGTTCAATGCAGTAAAAATTGTATCAAATTATATGGCTCTGAATAATGTAAGTTTAAAAACAAATTTCCAAGAAATTGAAAAAAAAATATTGTTAGATTTTTATACAAATAAAGTACAAACTAAGATAACAGATTTTTTTAATACAATTTAAATTTAATTTTAAAATAAAAAAACTTTTTTCTTTTTTTCTTTATGTATTGAAATCATTATTTAGTGATAAAAATATGACATTGGTTGTAATACAGTATTATGTTCATATAAATACATATACATATATATAATCAAGTTTTTAAATGTTATTTTATCCTTTTGGTTATTATGACTAATTTTAACTGATCCCTTGAATGACATAAAAAACTGTCTACTGTATATAAAATAATTTCGTTATAATATGCCATTATGAAATATATTTAAAATTATCGTTTTTCAATATATAATACAGTATAATGTATATTATTAAATACAGTTATAATTGTAGGCATTTTTTTAGGTATTATTGTTGGTATTTTGTTATTTAATTTATTATTTGTCACAATGTCAGATAACACTTGCAGTTGTTGCACTACTTTGTGCTTTTTGTGATGGTTTATTTTATTCTGTGTGTGTACCTCATGGTGTGAGTGTATCCCAGCAGTGTACAGCATCAAGATCAGCCACGCACCAACATTGAAATTGAAAGTATGCCTACTCATCCTTACAAAGATATTTAAAACATTTGGTTTATTAATATAAACTATTTAATATTTATCAGTACTTAATACATTTTAATTATAGGAACATATGAGGAAGCTAGAAATAAATTACCACAATATGATGACAATGATGATGCTGAAAAGTTTAATATTGACAACCGGGGTTGTGGAAAGTGTAAGAAGAAACTAAGTACTGCGGAAATAAGTAAAAATTTAAGGGTAATACAATTTTTTCAACTTATTAAGGTTTTCTAGTTATCAAATGATTTAAGAGAAAAATTTTAAAATGTGTGTATGTATTATATTCAAATTGTTATTATGAATATTATTTACTATCAAATAAAAAATAATAAATACAATAAATGTGTCATGGGACACGCAAGTCTATTAGACAAATGATTATAAAAATTATCCCTCTATATTTGGACCATAGAATTTTTGAGTTATTTAAAGTTTTTCTTTTGAGTAATTAAGGTTTTCACAAGGGAACAAAATTTATTTTGACTTAATGAAAATCCACTGTACTTGGAAAATTAATTCAAATTGAGAATCAAATAGTCATTCACCATCAATGCTATCCATGCCAGATCCTATTTGGATAAAATCCCTTGGTGTGGATTTTTTGAGGGTGAAGGGGAAAAGTGCTAGATTATTTATTATTTATTTTAATTTATGTTTAAATAAAATATGTTTTTTATTAGATCATTCTTATAGAACAAACAAAACTTTCTATTAGTAACAAAACTCCAGTTTCACTAAAACAAATAAGAAATATTAAATTATTCACCCTAGTCTCAGAATTAAAAATCATTAGTTAGTCTTACAACTCCAGTTAGTCTTTCAATTCCAGTGTCCAGATTAAAACTCACTTCAATATTTGCCACTCAAATTCCACTTGGATATAATGGATATAATAACATTTTGAGTTTGACACAAATTAATTTATTAGTCCAAGGTAAATTATTTATGTTATATTTTCTTAGGAACCATAAATGTCATACTTTATAAGTATATGTAAAATATTTATATTTTATTTTGTATGTAGTGAATAGTATCAACCTTTATCAGCTGTGGACTTGTCTTATACTACAATACATTTATTAATTTATTACAACAAGGCCAACACCATGTAACTAATAAAATATTAACAAAATTAATCATGAGCAATGGTGATTCTAAACCCCAATCAATAATCAGACAAAAATATTCTGAACATTTCATTTTAACAGGTAAATCTGTTGCTGAGGTGTGGTATATTTTTTTTTTATACTAAATTGTCTGAAAACTTAATAAAATGTATAATAATCATATATCCTTAATAAAATATTTCAAAGGTGTACATGAATACTTGTGCTGTATTAATATACAAAAATACATGTGTGAAGTTTCACTTCCAATGAAGTAACCCTAGCCTTGGTCTTAGAATCATATACCAAGTCATATATGGTCATATGACACCTAATGTCTTGAGAGTTGTTGAAAAGTTGAATTGATACTGAATTAGTGTATAAAAAGTGATATACATGAAGTAATGCTCTGGCAGCTTTGAGTAATCTCAATTTTGGACTTGTTGTTACAACCCCTGTGTCTGCACTAATTATTATCATATGCATATTTTTAAAATAAATTTAGATTCAAAAATTACCCTTTTAATAATACAAGTAAATTTGGTATATTTAGAGAAAATATCACCATAAACCAACATTTTGTTAAAGTACGTCTCGCCGACATTGAGGGGTTGGTTAGGTTAAGTTAGGTAAATTGTCATTATTTTTCATTTCAATATTTAATATGGATTAGTTCTATGTGACATTTTTAGAGTAGTAAATCAAATTTAATACGGAAAGCAGTTTTAGGAGAATACAATGGCCCCTTTAGATATTTTGATCCTCTTGTATATTAATAACGAACTTAATTGCATAAAAACTACTATATTAATTAATCACAATTATTGGTTTTTCATCTTAGCATTATAAAATTATGGCCGTGAAATCACCCATCAACATTTAATAATAAAAGGCATTAGAAATGTCTTACCATTTCCTAATCCTTATACAGAAATTTACTGAAATTTCATGACACCAATAATAATGTGATTAGAATAATAAATCATTATTACAAATTACAAATTCACCACTTCCTTCCTTCACTGTCCAAAATAGGTTTTAAGCGATTTACCTTCTCCAAGTACTGTATATTTTAATGACATTGTTAATTTTATAACTGTAAAAAAAATTTTGGATGACACAATTTCAATAAATTGAAATTAAAAATGAATTGAAAAATGATTTTAAGAGATAATTATCCCTCAAATGCTATCCTCAGATATGGCTTTGTAAGTAAAATAACAATGTGAAGTAAAATCCATGCTAGAAAACATATATCAAAATGTTTTAATTCCCAAATTATAATGTACCTAACAACTGTGATTTTATTGTTTTCTCATCCTAATCATAAGTACATAAAAACCATTACAGTAATACATATTCTTGAGACTTCAAATATTCCAATTAAAAGATTTTTTTTCTTTACATTTATATTGCAATCATAAAAACTCACGTTAAAAAAAAATAAACAAAGCTATGAAAAGAATGTAAAAAAACTCATTCTTTAAACACTATCCTTACATACAGCTTTGTAGGTAAACTAAAAAAAATACATATTTGGGAAATAAATTTCAAAACGCTGTATTTCAAAAATTTAATATATTCTCAACACCGAGTTTATATTTGTATGCCACATTCATTTTACCTCATACATAAGTACACAAAAGCCGCATCAGTATAAAATTTTCTGAAGATTTTCAATGACTTCAATTAAAAAATTTGTTCATTACAATTATATTGTGTAATTAATAACTCACATTTCCTACATTAAATAATGAAACTAAAGGAATATAAAAACTTTAAAACCTTCCAACACCATCCTTGGAGCTTTGTAGGTACAATAAAAAATTACAAGTTGGGAAATTAATTATGAGAATGTTTAAATTCTAAATTATAATGCACCATAACTGTGAGTGTAAAGTTTTCAGAAGCAATATTTTAACCATAATATGTACCCTGATGCTGTATCGGTACTAAATTTAACTGGGATTTATATTATTTCAATAAAAAAAATTGTTATTTACATTTACATTGCCTAATTAAAAAAGTCATGTTACAAACAATAAATAAAACTCCTAAAAAAATACATTAGACTAATTCACACACAATCCTATGATAAGGTTTTGTAGGTACACGATAAAATACATGTGGGTAAAATAAGTTATCAAATGTTTCAATTCCAAATTATAATGAACTGCAGTAATTGTGATAATAGATTTTTTGAAGCATTATTTAAACCTTAAAAAATACACGAAAACCATCTTAGTACTAAATTTATCTAAGATATCATTGATTAAAAAAAAAAAGATTTGTTATTTACATTTATATATTGTAATTAAATACACTAAATAATGAGACTTAATGAATGTAAAAAGTTTATATTTTTTTAACACCATCTTTAGATACGGCTTTATAGGTACACTAAAAAAAAAATACATGTAGGGAAAAAAAAAAAAAAAAAATTCATTGCAAATTATGATGCACCATTGTAACTGTGATTATAGTTTTTTTTGAAGCATTATTTAAACCTTAAAAATAGGTACACAGAAGCCGTATCAGTGCTCTATTTATCTGAGATTTTATTGATTAAAAAAAAAAGATTTGTTATTTACATTTATATATTGTAATTAAATACACTAAATAATGAGACTTAATGAATGTATAAAGTTTATATATTTTTAACACCATCTTTAGATACGGCTTTGTAGGTACACTAAAAAAAAAATTCATTGCAAATTATGATGCACCATTGTAACTGTGATTATAGTTTTTTTTTGAAGAATTATTTAAACCTTAAAAATAGGTACACAGAAGCCGTATCGGTGCTCTATTTATCTGAGATTTTAACATTATTCTTAGTTATGGCTTTATAGATACACGATAAATTACATGTGGGGAAATAAATTATCAAATGTTTCAATTCCAAATTATAATAAACCGTAGTAACTGTGATTATAGTTTTTTCTGAAGCATTATTTAAACCTTAAAAATAGGTACACAG